>JARHVA010000042.1:4187500-4787500 GCA_037957365.1 Torreya grandis
ATTTGATAATATGCTGCGACAAGTACTTGGATCAATGTTATTGGATGTGACAGTAGAACCCAAGATATTGACCACTATATTTCAGGTCATGCCTAATTATTTACACTACAACTTATTCTTGGGTCGACCTTGGATACACATTATGGAAGCAATACCATCTACGCTACATAGATTCTTGAAATTCATGGATAATGAACATTTGTATATATGTTTTGTAGATAATAATCCCTTCAAATATTGCAAAATGATGAAACCTAATAATGAAGGTAACAATCAAATTCTATTCATTATTTCAAAGTGCCTCCATCACAAATTATCATGTCTAACAGAATCCATACATATGAGGTTGGAGAATCAAGTAAAGATAATGATAAGGAACCAATTGCAAATGTAGGAATCAATAAAGAGACGGAAGGAATCACAAACTAATGTTGAACAACAAAAAAGGAGAATCCCAGATCTTCCCCTTTTGGTCGACTCAAAAGATCTAGATAATAAATACACAAAAGATGATGATTGTGATAATGATAATGAAATGCAAGCAAATAACGCTGACTATATGACCAAGTTAAACTTTACACCTATTGATCTAGATGAGTATTTGTCTCATAACATGTTTACACCTATAGGTCTAGGAGAGTATCGAGAAATTCATATATAAAGAATATGGAAAAATCAAAAGGGCCTACTCAAGAACAATATAAACTAGACAAAGGAAAGACAATACTTCAAGATAATCAAAATGTTCGGATTGCAAATAGTTGTTGCCATGTTATTTCACATCAGTAGCCTCCTATGCTAAGTGCATCGTTAAGGCAAACTTTTGTCAAATCAAACATGACTCAAGCACAAGCACTTCACATTGTGCAATGTATCAAAGGTGAATACCTACATTCAGAGAAAAATTCAGTCAATAATGTGGAGTTCATAAACGCAGAACCTTCCATAGCATTGCAAGTAACCAGCATTCAAGATAAAACAAGCATCATATTACACTAGTTACTTGACAAAAAATTGCTTCGCCTACCTACTACTAGACATAGAGCTCTGGGTCGATTATCAAACCAAGAAGGCAAATCATATTGTGATTACTATAGAATCACTGAACATGAGACAAATAATTGCAGACCATTGCAACAATAGATTCAAAAAAATAAGAACGGACGGATCATTAAGGTAATACGGATATAGCAAGAGCCATCTATAGTGGTTTCTAATACAACTCGATGCAGCGGTAGACCACGCAAAAATTACAAGCATCCATGAAAGCACATTTTGACTATCCAGGTTTGCATTAAGAATGAGTATCAACAATAAATTCATATTGATACAAAAGAAGACCCAAATATATTCAAAGTTGCATTTCTACAATAGTTGGGTCATGATACAACGGAATTACATCTCATACATTGTGAGGAATCAGTAGGACATATTACATTGCCAATTGCTTGTGGCCCAAAGGTTGTGGACACATTGATATTTGTGATGAGTATAGAAGACCAATCACATGCTACATTAGATCAAAAATGGTTACAACAGATGGAGGCTTCAGTTGATGCACCTAATAAGTGCATTACATTCAGCTTTGAGGACAACACAATCAAAATCCACCATGATGGAACTAATGATAATCAAAGAGGCAAGGATCCAAGAACAAATCCAATTTTAGTATCCAATAAGACAGAACATAAGCCCTCATAAACAATGGAGCAACATGCAATATGTATGCATAAAATTTAGGAAAGAGCAAAAGGAAAGGCAAAGATCATAGATGAACAGTGGTATGATGACAATGATGATGATGATATGTAGGCATTTGACATGATTCAATATCTAGAATTACGCAACCTTCCACCAAATCCACAATGTGATTATCCACATCCCTTAGATGTGTTATTGTGCCTTTAACTTGCAAATATTTCATATAATATATTAAAAAATAAAATATTCATTAAATCAAAAATCAGAACTTAACCATGAAAAGTTTTTATAGTTATTGCATTGGTTTATGTTCTTTATTACATGATTGGTAGATTACATCTTTTTCAAACATGCATTTCACAGTATAATGAGTGAGATGCAGAACATACAGGTTACATATAATACATGGATGCACAAATGCGGAACATTCCTACACCCAGGGGCAATACCAATGCTAGGGGCATCTCATTCTATAGGCCACATAGTTACAGGTTATATTTTCCTATGACCTTTCCATTTATCCCGTTGGGCTACATTGATTGCTTACATATGCCTTGCTCTTGTTTATATTCTTTGTAGTGTTATATTTTATAAATATGCTACTTTTTTATATTGTGACATTGACATAGAACGATGGTGTAGACTGGTTTGACTTGTTCTATGCTTCAACGTTTCTATTGCATTTCATATAAGTTAATCATTGATTGTGCTTTCGGTGGCTCTTGCCTTATTGTGTGGCATTGCTTGACTGAGTGTATCATTGTATGACTCTTTCTTGGTGTGGCTCTTGCCTTATTGTGTGACATTGTTCGGTTGAGTGTGTCATTGCATGACTCTTTCTTTATATGGTTCTTGCCTTGTGTAATTTTGTTTGCACATTATCTGATATTGTTTGCTCATTAACTAACATTGATGTTCATAATGTAGCATTGATTGTTCATTGTATGTGGTTGTTGCCTTCTCTGGGATTCCATGTTCATTGAGTATACTGTATGTGACTCTTCTTTTGTGTGACATTGAGTGCTATTGTGTGTGCTTTTATTGTGTGTCATGGTCGTGACATTGAATGCTATTGTGTGTGCTTTTATTGTGTGTCATGGTCGTGACATTGCGTGCTTATGTATGGATAAATCTATGATTGTCTAATGAGCTTGTGGTGTCATGATCCATGTCACACACTCCCTAGTTGTGGACGATGTCATGATCTATATCATGCATCTTCCTGCGTAGTTACTATTGAGTAATTATATCCGTATTGACTACCATGTGCTTGATTGTTACGTCTATCTTGACATGATAGCTGTATGCCCTAGGATACATGTTTCGTATATGCTTTGACGATCTACTCATGCTATGATGACATATTCTGCTCATGTTAGCACATGCTTTGCATACTTACATTTTTTTACATAGCATGATGCATTTAAATATTTTCTTTTGAGATGAGTAATTTGTAGGCTAAATTCCTCACCTCAAAAGATGTTAGAAAAATAGATAGTGCAGAAATATAAAACAATGAGCAGCAAACAAGAAATAAACAACATAGAATAGCACACTCATATTTAATGAGGAAAATCTCGCAATGTACCAAGAAAAACCACAGGGTAAAGGCCTCTCTTAGTATTTAATAAATCAGGAATAACTCATTGTTACAACAATGGTTGAACACTCTCTAGCTCCAAATACAAAACTACATTTGCTTTCCTCTTTCACTAAATGTAATGCTTATCCTCTCTACAAAACTCCTAACACATGAGTTCCTTTTATAGAAGAATAATAGGTTTATTTAATACTAAGTGGGCACCCCACTATCTTCCACTAAGAGGTAAGTGGCCATCCCACTATCCTTCACTACAAAAGTGCATGTAGTACAAAACCATTTTATAATGTTGGCTGAATAATAAAACTGACTTCATATTTCAACAATCTCCCACTTGAAGTCAAGGTAAGTGGCCGCCCCATTATCCTCCACTACAAGAGTGCATGTAGTACAAAACCATTTTATAATGTTCGCTGAATAATAAAACTAACTTCATATTCCAACAATCTCCCACTTGAAGTCAAATTTAAACCTTTGAATAACTCCTCTTACTAAAATACCAATGCCCATGTTGCCTATCATCAAGTAATGTGCGAGCCTAGAGAAGTTCTGCACCAAATGAACTTCTCTCTACTAATGGGCTTCGTCAACATATCTGTTAGGTTAATATCTCTGTGAATCTTGGCCAAAGAGATATGTACTTCTTATACCACATCCTGTACAAAATGATATTATACATCAATATGCTTCGTTCTGACATGATATGTTGGGTTTCGAGCTATGTACAAAGCACTCTAGCTGTCACAATGTAACACCATGTTATCATGTTTCACCTGCAATTCACCCAAAAGCCTATGAAGCCAAATCCCCTCCTTACAAGCCTGTGTCACTGCCATATATTCTACTTCAATAGTAGACAAGGCCACCACTGACTGCAACTTTGAGATCCAACTAATTGCACTCCCTGCTAAGGAGAAAACATAACCTATAGTGGACTTTCTCCTATTTTTATCTTCACCAAAATATGCATCCACATATCCATCAACCAGAAGACTGCTCCCACTGTAACAGATAGCAACATCGGAAGTGCTCCTCAAATACCTGAGAATCCACTTCACATTTGTCCAATGCTCACAACCTTGATTCCCCATGTAATGACTGACTACTCCCACTGCTTGTGCAATGTCTGGTCTAGTGCACACCATGGCAAACATGAGACTACCAACTGTTGATGAGTACGATACATGAGACATCTGCCTCCTCTCCACTTCGGTGCTAGAGCACTGCTCCGAAGACAATTTAATATGAACAGGAAATGGGGTACTATTGATTGTGTATTCTACATATTGAAGCGTTGCAAAACCTTTTCCACATAAGTCTTATGTGACAACCATAGCTTCATGTTCTTTTTGTCTCTGTGTATCCTCATCCCAATTATCTGATTTGCACCTCCTAAATCCACCTCAAACTCCCTAGCAAGTTGAGCTTTTAATTTGATGATCTTTTGCATGTTGGGACCTACTACCAACATATCATCAATGTACAAAAGCAAAATAATGAAACTGCGATCTCCATACCTTTGAAAATAGGCATAGTGATCAGCCTCACATCTGCTAAAACCCAAGCTCATCATGAAGGAATCAAATCGCTTGTACCAACACCTTGGCACCTATTTCAAACCATACAGCGATTTGTTCAACCTGCAAACATGATTCTTCTTGTCTCTTTCCTCAAAACCTTCTGGTTGTTGCATATAAATCTCCCCAGAAAGATCACTGTGCAAGAATGTTGTTTTAACATCTAACTATTCTAGCTCCAAATCTAGACTAGCAACAAACGCTAAAACAACTCTAACTATACTCAACCGTACAACATGTGAAAATATCTCATCAAAATCAATACCAGATCTCTACGCATACCCCTTGGCCACCAACTAAGTTTTATACCACTCCACATTATCATTAATGTCTCTTTTTAGTTTGAAGACCCACTTGTTCCCTATAGCTTTTCGCCCCTTAGGCAATGGCATGAGCTCCCACGTCTTATTTTTATGTATAGATTCCATCTCCTCCATGGCAGCTCTCCATTTGCTTGCATCTTCAACTTTGCATGCCTCCTGAAATGAGCTAGGCTCACCAACATCAGCAACTAATGCATAAGATGATTACAACTAGGAGAATACCTTTAAGGTGGTCTGGTCACTCTAGTGGATCTCCTCATAAAGTGTGATGTGTCACCCGGTGGCTCATTTGGTTGTTCACCCTGTTTTTGATTGTTATCTTGCTGATTTTCATGAACAAAGATGCTTATTTCCATCCTCCACCTCCATATCAGCATCATACTTTTCCACCTCTACTGGAACAACAGTCGTACTTTGTTCTTTACTTCTTTGTGCTGATTTTTTATTAAAACGAACATCTCGACTAATAACCAGCTTGTGGGCAGCAGCATCCCACAACCTATACCCCTTTGCACCATCTACATAGCCAAGAAAAATACATTTTGTGGACTTTATGTCCAGCTTAATCCTTTTCTCTTTAGGAATATGTACATAAGCATCAAAACCAAAAACACAAAGAAAAGAATAATCAACAGGTTTACCCGTCCATACTTCTTTAGGGATTTTAATATCTAGAGCTATAGTGAATGATCTATTAATCAAGAAACAGGTTTTAGAAACAGCCTCACCCCAAAATTTATGCTCCAAACCAGCAGTACTCAGCATACATCTAGCACGTTCCATGATTGTACGGTTCATGCATTCAGCAACACCATTTTGTTGTGGTGTTCTAGCAACCATCAACTGCCTTATTATGCCATGCTCACTGCAAAACTGATTAAACTCATTTGAACAAAATTCCCCTTCGTTGTCTATTCTAAGACATGTTATTGTCTTATCCTTATGGTTCTCTACCAGAACTTTAAACTTCTTAAAACAAGAAAATACATCAGATTTCTTCTTGAGAAGATTTATCCACACCTTACGAGAGTAATCATCTATAAATGTAACAAAATATGATGAACCCCCTAAAGATGCAATAGGTGCTTGCCAAACATCTAAATGAATTAACTGTAAGAATTCTTTACTTCTAGTTATGCATCTAGAAAAATGCAATCTATTGTGTTTTCCATACAAAGAATGCTCACAAAAAATCAGATCTTGTGATTTTATAATTGGGAGAAGATTTCTATCCAATAGTACCTTGAGACCACGCTCACTTATGTGGCCTAGTTGTTGATGCCAAGTTGACAATGACTTCATTGCCTCATCCAACACCACTGCAACCTCTCCGGTACAAGTTTTTCCAACCAGCGTATAGAGATTGCCAACCTTTTCTCCCTTGAGCACCACCAATGCTCCCTTTGCTATCTTGAGAGAGCTCTTTTCCCCACTAAATCAATAACCATGCTCATTGAACACTCCAAGTGACAACAGATTTTTCTTCCAGCCTGGTACATATTTGACACGCTGAATAGTCCTCACTGCCCCATCAAACATCTTGATTCTAACTTCTTCACCAATAGCTTTACATGGATTGTCATTTCCTATGTAAACCACACCACCATCACATGACCGATAAGAAGGAAACCAGTCCCTATGAGGAGTCATGTGAAAAGATGCTTTGGAATCAATAATCCAAACATGATGCGACGAACCTCTTAGATTAGCAAACAACACTCCTCCATTTTCCAACGGTGCTCCATCTTCTGTTGTATTTCCCTCGGATGGCTACAAGCTAGGATTTTTCTTGTTCACCTTCAACACTCTGCAATCCTTTTTGACATGCCCTGATTTTCCATAGTTCCAGCATTTCTGCCCCTTGGATTTTGATCTAGTCTGTCTCCACTCAGTCTTCCTTATTTCCGCAATTCTGCCCCTTACAACAAGAGCTTCATTGAAAAAAAAACCTTGAGATGTCTTCCACCTTGATTCTTTGGAAATTGTTGCAGCCCCTACATCTTCAAAGGCTAGTTTCCCTTGCGGCGCTGAGTTACTAAGCGCCATAACTAGTTGATCCCAAGATTCAGGCAAAGAGCACAATAAAATAGCCGCTTTGTCCTCTTCTTCGATTTTCACCTCTACTGAAGCCAACTTGCTAATCAGTGTGTTGAAAACGTTAAGATAATTTGCGACTGATGAACTATCATGCATCCTCAGTGTATATAGTTGTCGATGTAACAAAATCTTGTTTGCAAATGACTTGGTCTCATGCAACTTGTTTAGCTTATTCCACAATTCATGTGTCGTTTTCTCCTCTACAACATTGAACAAAACCAAACCAGCCAGAGATAACTAGATTTTAGCCCTTGCCATGGCATCCTTCTCATCCCAATCCATCTGATCCATGGCTGCAGGGTTTAACGCAACCCCTTTGAGAGCTAAGGCACATTTGTCCTTCACTAACAGGGCTTGAACCTTTAGCTTCCATAGTGCGAAATTGGAACTATCAAATTTTGCAACCTCAAATCTGGTAACCATGCTTCCTGACATTCTTCACTTCTCACAAAAAATTCTGCTCTAAACCAAGCTAACCAAGCTCTGATACCAACTGTTAGAAAAACAGACAGTGCAAAAATATAAAGCAGTGAGCAGCAAACAAGAAATAAACATAGAATAGCACACTCAAATTTAAAGTGGAAAACTTGGCAATGCACTAGAAAAAACCACAGGGCAAAGGTCTCTCCTAGTATTTGATTAATCATGAATAACTCGTTACAGCAATGGCTGAACACTCTCTAGCTCCAAATACAAAATTGCATTTGCTTTCCTCTTGCACTAAATGTAATGCTTATCCTCTCTACAAAAATCCTAACATGAGTTCCTTTTATAAAAGGATAATTGGTTTATTTAATACTGAGTGGGCACCCCACTATCCTCCACCAAGAGACAAGTGGCCATCCCACTTTCCTCCACTAAGAGGTAAGTGGCCACCCCATTATCCTCCACTACAAAAGTGCATGTAGTACAAAACCATTTTATAATGCTTGTTGAATAATAAAACCGACTTCATATTCCAACAAAAGAGAGGCATATTAGTGGGCTTGTTATAGAGATTCAAGCCTACATACACAAATTTTCCGAATTTTGGGACGGCATACAGGTTTCAAAGGTTTCAGATTGGGTCAAATTATCAGTTTGGTTCAGAATATGGAGCAGTTATATACAAATTGAGACAAATTTGGGGGCATATACAAACATTTTACAAGTACATGAATGACAAGTTATTAGATATATCACATTATTTGGGGTAGAGTGGCATATAGATTTTAAGGCATTTTGTTTCAGATTGGTACAACTGGATTAGATTATAGGCACATGAACACTATTCATGCACACACTATTGCATTTTTTCTATTTTTCAAGTTGGCACTGAATCCCCTAAAGGTAACATTCTAAATCTAAAATTCGTCTACAGCAGTTGATTTAAAATTTCAGTCTATCCAAATTTACATAGGAGCCTAATATGAGGTTCCACTCTTCCATCTTGAGGTTCAAGATCAATTAAATGAGTAGCGTGGTTGAAGCTCTATGTTGCTCAGCGGCCTAGCACTACTCCTTCATGAGGGTTGGAGCATTTATCTTCCCAACCCATGTTTTTAACAGTGGCAATCATCTAAGGGCATAATCACCCCATGACATTCTCCCTAGGGTATAAGCACCGCATTCTCCAATGTTGCAGAAGGCAGCACAGTTTGCCTACTTTCATGTGTATTCCTTCCTTGCTCTTCAAATTTCAAACGTTTCATTGAGCTATTCTACTTCAGATTTCATATCATATATGGACATTGATTGTTGCATGTTTCATTGCAGGTTTGCATGGAGCATGTTGGACACTTGGAGCCTTCTCCTGGAGACAAAGGGTGTTTACACACTAAGGTACGCAATCTCCTTATCCTTTTTACTCTAGCACTTTCAATACTAGAATAAAAGGGGGGACATTTGTAGACACTAAAATCTAGGATTAGACAATTGACAATGTCAGTCTTGACCTATCATTACCTTACATGAATAGTGTGTATACATATGGCTCTTACACACCCTTATCTCGTATCCATTTTCCTTCTACGAGCCCGATGTTCCCGATTTGTTATCACCTACAGGTATTCCATAGTATGTGTCAAATTTGCTTATTATCCTAACCAATTGTCGCCTGGTCATCAGATCATTGTTCCTATTTCCCAAACACATCCAATCACACCTAGATGGCTCCATTTGATGGATTTGTCCACCTGTGCCAAATCTATTTAACAATCATTTTCCAAATTCAAATCATCGCTATGGGTCAGCCTGTACATTTCACATGTCAGTGGGGTGAGTGTTAAGCACAAGCTTATACTGATAGGGGGGGTGAATCAGTATAAGATATTTTTTGACTTGCGACTATTAATCTTAAATTCAAAACCTCAAATTACTCCGCAATTAATATATTCAAAGCAATCAAAGAATACAATGCAAAACCACACAATGCAACTAGACACAGATTTGCGTGGAAACCCTTTCGGAAGAAAACCACGGAGAAATTCTCTTAATATAAATATTCGTAGGCACCAACCTACTGGAGCACCAACCCCAAAAACAATTCTGTAGGCACCAACCTACAGGAGCACCGACCCCTTTCACTGAGCACCAACTCAACAAGAGACACCAATCTCTTCAAAACGAAGGCACCAACCTTCTCAGAAAAAATCACTCTTCTATCTCAAATTTGTTGTCAAAACAACAGATGATAGAACACTTGTTTTATCTCCTTTAGATTCGATCTACACTTGAGTGTTTTCACTGCTATACTCTTCCTTATACTTGCTAATTTTTTCTTTTCAATATTCTCACAAAAATTTGCCTTTAAAAAATTATGCTCTTCTTTTATATATCTTCTACTTTCGAATCTACACTTTTGCCATTCGTTATGGACTTATTTATAACCCACGGAAAGCCACAAATTAAGGTCGTGACTCTTCAAGTGAAAAGGTCCTTTCGAACGGTCACACCTCCTCCCAATAGGTCGGCCAAGGTTGACAATTCCATCAACATTTTCGTCAACAATTCCGTTCACTTCCGTCGACATTTCCGTTCACTTACGGCCATCAATTCTGTTCACTTCCGGTAATCAATTCCGTTCACTTTCGGCAATAGTTCATTTGACATCAATGACAATATTCCAACAGTGAGAAGTTACCCAAGGAGTCATCTATTTAAAGACAAGGCCTTAGCTTGTGCCTATCTAGCACTTATCAAGCATACATCTAACACTTACACATTGAGAGAAATAGCCCTAAAGCTCCCAAATCATAAATCAGTCACAAGGAACAGGCCCTAGCCAAGTCTGAAGCACCCTCAAGCCAAGTCAAGTTTTCCCATTGTCAAGTGTTTTAAACTAGATCACAAGTTGCACTCATTTAAAGGAACCCTATTTCACACATACACCTAACCAAGTTTGAGCCCTCCTTAGAGTATTGAAAACATAGGCAACGCTCAACGACTCAGTGGAAGGCGATTGAGGTCAACGCAACCCATGTTTCTTTCCCTTTTGTAGGCCAAACCTAATGTAGAAAGTGGAGCTTAGGTTTCGCAATGAAGGAGACCAAATTCTGGACCTACACACACAACGAGCGCTTGATATCACACGGAACAATGGTTCACAAGCAGGGCAGTGGCTTATGCCAAAACAGTGGGGCACAAGTTACAGGGACAATTCCAACAAAGATCGGAAACCTACAACAAATGCAAGAGTCGAGTTGCTTTTGGATTTGTCCAGGCAAGTCCAAACAGTGGTTTTCCAACATTGAGTGACCCTAGATCTAGTTCCAATTCTCTTTGCCACCTGCACACAATCTCAAACCTGCACAAACCCAAAACAAGCTAAGTACCTTATCCATTTGTATATTTCTATTTATATCAAGTGCAATAATTTAAGTATACTTATGTAGCATTCAAATTTGCATGAATTTAAACATACCCTGAACAATCTGAATAATATCCTAAGATTTATCTTGTTAGCTCACATTAAATCAAAAATATGAAGAGAAGAAGAAAAGTGAGATGGAGCAGTTGATATAGGTATCAGCCCAAACGTGTAGAAGAGGATGAGGTTGCAGCAGAGATGCCATTGGAGGAGATGCAAATGCGAATGTTTGGTTCCCACGCAACCTTGTATGTTGATTTTGTTGCATAAGTTGAGAGCATGCAAAAGAATAATGTTGCAACAACGGTGTTGTTGAAGGTAGTACCCATGGGAGTTGTTGATTCCCATAATGCTTGATGTGTTGATTTGTTTGTAGGTATGGATGAATGTACAACAAAAGAAGAGGAGAGTGTTGTAAGAAGAGTTCGAATGAAAGGGCCTTTGGAGGCCAAGTATGGAAGTAGTTGTAGAAATCAAGAGGAGAAGGTATGAGCTAGAAGAGGAAGGAAAGCATTAATGCTTCTATAGGTGGGATATCATAAATCAAAGAGGTGTTGAGCTTTGGCAGAGGTGGTCGGTTCAAAGACCATTAAGGCTGGAAAAGCAATGATGTAGAAGACACTTGGTGGAGGTGGGCACAAGATCACAATGTGGAAGAAGAGAGAGCTAATAGGAGGAGGTGGAAGGACTATGCCCTAGCAATGGGTAGAGCAAAGACAAGGGTAATCAAAGCTAGGCAAAGGAGGATGGTCTACGGTTCAACAGTTCACTAGAAAAGGAGGAAGAAACAAATTGAAATACTTTAGAGGTACCGGTACCTAACAAGGTGGAAGGGGACACTATGGCTATGGCGACTGGACAATAGAGTGGTTCTACCATAGTATTAAAACTCATGGCTACTCACTAAGAATCAAAAGTAAAAAACCTTACCAAGAAATCGTCGAATAACTCACCAACTGAGCTTTTATCAAGGACTCGCTAGTCTATGATAAAATCTCGACTGCTGATAAATTATAGCAGTCAACAATCAAAAAAGTATTTTTCACTTTTGAAATCGATTTCTATATTGTTTTTGCTTTGCTAAAACAAATTTTATCATTTACTAGTTTTTGTGCCATGATTTCCATCAACTTTGAAAAAAATTGGAGATTTGAGAGGCAAGACTCTAGGATTCAGATATATTTTAGGTTTTTCATTTTGATTTTTTTTTCCATTTTAGATCCATCGGGTTTGAAATTTCTTTTGTTCTCTTTTTCCCATTTTCTTCTTTCTTTAATAGGCAGCTAGGATTTTAAATTGAAACTTGTTATTTTCTTTGTTTCAAGGGTTGGCAAATTGCATTTAACAATTTGCAGTGACATACAAGAATAGTATCCGCTTTAAGTAGTTGTAGTAGGAGTACAAAGTCTGATGACCCCACTTGGAAGCATCACATAGAGGGTCTAGAGTACAATACTACGATATGCGACAATTTTGTTTTTCTGATGAGAGGAGACATCCATCTCCTCAAATACCACCTTGCACAAATCCCAAACTGATGTGTGATTGTACAACAAAGTGGACCCTGAGGTTACACGAGAGATGAATGCTATCCTTGCTTTCTATGAGGAGAAAAAAAAAAAAAAAAGGATACATATAGAAATTGCATCAATAATGAATGCCCCCTTGGTTCTAATAAAGGTAGGCTCTTCTATAAGCCCACAGATTCGGGAGTGAGGCTCATCCTTCAAGAGAAATGAACCAATAAACTAACACAAGAAAAGCAAAGCTAACAGAATCTAAAGCTATTAACAGAGAGGAAAAATGGACACACTCCCGATACACAAGATTTTCACATGGGAAAACCTTTTCGGAAAAAAACCCAACATAACAATTTTCTTATTGCATCTTCCAAATTCTGCTTTACCCTAATGCATCTGCGAATATTTGTATGCACATCAATAGGAAATTGTCCAAACGGTATTACAATAAAATGGGTACCAAAACCATGAGGTACATAAAACATGGGTAAAATCACCCAAAACACACCCATATGGTTCCATAGGGAAGGTGGTCCCCCAATTCTGCATGTACAGTCTAGATGATGTAAATCATGAAAAGTATACAACACATTTTGTAATGTCCCCAAATGGGACGATTTCATACAAAAAGGGTTTTCCCTAAATTCCACAATTCTGAAAATGAAATCAGCAAACCCTAGTTTGCAAAATAAGCTCAAAAAACCCTTGTCAATTCCTAGAAACCCTAGACGCCACAATAGTAGGGTTTAATAGATGAATTCCAACCAATAACTTATCCCAAAATTAACTAAATACTTGCGGAAATAATCAAAAAATTAAATGCAAGAAACAAGTACCTTTTTTGCCAAAATTTTGAAATCAAATGCCACTTTATGATGACTGAAAATTCTGATTTAATTCCAAAAATACAGTTGTTCTAAATATTTTTCACTTTAAACCCTCGCCAAAAATCGCCACAAGTGCCCAAAAAATACCAGAAAAATACAGTGAACCTTTTTGGACATAAAAATGGCCAAAAAGTGCCCTCCAAGTCAATCGCCCAACTCGCCAAGTGCAAGAAAATTAGTAGAAAAATAGGAGAGCTAGATCTTGTCTTTCGTAAGTGAAATAGTCTTCAAAACCTGTCAAAATTAAATAATAATTTTGAAATTTATTATTTGATTTTCTATGAATTTAGAGCTTCAAACCCTTCACAAAACTCCTTCAATACCTCACGCCAACACGCAAAAAATTAGCAAATAAAATCAGAATATTTAATATGCATAAAATAGACCAAAAGAGACCTCCAAACCCTCGATCCAAGCTTCCAAAGTGGTTCGCTCCACTTGCAAAAATAGGATAAATATTAAGCAAGGTTAACATGCAGGAAATGAGCCTCAAAACTCTCACGAAACTTAACAAAAACTCTTCAAAATAGATCGCCCCACTTCTAGGGCAAGAACAAGATCTCTTTAGCAAAAGTGGTGTCAAAAAACACCTTTTTTAGATTGATCAATACCAAAACAACGAACTTCTATTGGGCATGCATCCCAATAGTTTCTTCAAACATGAAAAATAATTTATCAAAATTCAGTGTATCTTCGATTGTGATCTTCACCTTGTATTTGTACCTTCCAAAAGGGGGGCGAACCACTTTGGGGGGGTAAAATACCTCATAAGCCTCACTTGCCTTTTTTAGAATATCTTTTTCTTTCTTTTGTTTTAGCTCCCAAGCCGACATTCTTTTTAATTTCACTTTAGGCCTTTTTGAATTAATTAAATAACTTGCCTTAAAAAATTGGTAATTAAAATTACTTTTTAGCAAATTAAATAAGGTCCTCACTTAAATAATTCATTAAATTGCTCTAATAATTAAAGTGATAAAAATCACTTTTCAAGCAATTTATTAATTATAAAGCCCCTTAGAATAAACATTAAAATTACCTTAATTTTTCAAATAATTAAAACCATTTTTCCGATAATTTGAATAATCATCCAAAATAGTTCTATTTTAATAACTAATTAATTGTCTTATATTTTCGAATGATTAAAATTGCTATTCAGGCAATTTTATTAATTATTATAATTATATGAAAATGGGACATCACACATTTCCAACAATCCACTGAAAACGGTTCAAGCCAAATGCCTTCGGATTCACAAGGTTTCTTTGTTTCTCACAATATTCCCGTTACACAGCCTTCACTCAAAAGTATTGCTTTGAGATGGGCAAAGCATAATGAAGCAAGGATGGTTGTTGCAAACATTTTGTATTATAACAACATACCATTCAATGTGGTGAGAAGCCCATAGTGGGAAACATTGGTCACTGCATTGACTGTTGTTAGGAATGGATTCAATGCACCCACTCTTCATAATTTGAGTGGCCCATCATTGGAGGACATCATAAATAATACGCGGATGATAGTAGATGAGAAAAAAAGAATATGGCACAAGAAGGGTTGTGGTATCTTATTTGATAGGTGGACGGATGAAAAGAACCACTTTGATAAACTTTCCAATGGTTTCAAGTCGGCAATTAGTGTTCCTGAAGTCCATTGATGCCTCCCACCAAATGAAAATGGTAGACTTCGTGTGATATGGTTGATGAAGTGATCATGGAAGTGGATGTGGAGAATGTCATCCAAATTGTGACTATGTAACAATATATGTCGCAGCAGGGAGACTTCTTGAAGAAAGGTACCTTACAATTTTTTGAAGCCCTTGTGCAGCCCATTGCATTGATCTCCTACTTGAAGACATGAGAAAATTACATGGGTTAAAAGTATGGTTAAGGAAGCCAGAAATATTATAAAATACATCCATAATCACCCTTAGGTACTAAGCTTGATTAGAGAGCATACCAATGGAAAAGAGTTTGTGTGATTGGGAGTCACACGATTCACTACAACTTTTATCCCATTACGGAGCATTACAACCTCACATCTCTTAAGCAAATGTTTATGAGCATACAATGGTTGGCATCTCCCTATTGTAAGAAGGCCAAAGGGAAACGGGTCGTGAAGACCATTTTTTATGATGTGTTTGCAAAGAGCACAGAGAGATCCTTAAGGTAACTTTAAAGTTAACTTTTTTTATTTATCATTTATTTCAAAAAAATTGGTTCAAATTTCATTAAATTTTAATTTTAAATTTTATGTTATTTTGTTTTTGGTGATGGAGCCTTTGGTCAAAGTTCCACGCTTGGTGGATAGAAAAAAAACCTAGTGGGTTATCTATATGAGGCCGTGGACGAGGCCAAGGAGGCCATAGCGCATTATTATGAGAAAGGCAAAAGAAAATATCAACCCATTTGGCGCATAATTGATTGAAGATGGAACAAACAGTTTCACTGACATATACATGCAGCGTCCTATTACTTGAACCCCAAAACATTTTTTCTTCGATTTATTTAAGGCTAATGAGGAGGTTATGGATAGCCTCAACACATTTGTAGAGAGGATGACAGGCGACAAAGCCCTTAGAGACAATTCTTGATGAGTTACATATTTACAAGGGTGCAAAATGAAGGTTCTTTTGTTCAGCTCTATGCATTCGAAGGAGAATGACCCAACCAAGGAAAAAGAATTGAGTCATTTTATTGTTTTCTTGTTATTCGTAGATACTACTTTAATAAATGCAATCCTAGTTGACTTACAAAGTTATAAATGTCTTATTTGCATATTTGTAGTGGAAAGATTATGGTGCAAAAACACCAAATCTACATAGGCTAGCCATTCATATTTTGTGCCAATCATGTAGCTCTTATGCGTGTGAATATAATTGAATCATGTTTGAGGCCATTCACACAAAGAAGCGCAATAGGTTAACAACGCAATGCCTCGATGACCTTGTTTTTGTCGATACAATATTCATTTTCCCATGAGATGGGTGGCAGGGCAAGATAGTCATGATAGAATTGGTTTGCTTCATATCAATTGCTATGGATGTGGAGCCCATGTTTATCGAGGAGATTGCATATTTTGGGAGGGAGGCAACAGAAGGGGCAATGGCAACATAAGCACAAACAGAAGTGGAAGCATCAAGAGTGGTTGGTGAGGATGATATGTTTCTGGATGATTTTGTTCCAAAGGAATAATCTTTACCTTCCACTTACAAGGCACAATCGATGAGTACAAGGAGCTGGTAGGGGCAAAAAAATTTGTAATATATTTTATAAATTTGTAATTTCTATGATGATAATCAATCATCATTTGATATTATGGTGTGTTGACGAGCATTGTACTCTTTTTTAATCTAAAACTAATAGAAAATATACCTATGCATTCTCTACATTCATTTCTACAAGTTATTTAAGTTTATTTAGTGAATATATATATTTTTTAAACTCTCAGGGAATTTGTCGAGTTGCGAGTTTGAGTTAAAATTTCGGGCTGCCAAGTAATTGTCGAGGATGAGTTTTTAAACTATGGTTCTACCACTCACCCTACCTTTGTGAGCAAAAGCATTAAGAGGGGTTCGTGAGGATGATATATTTGTAGATGATTTTCTTCAAGAGGGTGAATCTTTACCTTCCACCTCCAAGGCACAGCCAATGAGTACGAGGAGTTAGAGGGGGCAAAGAAAGTTATGAAATATTTTATGGATTTGCAATTTTATATGATGATGATCAATCACCATATGATATAATGGTGCATTGATAAGCATTGTACTTTTTTTTGTCTAAAACTAATATAATTAAAATAAACCTGTGTTCTCTACATTCATTTATTATGTTTTTTAACAGTATTTTACATGTTATTTAAGTTTACTTTATGAATTTATATTAGTTTTTAACACAAGGAAAATTTGCCAAGTTGTGAGTCTGAGTCAAAATTTTGCATTGTCGAGTAATTGTCAAGTACGAGTTATTTGACTATGGTCAAAACAATGCATACTTTGTGCCATGTGATTTCAGGATTTGCTCAAATATATTTAGTATAGATTTGAATCTTTCCTTCCCAATTGGAGGCTTACTCAAGGCAATAATGACTTGATCGTGAGTGTCGTGTCTTCTTTACAGACTTAAATTGTCTTGAGTCCCATACAAGGGTGCAGAGATGAAGATAGTTATATTTATGAATTTAGCAATTCCTAGTTGTTAGGTAACCATTTAGTGTTACATTGTTGTTTGTTATAATTATAAACTCTTATTTTATATATTGATGATAGACTCTTAAGTAGCCCTCTTGATCAGCGTTCCCTTTTTCCAACATATAGAATGATTTGAAGCTCTTTCTTTAAGAGAATAATTTTTTCAAAACAAAGTATCTTTGGAGGTAGAGTGTCAAAGTAGACCCTTTTTCTATCTCGGGTTGCTGTTTCTCTTCAAAAATGCTTATGTGGCAGGCTAATTGCATATTGTAGAGGTGATTCTTCCAATAGGTTGAGTCTTGCTTCATTTTTGAAATTTTGAAATTGTTCATCTTCTACATCTATGGTTGTGTTTTCCTCAATGAGTGTATATAAGTTGATGGTCGTATTTGGCTACGTACTTTCAAGATCTAATGAAATGTTTACAAGGCCCTAGTATTATATAACGGTGAAGGGTTGTGATAGGGGCCATGCACCTTTAATTATCCGATTATGATATCGATATTCAGATTTATCACCACTTATTATTGCATTTACAGAATGTATTATTACTGTCGACATTAGCAGCAGATAATACAGATAAAACAGGCCTCAATTATCTATATGAATATGCATTACATGCTCTTTCTCAAAACTATCTTGGTACATCAAAATTGACAATAACCTGAAGCAAAAAATATACTGAACAAGGTTTCTTCACAAACCAACTTCAGAATGAAACAGCTACACATTCTCAAGATAATGAATTTAAAAGAATGCTCAAGACCATGCCATCTATTATTTTCCACAAAATTGACTTCGGAATAAATAGCTACTCGTTGTTCATCCAACTAAAGAAAATATTCAAGACTATACAAATTGTTGTTGTCCACGAATTCCCAGTTCATCTATCAACTGTTTGACTTCTGGTTCGCTCTCAGTCTGCAGTTACAAAATGAAAAATCGTCAGATAAGAGAATGCTAACTGTCAAGAGAAACCGAAGTCAAAATGTATGCCATTTGTCATAAATCTGTACCCTTTGGCCAAAATGGCTAAAGATGAAAGGAACCCCTTAAAAGTCATCGTGTGAATCGTTTAAGCATGGTAAAAAATATCATCAATTTTCTAATTGATTAAACATTGAAAACAAACATAGAAGCACAGAAGTGAGCCCTGGGACATTTCTTACCAAAGCATGGAGTTTTTACAGATATTATTAAAGACATTCTCTTAAGTGATTACTTGTGCAATACAACTGAAAAACATCAATCAATTTATTTACCATGGTGTTAGGCCCTTTCTCCCATATGAGGCCGTCTTGTGAAACACTTGTTATTTTACCTCCAGTCCTTTCATCGGCTTCATAGACCGTAACTGCCACACCTTGACACTTAAGTCTATATGCTGCAGCAAGCCCACTTCATAGCATTTCATGAATCAGAATCAAGATGATGCACTGCTCCATGAAGTTTATTATCGCTTGAATCTACCCTGAAAACAAGCTTCTACGAAAGAAAGTGAAAAATCACAAAATCGTAGAATAACTCATTGAATAAAAAGGACATCCCATTCATGAAGACCATTTTTTATGATGCGTTTCTGGAGAGCACAAAAAAGATCCTTAAGGTAACTTTAAACTTAACTATTTTTATTTATCAAATTTTTTTAGAATTTTTTTGGTTCAAATTTCTCTTAATTTTAATTTTAACATTGCATGCTATTTTGTTTTAGGTGACGGTGCCTTCAAAAAAAGTTCTACGCTTGGTGGATGGGGAAAACAGTGGGTTATCTAAATGAGGCCAAGGAGGCGATAGCAAAATATTATGAAAAAAACAAAAGAAAATATGAACCCATTTGGTGCATAATTGATTGGAGATGGAACAAGCTACTCCATCGACATATACATGTAGTGGTCTACTACTTGAACCCTGAATTTTTATTCTCCAATTCATTTAAGGTCGATGAGGAGGTTATGAATGGCCTTTACATATGCATAGAAAAGATGATCCCTAACAAAGCCATTAGAAACACAATTCTTGATGAGTTTGGGTATATTTACAAGACTACAAAGGGGAGGCTCCTTTCTTCAATTCTATGCATTCAAGGAAGAATGACCCAACAAGGTAGGCAAAAACAAATTAAGACTTTTGATTGTAGTATCCTTACTCATAAACACTAGAATTCTTTAATAAATACAAGCCTCGTTGGCTTATAAAATTATAAATGTCCTATTTGCATATTTGTGGTGGGAAGATTCTGGTGCAAAAACACCAAATTTTCAGAGACTAGCCATCTGTATTTTGTGCCAGCCATGTAGCTTTTTTAGGTATGAACGTAATTGGAGCATGTTTGAGGCCATTCACACAAAATCGCAATAGGTTGACAACACACAACACCTCAATGACCTTGTTTTTGTACAATACAATCTTCGTCTTTGTGTGAGATAGGTGGAGGAGCAAGAGAGTCATAATGCAATTGACTTGAATGATAACGGTCCATACTCAAGCTGGATTGCTTAGGATGTGCAGCCCATGTTTACCGAGGATGAGACTGCAAAATTTTTGAGAGGGAAGCAATGGAAAGTACAACTGCAGTAGAAGTGGAAGCATCAAGGGGGATTGGTGAGAATGATATGTTTTTACGTGATTTTGTTCCAATGAAGGAATCTTTACCTTCCACCTCCAAGGCACAACCAATGAGTATGTGGAGCTAGAGTTTATATTATGGTGCATTAACAAGCATTGTACTCTTTTTTGGTCTAAAATTAAGCATCGTACTCTTTTTTGGTCTAACACTAATAGAAAATATAGCTATGCATTCTCTACATTCATTTTTTATGCTTTTTAACAGTGATTTAGATGTTATTTAAGTTTATTTTATGAATTCATATATGATTTTAACTCACAGAAAATTTGCCGAGTTTTGTGCCAAGTCACAAATCTGAGTCAAAATTTTGGGCTGCCGAGTACGCGTTTTTGAACTATGCCTGGGAGTAAGTGTTAGATTTTGTGCTCAATAATAAGGTTCTTACTTGGGACAATCTTCAGAAGAGACATAAAATGGGTCCTGGGAGGTGTTCCTTGTGCAAGGATAGTGATGAGTCTAATTATCATCTTGTTATGACTTGTTCATACTCTATTCACGTTTGGAGAAAGTTGGTAGTGCTAACTGGTCTGAGGAATCTGTGGAATGGTACTACTATTGAAGAAGGGCTAAGGAACTGATGTGAAAATGAGGGTACTAAGGGGTACAGGGCCCTCCCTATGATTATTGTTTGGGGCATTTGCTTAGCTAGAAACGCTAGTATCTTTGACAATAAATTTATTCCTCCTTTACAGTGTGCTGCTCAAGTGGTCAATATAATTTTTTTTATAAGTAAACTAAGAAGGAAAAATCCAGGAGGCAGGTGATTGAGGAACAGATTGATAGGTCTGGTGCTTGGGCTTTTTTCGATGGTGCTGCTCAGGGAGAACCAAAGGTTTGTGGTGTTGGGGGGATAAGGTGTTGGGGGTTCATTATCCCTGGAGAACACTCATTTCTTAAATTTCAAAGCTGGATTGGTACAAATAATCAGGCCGACCTAATGGCTCTCAGACTGACCTTGAGGCTGGCCTTAGAGAAAAGCATTACTCATCTCCAAGTCTTTGGGGATTCTCTTCTGGTGATAAAGTGGGTGAAGAAGGAATAGGCTTTGAGGAACTTCATGTTATAGCCCTAGCTTAAAGAAACCTGGGATTTGATTCAAGCTTTTGAAGTTATTTCTTTTCAACATATGTATAGGGAGAGGAACCAGATTGCTGATGGTCTGTCTAAGGAAGACTTACAATTGGCTCGAGGTGTTTGGCATATTCAGGAAAATGCTGGAGGACGTCTCTGAATTCTTTCATGTTCCGTTAATTTAGCTTTTTCTTTACTATCGTCTGGTAGAGCTCTGGTAGGAACTGTTGGTTGGTTTTTTGGTACAATGGGGGTTTTTTTACTTTGTTTAACTGGGTCTGTTCCAGTTTTTTGTGGCTGTTTGGCTGTTTGTTTGCTCTTCTTTTGTGGTGGTTTTTCTGGGGGAACATTTTTGTTCGGAACTTTGTTGGGACAGAATGTTAGCTGATATGCTGCGTCCAATTCTGGGTGCCCTCTAAGGGCTTGGAAATGCTGTAATAGCATCTATGTAATGTAATTTTGTTTTTTACTAATGAAGTTACTTGTAATGTAATTTTGTTTTTTACAAATAAAGTTACTATCTTTTTTCCCTGGAAAAAAAAGTTTTAGATTGCATAATGAATTTTATAAGCCTTAGGAAACTGGCCTTATGCAGGTTTTAGGGATATGCTTGCTGGCGGAAAATTATCTGATATTATTTAATTCTTATACTGTCATTTTGCCACCATGTCTATTTTTTCCATGTAGGAGTCATAAATAAGTTGTGATGATATTATATTCTAAAGTGTTGCCAATTAGAAAGAGAGCGTAATTGTAGTCATGGTTGTGGACCAGCATTGGTATGACAGTCGCGTGGAGCCACATTCCAGAGCGCCTAACATCCAACAGAAAGCCAACAATACACATTCAGTGGCTGTTACCATGTGTATAGTAACCCTATGGAAAGTTTGCCATTGTTCATGTAAGTAATCCTGTCCTTCAGCTGATAAAAAGAACTTAACCTCTGTGCACCCTTGGAGCTCAAATATCGTGCACTACATAATTACATTTTTCACAACAATTTCTCACCTTCGTGTGTGTAGTATGCACATAGAAGGAAAAACAATTCATAACAACGGACTCCTGGAGTACCACCAATCTCAATCTGACTGTTCCAAATAGCCTTCATGATGGCTGTATTATGGTTAGTTGTTCTGAATTGCATGTAGCTATTCCCATTGAATGGATTATTATTTTAATTTTTCAATGAGAAGAACGCAGAGATCCTAGACATTATGTACCAGCACTTTCAGGTGAAGAAAGAAAGATTATGCAATGACAAATAACTTTCAAAATTCCTGGGTGGTAAACCTCAAGTTGGGTCCACCCATTAGCATACATCCATATGGGCTTGTCCTGTTGCACTGACATTACAGCTAGATTGTGGTCCAGACAATTTTCCATGGTAAAATCCACTATAACAATTTGTATACTTCAATTTTCAGGTGAGATGTCTACAAAATCTTTTTAACTCATACAACTAAAATAATTTAAAAAGGAAACAAAAGGATAAGTCTATTTAGTATGGTCTACCATATACTCATGCCCAAACCAAGAAATAAGATACATGCACCAGCAAGTTTGGGGTTATTATTTGCCTGTACTCAGACCCACGGATGTCCTATACCATTAAGTCTAGCGATTTTGATTCAAGATCTTGGAAAGTAGGATATGGCATTTTTCAGTAAACAGATAAGCCACTTATCCTGCATGTATGAGTAAAGAAGAAAGCCAAATAGTGACAGGTCTAAAATGAATTTTAAACAAAGATACATCTAGATGAGTGAAATAGTCCTATGATTTGAACTGATCGTGGATGTTTATTTCAAAGGGATATAAAATTTGAAGTTTTCTTACAGGTGAAACTGAAAACATAAACAAAATGAACTTCTTATGATATGATATTAAATTTTAATAACAATATTTTTTATTCAAAAGCTGGTAATGTGAAGAATGAAACCAAGAGATGCCCTAATGACCACTGAAGCCTGAAGGCAAGAAACTCAGAAATTCTTCCCTTGTGTAAATATATTGTTTTCCTATAATGAAATGGAAATATGTATCTTTCCAATCAATAAAGGTCCATTTCACAACCAATACAACTAGCATGAGTATGGTAGATATGTATGGAGTACCTCACACCAGCACCAACTATTGCCACTGATCTAGGAGTTTCTGCACACAGAAAAGATTAGGATTAAATTTCTATTTACTTTGGTTCTGCAAAAACGAAACTTAGACCAAATTGTAATCAGATGGTGATAAGAATACAGCATGAAAAGTAGATAAGTTTTACAATAAAAGTCAAAGGATACCTGTATTGGTTAAACTCTTGGAATAAAGTATCCTGAAAGTGTCCTTGTTTTTAGAAACATTATGCCTAAAAACGCACTTAGCTGCAATTGCATATAAATGGGCAAAGATATCTCGATATTTTTTAAGGTTGTTTTATCAAGGTTAAATCCAGTCAGCTTTATTAAAGAAAACACTTTACATGTTATTTCATCAGTTTATGCACAATTGTAGATAGCTTATAAGTTATCAGCATTATTTATCTACAAAACAAATAGAAGGCTCTAGAATTAGTTAATTGCTTCTTTTGCTAGGGTTGTTAAGCTGACTCGCCCTCCTTTATACTTTGCCCAAATCTTGAAGGCAGAGCTCTCCATATTGCTTTTGATTTTGCAATCTTGGCTTAATATGTTATGCAAAATCTGATGTCTTTATCTCTCACATCTCCAACTCTTTTTGTACAGATGTGTGCTAGCCATATTTAAAGCTAACTTGTGAATTGATTAATTTGTTGTTCCCTCATGTGCCCCTATCGGATAAACTTCAACCTGATAACTTGTTTGATAACTTGTCAGCAAAATAAACTCACACAACATGAGAGGATGTCCCTACATCTTCAGCTCAGAAAAGGATATTTTATACATATTTATTTTTTGTTAATTATACTTTTTTTTGACATTGTCTTTATTAATAACTAACTTCAGTTATTCCAGGGCTGTAACATAGAGTTTGGAGCTATTTTACACCTCATAGCACGCTTTAGCAATATCCAACATTTGGGGGAACTCAAGTGTGCCGGCGCATCTATCTTTTGAGAAAGACCCCATCCCTTAAAGGATGTCTCACCCGAAGCACATTAGAGGGCTCAGGACCCCATCTGATCAGCTGATTGATCTGCAAGGTGGTATTCAGGTTCCATCTTAATCAACACTTAACAACAACTACCTATACTCATCATGCTTTCCTCTGTCACACACAAGGTAAAGAAATGCAACGACAACTCTTAACAATCAGAATGCAATTATTCTTAGTAATAAGACTCAACAACAGATATCACCATCAGTTCAGAGGCAAAAAAATGAATCCATAGTATTTTCATGTATTCACCATAAGAGTGCAACATAACAAATGAACACAAGCATGCCTAAATACATCCTATCGCTGTGATGCAGCAAACCCTCCCTCATCATCTATTAGATTATGTATCCTATACCCTTAAACATATAACATTGCCTGGACAAAATGGCAACATTTCCCTATCATCTATTCACTCTGCAAGCATTTCCTTACAACGATTATCAACCTCCTCTTCCTGAAGCGGAAACATCCTCTTATAGCAAGAGGACAGATCAGGAAAATCAACGCATCCCATGCAAATCACCAAGTGTCTTAAGCAGTTTGACACCTATCTCACAAAACTGCCAAGGAGCATCCTTTCCTCGTCACTCCTGCATGGTCAACAGTCAGTCTCAACCTGTCTCTGTCCGTGGTCATACTTTGGAGCTCTATCCTGTGGGCACTCATCTCTATGTACCTGCTCCTTACTTTAGTGCTCAATTAATCCCTCCTGGTACTGCCATTTCCTTCCCTATCTTTCCTTGAGCATGGCCTTATTCCTCCTCTGGTGCTAATATAAAGGTCGGCGTCACATCATCCCGCACTCTATTTTGTCTCAGTTGTGATGTATCTGTCTGCGCTCCCTTATATTTACGCTTTGGCACTCCCCATTCAGGCCAATATTGTGAATTTTCTATGCCAACACATAGAGCATCACTCCTTGGAAGGGCTCAACACTTGTAAAAGCAATGTGACAAGCTCTCTTTTATTGATGAGAGGTTTGAATGCAAATAAGAATCAAGCAAAGCATTTCCCTGCACCCTACGGTCATCTCCTTAAAGGAACATATTAATCCAAAAACAATCCAAGTGAAACCTTGTATGGTTCGTATTTATAGTCTCATGAGCCCCACCCAAATTTACACAATCATGGACAAAATATTACATCAATCCTAGAATCGCACATTCCATTTGCACAGGAATGTGATACATTATACATGATTAACCTACAAACTTTAAAGACATAAAATTCCCCAAATTATGGCAAAGGTCATAAATTGAAAAGTAAGAATGGATTCGGTAGAATCCACCCAAAGTCAGATTCAAAAAAATTAAACTTTATGAAGCATCTGGCGGTAACCCCAGTCTGGTAGCAGCATTCGATGTCCCCTGGGTTCTGGTGTACATGCCTATTCACTAAAGCTAGGAATGAAGACAAACAAGAAGGCCGAGTCAATACTTTGATTGAAGGACTCATAGTGGTTTGTCTCCTTGGGCATCAAGAAGCTAGAATTGGGGGGATATTCACTAGTTATTATCAGTGCAATGTCCAAAGGGCCTTGCAATGACTGGTTGCTCAACTGCAGTCTCAAGTAGGGGAGAGCCCTCTCTACTCATTTCAACAATCTCTCTTGATCTCACACTTGCAGGGAAATAACAAGGCAATATACTGACTCGCCAACCATGGTGTCCACACCATTGGCAACTTTTCTCATCCCCTCCCTTCGTCTTGGTCAAATTTGGAAGACATAGTTTTAGAATGAAGCAAACATCTCTCACCAAGGTGGCACTACTCGTGTTTTAAACTCTCCCGTCTCTTCTAAACATGCCGATAATCCTTGGGTGCACCATCATTTATATTTCATGCACACTGCATGTGCTACTCCATGCTATTGCTTGAAAAAAACTTTGGCCACCTTCCTTATTAATCGCTTTATTTCTTTTATGAGGCAATCTTTCCTATCTTGACATTGCTTCACTTGTTCTCTGCTTTCTAGGTCGTTTCTTCTCAAAATCATGAGGATAGGAGTCAAAAACATTGAAAGCTTCTCTAAGTTACTCAGCTTTGAACCCTGGATATATGTAATGGTTTTTCCTCTAAATGAAGGGTGGCAGAAGGGGGCCCACAGAACCCCTATTTATGAAGCAAAAAAGGAAACAAGACATAAAAATTTAAATAAGAGATAACAAGGGTTGGGTTCATACAGATAGTTCCCCACATCTTTCTATAATTCGGAACAGATCTTAACGAATTCTACCAGAGAAATTAATAATAAATGAGACAAGAGCAGATTGTTAGCACATAAGAATTGATCCATACTTATGTGTAATTCATATTCAAATTATAGGGCTTGTCAAATTACATGTGATTTCAAATACAAGAGCTGCATTCATTAATTTTGAATTTGAAGCACCAATGTTGGATTCACTGTGCCTTCGAGGAACTCGCAATATACTTTTTATAAAACAAAATTTTCCCTCCAACTTTTGCATTTCATTACATCCGGTAATGAAATGCAAGACAATTTTCTATTAGATCCTAGATTCCAAGTTGCCACTGTTGGGGTACGGACAATACAAATCCAACAGTTCTTATGTACAATGCTCCATTAGCAGTCCTACCATGATACAGAATTCTCAAAAAACCTGTTGATTTCTAATGTTTCAATGTTGTTGATCATCTCATGTAACCTGATCCTTCGGTTGTCCTATGACCTATCTATTACCTCTATATTAATTAGATGGGTTTTGTGTTTTGTATTTAAGGTTTGATAAACCACTGGGTTTGACTACAATATTGAATTCATTACATTCATTCATTGTGATCATAACGTCCATCTGCAGATGTTCTGCACTATTTTTATTTTGGATACATACAACACTCACTGCTGACATATGTAGTGAGTACACGCAAATGAGCTGCATGTTTCTTCCTGAGATGTTTCATCAAACTAATAAGCTGTTCGCATCAATGATGTTTCCATAGGTTCCATAAAACACCATTATCCCAGAAACCTTTCCTGTGTAGTTGGAAATTTTGCTCATTAAAGTTTTAAAACTGTATCAGTATTTGTCTCATTCGAAACAGGGCCTCAATCCAATTACTGTTCAAGGGAAAAAGAAAAACCATTTCTAACAACTTCCAGCTCTTCATCTTCAAAAAGTTCAGGGAGTGTTCAATCTTCAAGCTCTTCATTCTGTCCTTTGTAACCTACTACCATGTTCTTTTGACCAAGATGGACATTAAGTTCTGATCCCAAGCCAGAAAAAATTATCATCATTGCCAATACAGAGAAAATGCAAAGGCATTGATTTGCTGCTGAAGGATAGGATGCTCCAGTTTATCAAATGTCTATAGACGCTCTGCGACCCAAGGTGAATTTGATAAATTTGATGACCCGTGAGGATTCCCAAAAGCGATTCCAGTGATACCACCAAGCCCATTTTCACAACTTGCAGTAATTGTGGATCCTGTTCAATGGTCTGTGGTACTCCAAAACCACATCTAGAGGTTCTCAATAAATCCAAGATCACTAATCCATCTCCACCAAAAGCCACACACACTTCTACAGCAGCACAACACAATCTAGGCAGATCAGACATGGCACCATCCATGCGCAAGCCAAACCTTATACAGTTCCCACCAATGGCTTCCTTGACACCTACATGCCACACATGTTCCACATGGGGGTGCCTAGGACTGGTTTTGCAGTCGTCCAAGTCAAACTTGGAGACAAGTATTAGGTGGTAGAACATGCAAGTACAGATAAACATGGGATTGTGCAAAGCAATGCACCAAGCTACCAAGTCACTTTGGGGAAAACGCTAAGTGTCGGGCACGTTGCACAGAATGCTACGAGGAGTTGGGCCATCATTGTACATTACCACAAGGATGTGTAGTTAACGTGAGTTTCTGCAAAGGTGAAGGGCCCAAATTCAGAAAGAGGAGGGAAGAGATTTGCACGGGTGAACTGCAGTGAGGCAACCTACCAAGCTATGCACAGATCAGCACCAATAAGGTTAACTCACACCGCCCAGTAACACCGGGCGCTGACAACATTGTTGCCTCAGTCTTGGTAGGAGAGGAGCCCCCACTATGAGTCAAGGGGTTCCACTTGTGGGGCCAATGAGCAATGCCCCTGTTCATGGGGCAACGCTTGCAACGAAGTTTTTGATCATCAAATTTTGACATTGAATCAACTCAACCAACGAAAAGTGAACAATCATACATGGAAGTTCAACCATTTTGACTTAGATAATGGTTCTTTAAGCCTTCATAGCTTTGTGATATATGTATACACATTTGTAGCATTAGATAGCAATTAGAGTAGAAGATAAGTAGCCATACATCTCCCTCGAGAGTATGCGATGTATAGAACACAAATTAATTAAAAAATTGTTCCGGATCTATTATTTTCTATGTTCTAATTCTCTGAATATTATCTTATATAGCTTTTGTACATGCATAAACACATCAAGATTCTCATTTAGGGTTTTGTTCCCAAGATATATCCTGGGATATAGAGCAGTGGTATCAAAGCAGTTCATCTTGTCTATGCATGTCCCATCAAACGATGTCAGAGTATTTGAAGCTCAACATCAAACCACAAGACCCCTTAGATTACCTTTTATCATTTCAATAAATTTCAAATGGCAAAAGACAAGGACACTCAAGATGCATTTATGTTCAACCAGTTCATTGAAGAACTCAAACAAGTGGTTTCATTGGCTGACTCATTAGGTAAATCTTTTGGTTGTCATGTCTGCCTAGGTTTCAAGTAAATTTAGAAGTTCATGTGTTTGAGAGTAAAATCAATGCAGACACAGTACATAACCATAGTTCCCAGGAGATGGGGATGGGTATGGGTATGGGGAGACAAATATGGGTACCGGTACGCCATTTTTTTGAAAAATAGGAGACGGGTACTGGGAGATGGCAATATATATATATATATATATATATATATATATATATATATATTAATAATATTATATTTATATAATACATACTATCAAAAATTTAAAAATATACTGTTAGAATTTAAAATTTAAACTAAAATTAATTATGAATATATGAATCTATAAATTATATAATCAATTAAAATTTAAACATTCAAAAAAACCTACAAGTAAAATTAAATAATAAATTTAAAATTTTTAAATATAAAAAAATTAAAATAATTAATATTAAAATGTGAAAACTGAAAATTGAAAATATTAGAAATAATAAATAAATTAGAAACATTTTATAAATATTAAAAAATAATAAATAAATTAGAAATATTTTATAAATATTAAAAACCTAAAATGGAGAACCTAAACTTCAACTTCTAGCATTTTAAAATATTAAAAAAAAAAAAAAATTTAGAACCTAAAGCGAATTCCTAATAGTAACCCTAAACCGTAAGTGTCTAAGTTCTAACTAAAGTTTTAACTTTAAGTCATATTCCTATATTCCTACATAAGCCAAAGTGATTGTCGTTTAAAGAATAGCCAATTAACCTATTGTCGTTCACGGCTATTTTAGGGATTGCCGTGAACGACAATGACCTATATTGTCATCATTAGCAATGCCCTGTGTAGGGCATTGTCATTGATGGCAGTGCAGGTCATTGCCATGAACAACACTCAATAAACAAAACTTTTAAAAAATTCAAATACAGGTATCTTGCAAATCCGACAAATATTTCTTGAAAACTCAACTGCAACTACGAATCCATCTAATATCTCTTTGAATCTTGATTGCAACTTTAAATCTCGAAGCTAGATGTGGTAAAAATTGTTGTATTTTGTCATTTTTATTTAAAAATTACGCGTTTAGGGTTTTGACGAATTCGGGTACGCGTTTTTCCTATTGGGAGATGGCCGGGAGACGTCGTACATCTCCATTAGACGTCTTCAAGTACGAGAGACGTCTCCGTACCCATCTCTCATACCAAAAACATGTCCCAGTACCCGAGACGCGTCCCAAATGGTGGGGGACATGTCTCCATACAACATTGTACATAACTAATTAGATAAATTAGAACCATATTTTTCCATAAATAACTTTTCAAGTGAAGACAAAATCAAGATTGCACTTTTGAACGTTTCTTCGCCCATCAAGAAGTAGTGGCAATCTCATACTCTATGGGAGAAAGACCAAACAGAAGAAGAATCTGAACCAACCAGGGAAACCTTCCTAAAAGCCTTCAAGGACGAAAACTATCTTGAATATGTCTATGATGACTGCTACATTTAGTTGCAACAACCATGGCAAGGGCATGACCAATCAATTCAAGCCTACACAAATGCCTTCCATGACATATATGCGAAGTTGGGCTCATTCAAATCGGAGAAGCATAGTGTTCTCGAATACCACAACAATCTACAACCATTCATTTAGTCCAAAATGAAGTTGGCTAAGGTCAAGATGATGGGAGAAGCCTTTCATCATGCGACAACCATTAAGGAAGAGTCTAATTTGAAGGGCAAGCAGGACAAATTGGCTGCACAAAATAAACCGCCCTCTTCGGACCAGAAGCCACAATAATCTAAGACAAGTAAATGGTGTGACAAACACAAAAGCAATAGCCACTCGAACTCATAGTTCCATGCCCAAACTAATTTTCTTATGCGGGCAGAAACAAAGGATCGTGAAGTCAAGCCCTCTAATGGAATCATTGACTCTGTTCCAAATGTTGTGATAGCCACCACACAAGCTACACCAATAGTATAAGATGTTGAATCAAAATACATATTCCATTCACAGATGTGGGTGCAAGGGCAGTGATTAGATTTTCTAATCGATGGTGGTACCATGAATAATCTCATCTCTAAAGCAGCTGTCAAGCAACTAAATATGCCAACCATGTTTCATCCGTAGCCTTACAAATTGGGATGGTTCAATTCCTACAACACCAAAGGTATACGTGTCACTCACCAATGTCGTTTCTTATATGCTATCTAATAGAATATTGAGTAGGTCCATGGTGTGTGGATCTGGTACAAATCTCAAGATCTATGAGCAACATCAAGACTATCACCCACGATTGCATGTGCATACCTATGAAACATTAAAGCAATATAGACACAAATATGATCAAGGTAGAATGACTACCGATATAGTAAGCTTAGATGTGCAAGAGGGCCAATGAGGAATACAATACAATATTGTATTACAATAGATTCAATGGATTAACCATCACCCAAACCCTCCAGCTTCTTATGTAGATAAGGAGAATTAGGATAGGAAGAAATCTCTATATATTGAAATATTAGCTCAAAATAGACAAATCCTATATTAAGGATATCCACTAAAGATAATCTTATTTATAAGTAACTTATAACTAAGTTATTTAAAAAAAAACATGGATAATGGTGTGCACATAAAGGTATGCTTATCCATAAAGAGTGCATCTTAGACTATACAAAAGTGTATATCCCAGGGTAAATTTTAGTGGCCCATATAGAAATTAACTTGGGTTTTTTTGGCGAATCTCTGAATATATGTTTTGAAAGTCTGGCAAAATTTAACAAACGATGTTTAGGTGAGAAGGCGAATGGATAGACGAATCCTAATGGGGTGCAGAAGCCAGACGAGCGTGCGACTGTACAGAAAACCCATAGAATGATTGTGCCTTGTTTTTCTATGGATCGCACCTCTTCACTACCAAACAATAGAGTTGATGGTGAACGACAACAATGCCACTAAATGACGGCTATGATGTCATCTAACAAAAATATTGTCGAATGACAACAATGCTTTCGTTTAACAGTAATATTGTCGAACGACAGTAATGTTGTCATTTAACAGTAATTATGTCGAACAAAAGTAATGCTATCATTTCATAGCAATGTTGTCACTCGGCACCAACATTGTCATTTGATAGCATTACTATCGAACGACAAAGATTTTTGTTAAACAACAGCGTTGTTGTCATTCAATAGCATTGTTGTCGTTCGGCAATGTTGTCGCCATTCGACAACATTGTTGTTATTCGATAGCATTGATGTCGTTTGACAGCATTACTATCGTTCAACACCATCCCTTTCCTACTATTAAAAGTTGCCATTATGATTATATGGGTAGAAGTCTGTTTACATATAATGGCGAATAAGCTCATATTGACTTTTGACAGAGTGGCAAACTATATTTATATGTATGAAATTTATTTTAAATAATAGGCGAGCCGACCTACGAAACCAGCTTACACCCAAATAATTTATAGGTGAATCCATGTTCACCACCCCCTAAAAATAGCCAAATGCCAATTTCTAAAACCGAAATATTCGTGAATTAATGACGAATAGCCACTAAAATTTACCCTGGTATATCCTAATATACACTAACACTATCCTTTCAGAGAGGATCTAGTTTGTGATGTAGCACCAATTGATGTTTGTGATGTGCTACTTGGGCATCCATACATGCATGGTCGCTAGTGTGTGTGCATAGCCAATCCTTGAAGTGTCATTTTAGCAGTGGTCAATAAGAGATATCGGATTCCTAAAGTGATCTCACGCTCTAATCATGTCGCACCAACTCCTAAGAAGATTGTGCCATACAACTATGTATATTCAGCATTCAAAACTTCACCTCCTACAAAAACATGACCTCGAACGACAAGGACAGAATAGATTTTAGAAACCATGTATACCTAGAATTGTTCTATGTTAGTATACAAAGTTGTCAATGTAGGCCAACTCCCTCAACAAGGGAAATGGTTCATCACAGTTCAACTAGAAGCTAAGGTTCCACACTTGCATCCTAGACTTAAAGAAATCGAAACTATTGCTTCCAGGAGGACTCCCCAAAAGTAATTCCAATGATACAGCCAACCTCATTTTCACAACTTGTGGTAATTCCAGATCACGTTCAATGCTTTGCGGTGCTCCAAAAAAACATCCTGAGGTTCGCAGTACCTCCAAGATCACTAATCCATCTCCACCAAAAGCCGCACACACTTCTCCAATGGCACAACACAATCTAGGTAGATCAAACATGGTGCCATCCATGTGCATGCCAAACCTTATGTGGTTCCCACCGATGGCATCCTCAGGGTTCAAGGCACCTACATGCCACACCACTAATGCTAACCCACACCAAGCAGTACCACCAAGTGCCAACAACATTGTTGCCTCAGTTCCAGTGGGGGCGGAGCCCCCACTATGAGTTGGATTTCCCTGCAAGGGGTTCCCCCTGCAGGGCTAAGGGGCAATACCCCTATTCATGCGGCAATGCCCAAGGCAAAATTTTCGACCATAAAATTTTGATGCCAAATCAGCTCAACCAATGGAAGTTGAAGAGTCACACATGGAAGCTCAATTGTTTCAACTTCTATAATGGTTCTTAAAGCCTTCACAAATATGTAATATATGTATACACATTTGTAGTATTAGATAGCAATCAGAGTAGAAGATAAGCAGCCATACATCTACCTCGAGAGTATGCCAAGTACAGAATGCACAAATTAATAAATATTTATGTTTGAGTTCTATTATTTTCTCTCCTGATTTTTTAAATATTATTTTATATAGCTTTTACATACACATACAACACATCTAGATTCTCGTTTAGGGTGTTGTCCCTGGGATATCCCTTGGGATCCAGTTCACTTGAGGATTAGAAGGTTTAGAATGGAGCTTGAATGGAGAGGTAATGAGGTGAAAACATTGAAACTATGTCGCCTTGATATCAGTCTCAAATCCTGAAAGAACTCAAAACTCAGATCAATTAACTTGTAAATGTAAATGTGGGAAGGATTATGATGCACTTCATGCCCTGCACCCACGACATGCACAAAGGACCCCCATGTTTGTGGACATCTCAATTTTGTGAAAATGGCAGTAGAGGATTGGGAGCTAGTTCAGGTTGTAAAACCCCCTCTAAGATTTTTCACTAAATTTTCACGATTTTTCTGGTTTATTAATGTGCAAACATTTTGTCAAACACTTTGTCTTCTTTTCATAATCAGGGATGGTTCAATGTAAATGTTTAAAATAATTCATCAGCAGATTGGTATCAAAAATCATTCAAGATTGCATGACCAGAACAACGGAACAGCAAGAGGCATTTAATCAAATAGTTGTATCATTAACAATGTAGCAGAATATGATGGATCCATCACAAGCAGATATAAATTAGAAATACAAACAATCAAATACTCAAGATCTAACCTTCAAATTAATACCCTCGTACAAAGAATGTTGAGGGTGTTGATGTAATATGAGGAATCGGTTCCATACAATCAGCTTTCCAATATCATCAAATCTGCAAGTATATCCACGCGCCTTCATAAAGAACCAGATCATAAGATAAGTGGACGCCTCCTCCCAACACCCTTGTATTCTCCTCAAACCCCATGAACCTTGCAATGCAAAAGTTGTGATCCATCCTGGAGAGGTATGATTTGGAATAGTAGTGACTTCCACTAAAGATGCTACACCCAATAGAAAATTGCAATGAATAACCCAAGATAGCAACTGAACCAATACTCCTCAATATGGCACTCCTCCAACTGACCTTCTCTTGCTTTTCCTCTGAAAATGATATATCTCTTCGCACACTGTAACTCCAAAATCCATAGCAATAGAAGCCCCTGTGAATGCTGAGTGAATTCACCGAGATTGGTTGAATGTGTTTTCGTCCAATCAACGAAGAACCCTGTATCCTTCTGCGTGAAACCTATATGATTCCACCTGCAATCAGCTAGGGTAGATGTTTCACTACCAAAACCGATACCCTTAGGGATTTCGTTTTAGGGTTTGCTCAAGCTCAAAGCTCAAACTCCACAATAGAGGAAAATAAATAAGCATAATCCAAATGAGCTCTCAATCCCCTTTTTTATAAGTTTTTTAGGGAACTTTCCAAAAACTCCATTTTAAAATCACTTTATTAATTTATTAAGCCTTTAACTCCAAAAAGTGATTTATTTTACTTTTAAAATATTTTCGGCATTAAAAGTCAATTTTTGGCGTCTCATCATTTAAATCTTTCCATTCTCTTTCCAACAAGCTATAATACTGCGGTGCTCGATTAAATATTTTAATTAAAAATGGCAAGCTTAGTAAAATTAATTAAAAATAGCTCAATATTACACCCAATTAATAGAAATGGCCAAAATGCATCGGAACCGAAAACTGACTGCGTAGGACTGGTCCCAATGATGAAAGATAAAAACGGACCCAAGCGGATGACTTCCTAAAAATAGACGCTCCCTCCAAGAATCTTGGAGACTATACTGAAAGCCAAAAATCACCCCTGAAAGTGGCATATGAGTCCTCCAGACCATCTGAGTTCACTGGAAACATCTAACAACTCCTCTGATAATGCTGACACACACCTAGAAGGTCAGTGCCAATTGAAATGCAAGAGAACCCGAAAATGGAGGATAGCTTGAATAAGAGGGCTGCATATATTGTGCAATTAGAGAATACTGTCTTCAAAAATGATGTTCACATGTATGGCAGTAGAGGATTGGGAGTTGGTTCAGGTCTACCTCAAGGTTACAAGAAATCCATGGGGCACATGTTTGAAAAGATTGAAGCGATTACAACAGTTCTTTAGACAGACTATCAAGTTTTAAGCCAAAATTGTGAACTATTGGCTGCATCCACCCAGCTGTGCAAAAATAGAAGCTTTAGAACAGAGTATGGAAGTCCATCAAAAATAAGCGAAAAAAAATTTGTCAAGTTGTAGTTGAAACTTGAGACTGCCCTGATAAGCATAAATGGAAATTGTGGAAGCACACACAAGCCGTGCAAACTGTTGGAAAAAAAATGCCACAGCAAAATGTGGTCTCATGAAATGCAATATTTAAAGAATGTGTGTGAAGAAATGCCTCATTAAAATGTGGTCTCATGGACTGCAACCATTGCTTAATCTGCACAAATTGAGCATGCTGAGATAAGCGGTGGATAAAGCCTTGGATATTTTCAAGAAAATGCTATTGACAGGTGCAAAACCAGATGCATCATTATTTTCCAGCATCCTCCCAACTTGTGCTAATCTTGAAAAATTGGAACAGAGTTCGGAATTGCATCAAAGATTAATTGAAAATGGATCTGCCTGATGTGAATGTGACAGCCACGATAGACATGTCTGTTTCATTTAGCATTTTACAAAAGGCACATCAGTTGTTTGACAGAATGCCTCAGTGAGTTGTGGTTTCATGATCACCGCTGGATATGCATAGAAAGGACCTGTTGATAAAGACTTGGAGATTTTTAATCAAACAAAATTAGCAGGTGGAAAGACATACTTGTCAACCTTTTCCAGCGCCATCAAAGATTGTGCGGCTATACCAAACTTGGAGGATTGGAACAGGGTACGGAGATCCACTAGAACTAATTGAAAGCAGATTTTTTTGTTATTTCATATGTCTATGTGAAAGGTCTGGAGTGCCTGTAATGGCATTGTTAGTTGTTGACGATGCTTTCTTGTTTAACTCATTTAGAAGGGTGAGGAACTCGTTCTTAACCTTGCTTGAGCAATCAATAAATAATAAGAACAAGAACAAGAATTCTAGTAAGAATAATAGATGTGTTGTTCTAATAATAATAATATAACTAACAATGTGTCGAACGGGATGGGCTCAACTGGTAAAATACGGGAGCTTCCAAAGTGAAGCCCCGGGTTCAAATTCCTAGGAGACATGATAGAGTGTCAAAATTGAATAAAATGTCACATCCAACTCGTTGGGTGTGGCGTATCCCAAGAGAAGAGGCCAAGTACAAGTTCCAGGTGAATTTGATGGAAGAGATATCCCTCCCATGGCATGTAATTAAAAACTCAACTTCGAGTCTTTCACATCAAAACAAATAGCAATCAAGCTTAACCCAGGTGTCCTTAAGTTTAGTTTGTTGGAATTGCAGAGGTTATCCATGGAGACGTGGGCCTGGGTTAGGACCTATCGCGGAAGGCAAAGACATTATTTGTCTCATAGAGACACATGAGCATGAGGGATGTAAGACCCCATTGTTTGAAGGCTACTGGAAGATGGCAGTGTGGAATGAGGCAGCGGGAAATGGTAAAGGTCATGGAGGTATAATGGTTCTAGTAAAAGAAAGAGAAGGTCGTGCCATTCAGCTGGAAAAGACTGATTCTAATAAACAATTTATATGGTTCAAAATCGTGGAAAATAACACTCTTCTCAGGATCGCAGCCTGTTACTTTGCTCCACAAGTATCTAAAACTTATAAAAAGTGTGGCTTAGATCACAATGACCCCTATGCTGCGTTAAAGAAAGATGTTGTTTTTTCGCAGCGTGGAGATGTTCTTCTTGTTGGAGATTTCAATGCTAGGACAGCAAATTGGCAAGCAAGTATTTTCAGCTCCGAAGTAAATGATAACCCTATTTGGCTCACAGAAGAGAGAAATCAGCAATGGGAAAGAATATCCGAAGATGCTAAAGGCTGCAATCATTTTGGGGAAGAATTAATCACTCTATGTAGCACATTTGATCTAATAATCTGTAATGGTTTGGCTAGATGGGCTAAGTCGGGCAATTTCACTTGCAACACATATAACGGGGCAAGTGTGGTAGATTATGTAATTTGTTCGCAGAATTTGTATAAAAATATTAAAGAAGTTGAAATTGGAGAGCACATTTGGGATCTAAAATCAGATCATAGACCGCTGTACATAAATTTGTATTGGGCAAAGGATAGGCGGCTTGGGGCAAAAATCCAAGGCCCTCAACACCCACCTTCTCAGGGCAGAATTTTGTTAACTTCAGAAAACAGTAACACTTTCAAAGCTACTCTTGAGGAACTTTGTATGGGACACCCTTATGTATAAGCATGGTGTTAATAGTCATGACTTATCAAATCTGATTCACGAGGCTCTTTCAAAATGCAAGAGAGCAAAAAATAGAAAATCTGAAACTAATTGTTTTCCAACCAATGCATGGTTTGACAAGGAATGCAAGAGGGCTAGGAGAAACCTAAGGGAGTCGAATAAAACTAACCTTGACATTAAGGCCTACAAACAGATCCTAAAGAAGAAAAAAACTGATTTTATGTTCACAAGAAGAGAGGAGCTAATTTTCTTGGGCAGAAATAACCCCAAACGTTTTTGGAAAGAACTCCAAACAAGGAGAAAGCAAACTGAAAATAATATTACTGCCACCCAATGGTTTGAATATGCTAAAAAACTTTATGAACAAAAGGGTGGAGTGGGGCAGCCACCTTTGGTCAACGATACTACAAACATTTTCACTGTGCAAGAGATAGAGACAGGGATTAAGAAGTTGGGTGGAGGTAAAGCAAAAGATCTTGTTGCACTTCAAGCCGAATATTTGAAGTGGGGTATGAAAACTCTTGCACCGCACATCACTGAAATCTTCAACAAAATCTGCCAAAAAGGGTTTCCGAAAGATTGGACAGTCAGCCTTGCAATACCACTTTTTAAGAGTGGTGATGTTAACAATCCCTCCAACTACAGGACTATAATGATCAATCCCCTCTTTGCTAAACTTTTTCGCAGCATGATAGAAACTAGGATCAGCAAATGGGCAGAAGAAAACCATAAACGTGCTAAAGGGCGAGCTGGTTTTAGGCCAAAGCACTCGACAGTGGATCACTGTGTCACTCTGAGACACATTATTGAAAAAGAGTGGGAGAAAAAGGAAGAGGTTTTTTGTTGCTTTGTTGACTTCAAAAAGGCTTTTGATACCGTTCTGAGAGACAAGCTTTGGTTCAGGATGGAAGAATTGGGGATTCCTAGGCATCTCAGAGCTGCTGTTCATAGGATGTACGAAGAGGTGAAAGTGAAAATCAGAACTTCAGATGGCATTTCAGAATGGAGCGATATCGGGGTCAAACAGGGCTGCCCTTTGTCTCCTACTTTATTTGGTTTATATATTGACAAACTGGAAGAGTGGTTAAACATGCAAAAGGGTGAAGGCATTCAGCTAGGTGAATTTGTTATAAAGTTGCTCTTATATGCGGACGATCTCATTTTAATTGCCAAATCTGCCTGTGGTTTGCAAGACCATCTATCTTCTCTTGAGCGCTTTTGCAGAATGGTGGGGATGCAGGTCAATATCAGCAAGACTAAGGTTATGATTTTCTCTAATAATAAAAAACAGCATCAACATGAATTTTATTACAATGGAAGTCTTCTCGAAGAGGTTGCGGATTATAAATACCTTGGCATCAATTTCGACAAAAAGCTAAGCTGATCTAGCTGCAGGTATAAAAGGACATTAGGTGGGTGGAAGGCTTTCTATGCTCTTCAGAATAAGTGCCGTGAAGCGGAGTTGTGGGATTGGAAAACTATTCAAACCTTGTTCGGTCTTCTTGTGCTACCAGTTGTTCTTTACGGGTGTGAATTATGGGCCAGCAGCACTACTATAGCACAATGGAAACAAATCGAAGGAATCCAAAAGCGCTTGATTACAAGCAAAATTAAAATCAAAAGCACTGTTCCATATGGCACCATGCTAAGTGAAATGGGGGTTGTTCCTATCGAGGCACTTGCTATGGTTCGCCTTTTAAGCTATTTAAAAATAATCGAAAAAATGGAAGAGGATAGATGGCCTAAAGCTGTTTTTAGTGACACACTATGTAAGCGAAAAAGGACATGGATGCAACAAAACATCAAATGGATGAGTAAATGGAATATTCAATTCAATATGTGCCCCACAAATAATAAAGAAATAAAAGTCTTTGTTATGGAGAAATTCTACAAGAGAAATTGGGGAAGCGAGATCGGGAGGAAGAAACTATATTATATAAATGAGTTCAACCCCACTTGTGATCAACTCCAAAAAGCGTACATAGGAGCCAACATTTCTTGGAGGGCTAAAATTCTTATTGCTCAGCTGAGAACCAACTCTCACCAACTTCGTTGTGAGACCGGGCGTTGGAAGAGGCCAAAGGAGGCTTGGAAAGAGAGAATTTGCAGGTTTTGCAATTCTGGGAAAGTGGAAACTGAACAGCACTTTATTCTAGAATGTGAGGCCTACAAGGATAGCAGAGATAAATTTGCGGATACTATATGTGACAGTTCTTGGCATAACCTATTCAACGAAGAGTACATTGAGCAATTGGGGGGGGCTCATCATCAGCTTACACAAGAAGCGAACAGTGCTACTTAAATCTGCTTGAGTTGTCTTGCTGTCCCATAGGCTATTTTTAGTCTCGCGGACGTTAAAATTTATGTTGTTGTTGTTGTTAAGGGATATTTACCGAATCAAAAATAATAATAATTAACAATGCATATAGAATCCCTGCACTCTACCTTGACCTTCCAATTCCAAAGAAAATTTTAGAATAGTGGACCATACGTGTCAAGATCAAACTTGAAAACTTTAGAAACTTTTTACTATTTTTGCTGTATTTTCTAAAACTTAATTTTTCAGATAAGCACAACAAAATATTACAACCTAGAACCTGTTGTCTGGCTTTTATCAAAAACCTTTTTCCAATTAATCCAGAATAAAGATTCAGGAATGCATCTGCCCCACTTGGTATAGTGCATTACTATGCCAAGGTAGTCCAGCAGCAAATTACTTGCACCATCAGGGCGGTGCAATCTACTCCAACAATATAAGAATATATTTGCACAGTTCCACGGGTGCAAATAATTTGCTGGATAGACAGTTTTGTCAAATTTGCTATTGAAGGTTTTTGCCACAAAAATCATACTACAGAATAAAAGCACTCTTAAATACCGATCTGATTTGGAGGTAATTGAGAACCTGGTAAGGAAATCAGGTAACTTAAAGATAAAACCTATCGTTAATGTCTGCCCTTCCCTATTTTTTAAAAACTTTAAAGAAGGTACACTCTCGATAGGAAACCTATTCCACACATAATGCTCACCGCAAAAATCTGTTTATTTTCAATTCCATCGTTAAATTCCAAGTAATGGTCAAATTCAAACCATAAAAACTTTTTAATATAAATGCCAGTGCTAAATTTGAACACTCAAATGTTAAATTCCAAAGTATGGCAAATTTTAAAGAATACTTACTATTGTGCTCCTGTTGAGGATGAACAGATGCGGCCATGGCGGTTTCTGGTTCAGTTTAGCTTGGTCGTATGACACCTAGGTGGTCCCTGGTTCGATCCACGAACAGGCCGAAATTTCGGCATATTTATTGAAAATGATATTAGTCAAATTCGGGCTAATTGTTGCCCTGACAAGATTATAATAGTCAATTAAGCACGAGTGATCGGGATTCGTGAACGTCCATTAAAAATCTTTCACACGATTTTTTTTTTTTTAAAAGGTCAAAAAATAAAAAAATAAAAAAATAAAAAAAACATAACCAAAAGTTATTATGCGTTTTATATGCCAATTGTTTGAATATGCAAAGTTGTAACAAGATTATAATTAGGGTGTGAGTTATGTAGGAAGTGTTTTTTTTGGGTGCAATAAATTATTGGAAATAAATATGGATGATAACAAAGTTTGTATGTAGGCAGAAGAAAAAAAATTATTTTTTGGTGGTTCTTGATTAAAAAATGAGTTTTTCCATTACGTATATAGGTCGGTGAATATTGTGGGGGGAGTAGATGCATGTCGATAAAGGTTGAACAAGGTAAGTGTGGTATGTTTGTGTGTAATAAGACTCGTCCATGTTGCCTCCCTTTGTCCTCTCAAAATAGTTAATCTAATAGCTTAATCATATTGCTTGATCCTTGACTTTGTAATAATTTAAGTGAGAATGTAATGTCTCAATGACAAAAACAGTTATGTCGCGGCTTTATGATAGGGTAGCTGCAATAATACAAAAGGACAATACGACCTATGTGGGAGAGTCCACCATGAGTCTCTGGAGTCTTTCCGATAAGGATATTTTTTTTGGTTTGGTAAATCGGGATTTTGTAGAGCAAAATATTGTAAATCCACATTTGTATTGTACTTGAAACCCATGATCGCTAATATCGTCTAAATTTTTATGCATGATTTGATAAGCAATAATAATCTTATATTTTTGGTGGAGGTGACAATGGAAAGTGAGGTTGTATGGAGCAGTGAGGCATTGTTCGGTGAGAAGATGTTTTGTTTCATGGTGATTTTGCGCAATGGTGAAGCGGTGGGGAAGAGCATGGCCATACAAAACATGCAAGTGGTAAAAGATTTCAAGGTGAGTTGGGCAGTGATTTAAAGTGTGTGATGTGGGAACCCCCTATTGTTTGAGAATTAAAACTACCAACTCTTCCTACCCCCTAGAACGATAGCCAATCAGCAACCTTTTCTCTCGATCGATGACTCCTCTACCACGACATTCATATTTTATCACGAGCGATGCCCCCTTATGCACCCACATGGCATGCACTTTGCAAAAGCTTCGGTACTCACTTCAAGCTCAATAAAAACAACAAGATAAACTCCACAACTTCAATGAATTGCCCCTACATCAACGTCATTACATTATTGATTTGATCCATACATCTCGTGTGGAGTCTTTCTATTATCAAATAGAAAAATGTCAATAAAAGATGCCACTACGCTGCAAACTACAAACCCCTTTGTAATGGGTGTGGGATATGTAAATCCAACAACTGCTCTGAAGTTGGGGCATGTGTATGATATAAGCCCTCTAGTGTGTGATATCGCATAAAATACCCTATCATTGCCCGTTATCATCATCGCACAGCGTACTTTGAAATCTTTCACCACTTGCAAGTTTGGTATGCTTGATGTAATTTCTCTAGGGGTCAATGTATTGGCAACATAGACAAACATAAGTTATAATATAGACTTTGAAACCTCAATGTCTTGTCTCCATATCATTAACATTAGAGTAGTGATTTGACTCGCACGTTAAACATAGAACCTTCTCACAATCAAACACTTCCAAAAAAATCATAAAAAATGAACAATAAAGAAATAGTAGTATAATATCATCATATGATAAATATAAATATCATAATATATTATTTTTATATATTAATTATTTTTTATTATATAATATATATTATAATAGTTTAACATTAAATATTAAATATTAATTGTGTAATGCATATTATACCATTTCAATAAATTAGAACAATGATGATTTATTAACACTAAATATTATAACATTTTTATTATGGCGTTTGCAAGGTTGTGTGAATCAAGACACCTGGCAAAGGGTGACACCTATTCTCACATGCTGGAACATGGTATCACAAAGGCATGTGAATTGTTTCACATAATGCCTAGAAAAAATGTGGTTTAAAGGAACATTGTGGTTTCAAGATATGCACAAAATGGTTTCCTTGACGTGTTGTATGTAGAGTAAGCAATCTAAAATATTTAAAATCCTTCTAATTTAAATGAAAAAATATTGAAGCTTTTGGAAATTTATTGTTGTACGTACATCAAGCAAATTATGGATGTTAAAAGTTTTGTTTTTATGGTATTTGATATTAAAATTGATTTTTTTTTTTATAAATATAGTATCGTATGTAAATATCATTGAAATTTTCTTGTCAATGTCATAAATGTCTAGAATTTGAAAGAAAATTGTTGATTTTTTTAAAAGTTCAATGTTGTATATAGAAAATATTCACAACTCGTAAATTTTATGTCATGTCAATATTTAAAATGATTGTATTTGTATTTACTGTAAAAGAAATATCATCAAATTTTATTAAAAATGTTGTGTATTTCAGTTCAATGTTTTGTATTTTAGTGTAACCTTTGGGAAAATTATTATTATTTTTAGGGCGAGCAGGTCGAAAAACTTCGAGTGTTGTTATAATAGTTGTAATTTAGTAGTAAATAATAATTTGTTTCAAATTTAATGTTCTACACTAAGCAAACGAAGGCTATATTAACTTACAAATGACTAATATTTGTCACAGAGGAAAGCATATTTTATTTAGCATGATAAAAATTCAAGGAAAATTTACTTATAGAAGAATGCATATTGTCGAATTTCACAAAGATTGGGATTAGGTGGAGATGTTTTGAGGGAACTAAATCGAGACAAGATTCAGCCTTTGAAAGTGTTTTTCTACCCGAAGGCCACTACAGAGCAAGAAAGAGGAGCATGACAACACCAAGACAATAGTTGCATCACTCTCGTTGGGCAAGACAACACAAGGTTTGTATTTCAATCCAATGTTTTGTATTTTAGTCCAACCTTTGGGAAAATTATTATTGTTTTTAGGGTGAACACGCCAAAAAACTTCGAATGTTGTTATAAATAATTGTAATTTAGTAGGAAATAATTATTTGTTTAAAATTTAATGTTTTACACTAAACAAACGAAGACTATATTAACTTACAAATGAGTAATATTTATCACAAAAGAAAGCATATTTTATTTAGCATGATAAAAATGTTGACTGAATTTGACCCCAAGTCAAATTTGGGTCAACCCCTACTATTTTGAACTTTTGAAGAAGGTTTCATATCCTATGGGGTCTCATAATGGTCTAAACATCTTACTTATCATTCCCCTAGTCTTTGTCTAAGCTCATCCCTCCTTAAATGGCCTAGTAAAGCAAAGTCAAAGTTGGTCAACCTTGGTAAAAGATGGAAGGATAAAATTGTGTTGAAAATGTTCAAATATGGCCTTTAACATCCAAGTAACCTGCCACATCCGAACCTACATATCCACGTAGTGAAGTCCTTGACCCTGCATAACATGTTAACATGCTGCTAGTCTCTCTCAGATACCTGAGAATCCACCTTCCCCGAATTGGCTCCAAACTCTCTGACAACTCCCACTGCTTGGGAAAACTCAGGTCTACACTAGACCTCATGTGATTTCAAACACTGTTCTAAGCTCAGCTTGAACTGTCCAGCCATAGGTGTGCTTACTGATTCTGCATCCTGCATCTTGAACCCCGCCAACACCTTCTTCACATCAGCGCCCACTGAATATCAACCTGTGATCTTCCATGTCTCTTATGCCAAAGAATTTTGTTGCTCCCAAATTTTTCATGACATACCTCTGAACTAACTTTACCTTTAGCTCAAAAACTCCCTGCATGTGTAACCCTACAACAAGCAACCATCCACATACAGTAACAGGATAATGTTGCGACCATCATCCACCTGGTAAGACAAACACAATGGTTACACTGACATTGACTGAAGCCCTGCTTTGTCATCCACCTGTCAAACCTGTACCACTGTCCTACAGCGTCCTCAAGACCATATATCCTGGCCTTCTGTCTCACGTATCCATCCACTCTCTTCTTTAACCTGGGAATCCATTCGTCTTTCAGTGCTTTCATCCCGGCTGGCAACTCTACCAAATCTCCCACTTGGTTCTCTTCTGAAGAATTCATGCCATGCTCCCACTATTTCCTGGATTCTACCTGCATTGCCTCTTCACATCTTCCTGGTTCTTGACCATCAGTAAGCAACAAGTAATATAAAGAAGGTGAACAACGAATATGAGGCTCACTTACACTTTCAGTCCTCCACATGGGCGTTTGAGACTCCTTGACAGCTTGTTATCCGCCCAACATCCGTTCCAGTGACTGATCTCGGCCATCTCCCAATCTGCACCCGACCGACGTCGATTCCTTGTGACTGACCCTGACTACTGACGTCGGTTATTATTGACCGACGTCGGTCGCCACCTGCCCAACACTATCGACTCTGTTGGTTTGCACATGACCGATGTCGATACTTGTCTGTTCGACATTGGTCTCTTTTGACCAACGTCGGTACCTGTGTTCTCCTATGAGTGATGATCTTTTTACCTGTGAGCTCCCTTGGATCAAAACCCTGTCAACACAGCCCTACTCAGAATAATCTAGCCTCCTTAGCTGATCTCTGTCCATCATCTCCTCCATGAACACCAAGTCTTTCCAGTTCTTAAGTTTATCAAAAATATTTGTCTTTCGCTTAAGAACATACATTCCCTTCTTACACATGTGACCAAGCCTACAAAGCCACATCTCTGCAACAAAAAGTGAATCAGTAATAGAAGTAGATAGATAAAAGATACCTACTTTCTTACCACCGTCTAATTCAAGTGCATCCACTGTGAGAGTTACTGTGCATCTCTCATCACCCAACTTTCCTAAAGAAATTAGACTCATCTCCAAGATTAGGACTTGCATAACCTCCTTCAACATCCGTGTGTTACCCGTCTGCAATTTCAGCTTCACTTCCCTTTCGCCAACAATCTGACAAGGCTCACCAACCCCTAAATAAATCTTTCCAAAGTTTCCCTAGACATACCCATGAAAAGATGCTCTATTTCAGGCTGCATGGAAAGAGGCAACAAAATCTATAATCCAAGATTCTACTTTATCCAGAGCAACCTGTGCAACAACCCCTGCAACATCTGCTTTTACACGCTAATCTTCTATCGACCAACAATCTTCCTTTACCTGCTCTTTCTTTCCATCAATCTGACCATTCGTGTTATTTAGTTTCTCCATTCGTAGCTTACTTTCTTCTGCCATTGCTATACTCCCACTCAATCTGAAACCCCTGAGAGTGATTTGGTCAACCTGCTCAACCTGCTCTGATACCAACTGTCAGGATCCTACTGCCCACTAAGGGCACACTTGATTACCTTTGTATTAGCAACTAAACACGAAATTTAACCAGAATGAATAAGTAACTAGAAATATGAAACAACATAGGATATGAGAGACAATACACAATCTTGTATTAAATACTCATTCAAAAGAAAATACAATAAAGAAGATGCCACACTTCTTCTTCCCACACCTCTAGAGCTCCCACACTTCTAGGGTTCACCAGTAATTCTCCTTCAACAGTTCACTCTCTCAATCACGGTCACAATAATCAACTCAAACACAGAGTTGTTGTTCACCTCCACCAGTCAGTAACAACGTTGCCAGTACACCAAGTACACAACCGTACTCCAAGTAGATCTTCCCTTCTCTTGCTGCCACCTGCAAGTCAACAAACCTTACTTACCATGTAGATATCTCTACAAGCTAAAGAACCCTTGTCCTTGCCTCACCAAGTCCTCATGATTCTTCAACTAGTACCCCGGTGGATCTTGTAGTAGAACTTTCACAACCTGCAACTCTCCCTGATCATACACACTCAGCACCCCTTTGGAACTAGGAGGAGCTACTCTTGCTCTCTCTACAATCACAATGGCTATCTAGCACGCTTTTACAATACAACCCGTGAGTCTATTATATAGATCTCATGCATACAATAATTAGACTTTCTTAATTACAATAATTAGACACGCAACTCCAAGACTATAATTAGCCTTTAACATGCAAACTGACAGTCCAAAAATAGCATTGTTCTCGATCCGCATGTAAATGCATGCACACACAGGTTGCCGACGTCGGCTCCTTCCTGACCGATGTCAGCCAACTTATAACCGACGTCGGTTGCTTCTGCACTATAATATGATCGATGTCGGTTGATTAGACCGACGTCGGTTTCCCTGCAACTTGTTCTGCAACTCAGCAACCTCCGCAACCTCAGCAACCTCCTTTCCTATTTGCATCAATGAAACTTTTAGCTCCACAACCTAACATTTAACATGTGTCAAGATGTTTCCAAGTCATTAATTTATCTCTCACCTTGTTTCATATGCAAAAAGGGTCATTTGGCCACATTTTTAGCTCAATTAATCACATGTATGGATTTTTCCAAGCAAGAGATTTGTCACCAAGCTGTGGTTCAATGTGGAAAAGGTTAGATAATGTTAGGATCCATCATATGATAGTTATAGAATCAGTTGTGATCAAGAAATGACAGCTTTCCTTGTTTTTAGGCCCTATTGGACACTTGTATAGACGCCTTGAGTTCACTTGGAGCTAAAAACATGGGTTTAGTGCCTCTTCACATCCCCATAGGTCATTCCCATGTTTGGATTTTAGATATTGTATAAAAAAATTCATCTGAAACTCATTTTTCTTCATTTTCCAATGACAAGCCAAGGAAGGGCAAGTTTAAACACTCACTATGGAAGTTGCAGGTGGAGTCAGGAAGAATGCTTCTACAGGTGGATAGTACTCTAACTTCACTTTACATCCATAACATTAAGTCTCATATTGGTGGCTCTTCTTTCATGAACAATCACTTGCACTCCAAACAACTTTTTATGGAATTGCATCCAAGAGGGGTATAAGTTTGTATTTGTTTCTTATTTTCAGAGATCCATGGAGCTATGTGAGTTTGATGAAGTGTTTTAAATTGGGAATAAGGCCCTTTCTAATAGTATTTCCATCATCTAACACTTCTATCTTAATGTCCTTGAAGGAGAATTCCAAAGTGTGCTTGTTTCTCAAATTGCGCAGTCATGGGTAACCTGGGTTTTACAACATGGAAGAGAGATCCATGAAAGACATTTGATGCTTAGACTCATGTTTGAAAAGGTTTTTTCAATGATTGCTCTTGGGAAAAATCAAATCAATGCCCCTTCAAAGCTAATTTGTCCAATTTTCCTTGTTCACTAACTTGTTAGTAGAGTGTGCTCACAGTCAGCTTCGATAGGGTTTCCAAGAGGTTGTACGGAGGTGTAAATCATGAAATACATGGTGGAGTTCATCTTGAGGTCCTAACATTCGCCAAGGGTCTTATATTTCATGCCATGGAAGTTTAGATACTATACAAGAAAAGATTTTCACTTCAAAGAATGAGTTGATTGTATTGGATTCTCAGTCCCCAAATGGACCAAATAGAGATCCCAGAGCTTTTTTGGGATAGTATATACCATGAGAATAGAATTTTCCAATGGTCTTGATTATTTGGTCTAGTAACCCTATCCACCTACAACAACTATGCCAATTTTGAGGGCCAAAAGGGAAGCAGAGATGAGATTTTCAAGGTCTCAAAGTTGCCAAAAACCCATTGAATATTGACAGTGAAGTCTACAGGGTATCGATGAAAAAGTGACTTTGCATTTCAATTTTTAATGATCCTAAGCTATGTCATCAAGGGAGATCAATCCAAACTAGTTCAAATAGTAATGCTGAACTAATATGACAAATAAAAGGGGTTGTTTGGAGTTTTAACCATTAATGCAACCTCCATATCCGTACAACAAGCTTTTGAACACTAACCTACAACAGGCTTTAGTAGGTATCTACATCAATTGGGCATATAGTAGTCAAGATGGAGGTTTAAACTGAAGGTGGATACTTGAAGGAAACTAGGCTTAAATTAAAGTTTATTATTGTCAACAACATGACCTAAGGGATCTCAAACTAACCTACAGGCAACCCTTGAACTCATAAACACAGTCATGTGGGGTATATTGGCAGTGAGGTAGAAGTTTGGAGCTAGAGCTTGGTTTGGAGTTCTTAAGGTGAATAAAAAGCAAAGGATGGTCTTTTTACCTAAGGAAACATGAAAATAAGGTCCAAACATCAACTAAATCTCAACCCATAACTACCTACAGGCAGGTTTTGAAGTGTCTCAGTCCTTAATGAGTAGGTGGCCTAATATTGATAATGAGAGATGCATTGGTGTAAGGGATGGAGCTAAATTTGGAAAACATGATGGATCACCACTCATATGAGCTTATAAAAATCAAGTTAAGTGTATATTGTGTTTTTAAATTCTAAAAATAAGCTCAGATAGCCTACATGAATGCCAAACCAGGGATCCCCTTCTTAGGCAATCATAAGACCTAGTATAGGTCTCTAAACGCACAAGAAGGTGTTTAAGGGGCTAGAAAACTAGGAAATGGTTGGAATAGGTTGTGTTAGGCATGGAAGATACCTATATGTCTTGAATAAGCTCAAATCAACCCTATTTTTCTCCAAATATAGCTTATACCATAGTACAAACTTTGCCTACCCTCACAGTCTGCCTGCTCATAAGTCTGCCTTGGGAATTTGAAGAGTTGGAGGGTTAAATGGAGGGGTTAGAAGCTCAAATTTGGTACAGAGTACCCTTAGGAGTCTAATAAGATGATCCAATGGTTGGTCTATCAAGACTAATGGTGTAGAGCCTCTCTATTTTATCTCAAAGTAGAGGCAGTTTTCTCATGCACGAGAAGATAGTTTGAAGGAAACGTGGTGAGATGGATGGACCAAAGGTTAGGAAATCCCAAGTGATGATTGGAGAAGCTATAGGACAACTAACATAAGATAAAAAACCTTTCTATAAGCTTTAAAAGCAGGCAGGAATCTCTAACCAAGAAGGGTTACATAGAGATGTTTAAGCCATCAGAAAAACTACGAACTCCATTAGTCCAGCTATAGACTCCTATAGAAAAACTATGAACTCCATCAATCCAAGTACAAAATCCTATGATAGAACTATGGACTCCATTATTATAACTATGGACTCCATCAATAGAGGTTCATTACTTTCATAGGCCTTACAGAATGCACAAGAAGAGCTCGAATGCCAAGTTGGAGTGCTCATATCCTTCATAAGCCTTTGCATGGGACATCAAGCTATTCAAGGAAGTTGGATGGGGTAATTGAGAAGCCAAAAGTGGCATTTTATCATATTCCAACATGCCATCTTCATGAACAAGTGATAAGAGGGCTAGTGACTCCAAAACCCTCTTAAACCCTATTTTGTGACCTAATGGTAGAAATCAAGCCAAAAGTGCATCCAAATGAATGAATTTGACCATGAACATAAAAAATAAGTTGTTTCCAACTCCATTATGGTAAAATCCATGGAATTTTATTATACATAATCTATATAGGTGATGTAAGAAATATGTTTTCTTTATAGTTTTTTGTGTTTTACAGGTCCTAAAGATGACCATGAGATGTCAATCACTTTGGGAGGTATCTTGGGACTTGATACAACACTCCATGCCATTTTTAAACCTTGAAAATACTCACAAGTTCTTCTACCAGTTCTTTATATTCAGCTTGTCTAAACTGACATCTAGAATGACATAGTGGACAAAGTGGAAACTCAAGTTTGGTGGCCTTTTATGATGTTTCTGATGAATCCAATCATAGGAGGTGTCCTGACATGTGTCTTAAGACCCCTGATATGGATCAGTTAGGGAAGATACAAATATTCTAGTGCCAAGTGTCAAGACAGGCCTATTGGAGAGTGATCATGGTTTCAAGGTGAGGATGAGCTTGTGTAAGAGAATGTCATGATGAAGAAAACTCCCAATGTAGGTGGAATCATCTTTATAACTCCCTCTCATCATATATGAGACATTTGTCTATAACATGCCTTAGAATGCTCAAAGAAGCCATGATGAAGGTAGTTTCACAAAGGAATAGTGATTGAGAGGATTGTTATGCCACACTTGGAAGATGAGGCTAATTTGGGATGTGATCAAGTTTAATTTAGTTTCATGACTCATTTTTCATTCCATCCACATGCCTTAAAACTAAATTTCACCTTTGAAACTTGTACTTCTACTTCTTCAACTTCTTTCTTCTCTCTCTTATAAATTCTATAAATATGAGCCATTTTGGCTATTTAAAAGGATTCCAACAGTTGGTATGGTGAAGCCCTTCTAAAATTGTACCTTGCTTTGTACTTAAGCTAATGAGAAGCAAGTTGTTTATACTCTAAGCCCATTTTCACTACATGTTGAAGTGATCCATCTTGAATGTCAAGTATAGATCGAGTTCATCTTGTTTTCATATAATCCTTGAATGTGTTGCTACAAATTACTTCTCTCCTAACAGGTTTCATGAAGTGCATGTTGTTATAATAGACTTTTGAAGTGTGTATGAGTTTGGTAGTGTCATCTCTGGCCTTCCCTCTACTTGCCTTCATTTGTTGATTTGTTATTTGCCTTCATGAGAAACACTAATGCTAGGGAGCTCCATTAATGGTGTTGATGCTAGTTTGGTTGTCTTAGTTCCTTAGGCAAATTCCAAGTGTATGAATGAAATCAACTCTTGGTGTATCACCTCCTAGTTTAGGTTTGCTTTATGTATCTTTGTCTCCCTTTTCACCCATAATAGGCAATTTTAGTAGCATAAGCACATCAAGTCATATCTAAGGAGCTAGCCCTTAAAATCTAGAGGTTTACTTCTACTATAGGTGCCCCACACACCTAGAAGTATTCCCATGTTGACCAAATCTTGAAGAGGCTTTAACAACCTCTTCTAGGGTGCAATATTTGGATACAACAAAAAATTCTAGGAAAATTTACTTATAGAAGAATGCATATTCCTTGATTTCATAGAGACTGGGATTAGGTGGCGATGTTTTGAGAGAACTGAATCAAGACAAGATTGAGCCTCTAAGAGTGTTTTACTACTTGAAGCCAATATAGAGAAAAAAATAGGAGTGTGATAACAATAGGATAATAGTTGCATCACTCTCATTGGGCAGGACAACACAGTTGCTACTAGTTCTCAAGGACCAAGCTGGTGACCCCCTTATCGCAATTCATGAGTAAAATGAACCACCTGACTGCTTATCAAGCCTTCTTTTATAGAGATTAGATGGCGAAGAGGGTGCCCAACAAAATAGTTCAAGCCACAACTTCATTACCCACATAAACACTTCCTTGATTCAGCTATTGACACCACCTTGATAGCTTTGTAATGGGTGATAGCAAAACAATAAAGAGGCAGAGTTTACTTTATAGGTAATGGAGTCAATGGACATATTTTACTACTAACTCCCATCTCACAATACCACTCTTCTTGATAAACCACCCCTCCAAAACTTTGGTCTCATATTTTTGGCATACCCTGAAACCATATGATGTGAACAACATATTTGGAGTCTATGTCTCATGTGAGACAAATCTAAGGGGTTGGCACCCCAATATGAATGCCTCTGATGTAATAAAGACATCCCCTCATAATTAATATAACAACTGAGCTCTTCTCTGCAAAATATATTATTCAAGGCATAAAAAGAATAGTAGGATTAAGGTGTAAGACATAGATGGGTTGTAAGTAGAATATTTAAAATGGTGTTTAGAAGTCCTCACACTACACATCAAAAACATATTCAATAGTATCATCTAGGAAGGCTTCTCGATAGATTGAATGACCAATATCATTATTCCTCTTTTTAAAATAAAGATGTCAATAAGTCATCAAATTATTGCACTATAATGGTCAATCCTTCTTTGGAAAGATATTTGGGAGTATGTAGAGTGCATAATTAACAACTGGGAAAAAAAGATGGAAAAAGAGTAACAAGACACGCAAGTTTAAAGTAAAACATTTTACTATCAACCATTGCATCACTTTAGGGACTTGATTGAAAAAGTATTGGATAACTAAGGAGAAGAAGCTTTATGTTGCATTGTTGTCTACAAAAAACCATTTGACACAATACTGATTTAAATTTTTTGGGAATATTTGAGTCTTATTCCTATTTTAGTGAAGGGTCTAAGTTAGTTAAATTAGTAAATAATATTGGGATAATTAAGCTACTAATTTGTATAATTTAATTATAATTTAAACCTTTCTAAAAATAGTAATAAGTGAGGAGAGATATAACTTAGCTTAAACTGGACTGAGATGGCTGAGAAGGGTCTAAAATCTGCTATATAGGATTGTGACAGTGTTGTGAATCAAGCTCTGACCTTTATTTCATGAAAGGATATGAGCATTAAAATTGGACACCCTAGAGTTCGAAGCTATAGTCATCTTCTACCGTTGTTGTTTTAGAGGCCTGAGCTTTTTCAGTTTTGTTCGTTGTCTCTATGTGAGCTTGCTTATGAAATTTTAGATGTTGGATGTCTACGAAAATCCCTATAGAGTTGATTTAGCCTTCAAACCCTAGACTTCATTATGCTTTGATAAACATTAAGAAAGAGGGGGTGGTTAGTGTGTATAAGATGCACTGAACGTGTATTTATACCCTTTATGTGAGCACGCTACCTACATACCAATACTCTAAAAAGGGATCAAGCCATATGTAGCTATCCCACTTGATGTACTTTGTCCAATAGTGTATATGAGGATGCAAAATGCTAAAACTAGGTGTGTTTGAGGTGGCTAGGGACTGGTGTAAGGGTTTGAATAAGTTTGTGGCTGAATTGGATGGCTTTATGTAGAGAATAAGGAAACATGCCTGAGTAGTATTGCTTATATTCTTGCTTGATTTATAATATTTGTCAATCCCTTCTAAATGAACTTTGAATGGGATTTTATAGAGATCTATTGATCATGGGTTGAATGTATTCGCGTTAGGTTGAAATAATGAGGAAGAGGAATCAAGAGAAAATGATCACCTGGACTCAAAATGTGATTGAATAGGAGCATCAAACTCGGACACCCAAGGGTCTGGCACTATAGTCCAAGTTGGGTGCTATTGTCCTGAGGGTACAGGACCTGGGAGGATGGAATCATCATGGGAAATGCAACTTGGAAGAGGTGGAATCACTGTCTAGAAGGCTACGAATGGCTAAGGATGAGTGAAAAGGTGCCTAGAAGGGTCATGAGAGTAAGCAAGAGGGACCTATCTATTGGGTGTCATAAGCCACACTCAAGTTACCAATTTTCACATTTTGTATGGTTGTATTTGCGCCCCTTTATTTTAGTGATGTAGCAAAGCAAAATACTAGTATGAAGGAAAACTGGAAAGTGTACATGAACTTACCTATAAAGGTGAAGCTCATGAAGTTGTGTGATGTTGGGTGTGCATAGAGAGATCACAATATGAAGTGTAAATATGTAAGAGAAAACAAAGAGTAGATAAGTTCTTACTAGATATGCTATATCTAAAATAAAAATGTACAAAGCTAGGTAAGAGAGAGAGGAAGAGAAAGGAATGAATACACCTCATCAAGTACGTGAACCAATACAAAACCTGTTGTGATGCTGAGTGATGTTGGATGATGCTAAGTAATGTTGGGTATGTGTTGTACTAAGATTCATATCATGAATAAAGCTGAGTGCTCAATTCCCCAAGAGTGGCTCAAGCATGCAAAGGCTATCCCTTTGGCTCCATCATCACCCACTAAGTGAAGATGTGTGATAATGCATGTGTTAATCGATGTTTAAATTGTGTATCTAATACCTCTGAGTAGGTGGCTGAAGAATTCAAAGGCTAGCTAGTCCTTTGGCTCCATCATTGCCCCATGAAGTGAAGCTATAAAGTGATACTAGTATGAATGTGTATCACATGAGGTGGTTATTGAATCCTATGAATGCTCTGAATCTTGACAATGTGGCATGGAGAGCCGAATGTGTACTATAAACTAGACCAATCTTCGCCAACTCAAAAAAAAAGTGGAGATTAAGCTTGTATAAAAGCCACTTCAAAATTAGAAACTAGGCTTATGTGGAAGCCACTCAGGGATGTGGAGGTTAGACTTGTATGAAATCCACTGTAAAATGACGCCAACCACTTGTAGATGGCGTAAAGCATGCAATTGATGAGAATGCATGGGTAATATGCTAAACTCAAAAAGAAAAGAAGGGTAATGTGCCGTGCACATTACCCCTAATTACTGGTGTCTATAACATGGATTATGATCTGGGAGTTGTACCAACTGCCCAATTTAAAATTAGAAGTGAGAGCCATCATGTCATGTTCAATGCCCCCTATATCTAAATTCTCTAAAAAAATATAATGAACTTGTTGAATCTAAACTGGTTTGTATGTGCAAAACTGTAGTTGAGCTTACCTTCCTACCTCTTTCTAGAAAATTTGGGTCTTTTACTATTTAGATAGGTATGCCCAAAAAAACACCCTGGTGTTTGGTGTTGCTGTACATGTCCAACACTGTTGTCCTAAGTTGATTCTAATGACTTTTCTATAATTGTCACTGTTTGCCTGGTTTGAAGTCTGGATACTATTATAGGTGTTTTGAAAGCTAATTTTTTCATCAGTAGGAGCTCTGATCTCTATTACAAAACCCTTATTTATTGCCCCCTCTTTTAAGGGTAGGAATGAAGACCCTAAAATGATTGCCCTTGAAATAAAAAGCCCTAAAAGTGTGTTATGTTGTGAGAATACATGATATAGCAATGATAATCGATAAGATATCTCAAGATATAACATGGTTTGTATGAGAGATTGTTAGATCAATAGGGGTATGCCTTAATAGATATACTAATGTAATAACATGTACAATATAATGAACTAGAACTAGAAGTCTGGTTAGTTGTTAGTTGTCAAGGAGGTATAGAGCATGATGTCCATCATGGCATCCAAGAAAGTAAGATAATGCATGATGTGGATCATGGCATTGTAAACAATTGAAAAGCAATCAAGTAAAAAAACACAAGGCGAGAAGCAAGAAGCATACATGAGTGGCCAAGGAGCCAAACAAACAAGGGACATGGACACATGTCACTCAAATTGGAAAGCAAGTATACAAGGTATGTTCAAATGCCACATATACACACAATTGAAAACAAGCAAGGTTGGCACGAGGCAACAAGCACATATAAGAGTACAAACAAAGGACATTGGCAAATGTCCTAAGCCACACACAAGAATAGAAGCAAAGGACATTGACAAATGTCTTCAGGCACATACAGGAGACAAAATAGGAACTGAGAAATGCAATCACATCTATCTATGCAAAGTAATAAAGGAAAGCATGTAAATACTATAAATACATTTGAATCTAACTAATCAAAGCAAGAAGTGAAAGTATGCAAAACATGGAATACAAGACTAGGTATATGTTAATAAATAAACAAGTGTTATATACTATTGAGTTTCGATAGAATAATCTATATAAGATAGTAAATAATATACATCATTATAATAACTAGAGTGTGTGGTGTATGAATGACATAACTTGGATGGTGTAGTCCTGTAGAAGATTCCCCCAGTGGGTAGATATATTGATATGTGTCTCGAATGTATGAAGTAGGATTCCCCCTTAATGGGTAGAGTGAAACAATCAAGGATCTGGATGTCTTTGCACACACTCAAATAAAATCAAGTGAAGCATGGTAATATAGATAAATTGACAAACAATAACATAGAACAACAAATGTAAGTCTAGCATGGTAGTAGAAATGTAAAGCATCGATAATCCATACAATTGAAATATTTTTTGTGTTTTTGATTTATTTAAATGTTTTTGGATTTTGAAAGTTTGTATTGTACAATCAAGTATAAAGGAGTATTAAGGAGACTATGTACAAAAAATACTAATAAGAAATGATACTAACCGATGAGTCTCATGAGAAATTCCCTATCATGGTGTCATGTATCAAACAAAGGAATCATGCATGATTATGAAGCATGAGGAAATAGCTTTCAATATAACTTTAAATATTTGAATTCATAGTCAGTATCTTAGAAATCATAATAATCTATATTGTTCCACTCATCATTATCATCTTGATTTTGAACCAATGGAATACTAGTGTTGACTTTTGTTGTTTTTGGTTCTTCTCCTTTGATAAATTGTGTTTGCGAATGCTTTATTATATGATGTTCAATATATCTCAAACTTTGGTGAAAAACATTATCAACTGATAGAATAGGAGTAGTGATGCCTTCAACATGCTTACCTAACCCTTGACCTTCATAATCAAATTGTTGTAGATATTTTTAACCAAACTTATACTGCTTTGAAAGTGGAGCCTCATTTTGGAGAGGTAGATTTGCATCTTTTTCATGTTTTACTTGTGCTTGTGGTACTATATGTTGCTCTGATTTTATTTTTTGATCCTTTTGTTATTCTGAGTTATGCTTTGGTAACCACTTTTATATTGTTTCTAGATTTGACCCTTTGTGAATGTGTTTATGTGTCACTGTGGATTGCTTGATTGATTTGCCTTGTATAGGGTCCTCATTAGCAATTATTTGTTGTATATATATATTTTTAGTGCCAAACATGAATATGTGTGATGCCCATGTATTCTATGATAGGCACAATAATATCTGAATCTTCTCACTAGATGTAGAGAAGGTAGTTTGGTAACTTAGATTTAATCATTTCCCTTAGTACCTCACTTGAACTCTTATTTGATCTTTTAATGCTTTTTGAATCACTAGTTATAGAATTACTTTGTTGTGGTTTTTTGTTTTGATATGTAATATTGCTTGCAATAAATCAACTAGGTGAAGGTGCATATACATGATTGACACTAGGGTGCCTTTGAGGCTTTTATAGTATAATCTAATTTTCCAATGTTGTGATCTTTTTATGTAATAGTTTATTTTATGTTTGTAAATCTAATAATAACTTGCTCATACTAGTGATTTGATCCCTTAGAGTCTCACAAGTGTAAACCCTAGTTGCTTCTGATTGAACATGTAAGCACATATGTTGAAGAGGTTTTGAAGAAACTATACGCTGAATGTATGCATTAGGAACAATAGTATAGGTTGCCTCACCTTTTGGAGGGGTGATAGCATGGACCTAGTTAGAGGGAAAGTATTTATCACCCTCTTGGGGGAGAGGAGGAGAAGGAAATTGTTTCCTATGCATAACATATGACATTGAAACTTGACAGGTGGTTGTTAGCTTATGCAATGGATACTCTAGGTAGAAACCATGTATGTGGGATAAAATGCATGTAATTGGAGTTATAATTTGTGTAACACTATGTTTATAAAGAGCATTCAAAATGAGAGATAGAAAGTAAGGGATAGAAAGTATGGAATTGTGCATTAATGCATTAAAAATTTGACATGTGATATGATATTTTCAATATGCTTAGCAAGATAGCCTTGAAATTTTTTTTGTATGAGAGATAGCAAGCAAGGGATAGAGAACATGGAATTGTGCATTAATGCATAAATTTTTTTTGACATATGATATGATATTTCTAATATGTTTAGTAATATAACTTTGAAATTTTTTCCATATGAGAGATCAAAAAACAAGTAATGAAACCTTGTTTTAAAGACAAGTAAACATTGCTTTGAAGGAGAGGTATCTTTCTATGTTTAACAATAACTTTCTTAATATCATTCCATATTATGAAAAGTAAGCATGAAAGGGAAAGAATGAAGCTTTGTATTAACATGTGGTAGACTTCGTCATTTATGTACATGATAGGACCGAGTATGGTCTCCTTATTATTTGCAAGAAATGTTTTAAAATAAATGAGATCCATTTTTGTTTTAATGTGAAATCTAATTTTAAATGTAAGGTGATACCTCAAAAGCAATGGAACCTAGTATATGCAACTAGGGTTTTAAATTTTTTATTTTTATTTTAAATTACTAAGGAGTTTTTAATTTAAAATGCAAACATCTGATTTAAATATGCAGGGAAAAAATCAAAAAATTATTAAAAACTTCTTGATTTAAAAGGACCTAGTGTATGCAACTAGGGTTTGGAAGAAAATATTAAAAAAAAAATTACTATGGAATTTTAAAATTTAAACTGAATTTTGGATTTTAAATATGCAGGTAAAAAATCAAAAAATTCTTTAAAATTTCTTGATTTAAAGGGACCTACTATGTGCAACTAGGGTTTTGAATATATATATATATTTTAAATTACTATGAAATTTTAAAAATTAAATTGAATTTTTTATTTAAATATGCAAGTAAAAAATTATAAAATATTGTAAAAATTAGCAAAGAATTTACCCTAGGGTTTCTAGGGTTATATGCACAGATAAAGTAAGTCGAGTTTACCAAATCATTTAACTATTTTGGGAATATTGGAGTCTTATTCCTAATTTAGTTAAGGGTTTGAGTTAATTAAATTAGTAAATATTATTGAGATAAGTAAGCTACTGATTCATATAATTTAATTGTAATTTAAACCTTTCTAGAAATAGTAATAAGTGAGGAGAAATGTAACTTAGCTTAAATTAGACTGAGACGGTTGAGATAGGGTCTAGAATCTATTGTGCAAGACTGTCACAATGTCATGAATTAAGATCTAGCCTTCATTTCATGAAAGGATGGAAGCATCGAAATAGGACACCTAGGGTCTAATGTTATAGTCCTATTATGATGTTGTTGTCTTGGAGGCTTGATCTTTATAGGTTTTGTCCAATGTTTCTATGTGAGCCTACCTGTGAAATTTTAGATGTTGGATGTCTATGAAACTCCCTATAGAGTTGATTTAGTCTTCAAACCCTAGACTCAATTATGCTTTGACAAACTTTGAGAAAGAGTGGGGGTTAGTGTGTGTAAGATGCACTGAACATGCATTTATACCCCTTGTGTGGGCACGCTACCTACATACCAATACTCCAAAGAGGGATCGAGCCATATGTAGTTCTCCCACTTGATATGCTTTGTGAAATAGTGTATATGAATATGCAAAATGTTAAAATTGGATGTGTTTGAGGTGGTTAGGGACTGGTGTTAGGGTTTGAATAAGCTTGTGGATAAATTGGATGGTTGTATGCAGAGAATAGGGAAATATGCCTGAGTAGTCTTGCTTGTATTCTTGCTTGCTTTATGATATTTGCCAACCCCTTCTAAATAAACTTTGAATGGGTTTTTATAGAGATCTTTTGGTCATGGGTCGAATGTATTCATGCTAGGCTGACACAATGAGGAAGAGGAATCAGGAGCAAATGGTCACCTAGACTCAAAATATGATTAGATAAGAGCACCGAACTCAGACACCTTAGGGTCTAGCGCTATAGTCCAAGTTGGACGCTATTGTCTTAAGGGTACATGACCTAGGGGATGGAATCATCACATAAAATATAGCCTGAAAGAGGTGGAATCATAGTCTGAAAGGCTACAAATGATTGGGAATCATTGAAAAGGTGCCTTGAAGGGTCATGAGAGAATGCAAGAGGGACCTATGGGTTGGGTGTCATAAGCCACAATCAAGTTACCAATTTTCATATTTTATATGACTACAAGTACCTAGAGACAAACTTTGGAGTATAATGGAGGAATTTGGTGTTCTGAATGAGTATAGATTGGTGATACATAAGCTTTATGATCAAATTATGGCCAAAATCAAAACAGTTAAAGGAATGTCATAATGTTTTAGAAATGACATTTATGTCAAACAAGGATACCTTTTAGCCCCCACTTTGTTTGGGTTATATATTATTTGTAATTGTGAGGATATTCCACTACAAACTCATCTACATGAATCATTTACTATGACCAACAAACTTGATATCTAAAACTTGTTCTTTGTTACACAAACAAACATTAATGGTGTTGTAGAATGAATTGAAAGAATGCAGGACTGTAAAATAACTAACAAATGTATGCAAGATAAGCAAAGTTGAAGTCAAACACAATAGAAGAGAGACACAAGTTACCTTGGAGAAACTCGAGCAAGAATACTCCAAAATAATGAGGTGATTCCTCCTCATATCACTGTCTCTTTCTTAGTTGCAAGGTGTATACATAATATTTTCAAACTTTATCATTTACTGATGTTTTCTCTCTTGTAGCAACATGTTGAGTTTCAATATCCCTAAGTCCATGCTTAAATGATGCACTGAGAAAGGGGTGGGCAGGTCATTGATGCTTTGTGAGAGGTGTGGTTGCATATTTATCAATCCTACATCCATTCTAGCTTCCTCAGACTTGATCCCCTAATTTATCTCTTTCCATATTGTATCCTCTAGCTATATTATGGCCTATTAATTTCCTAATATATCAGCCTATTCAATGTTTTTTTTTGTCATCCATATTTTCCCAACTACATCAATTAGATTAATGCAGTTCCAAACATTTTGATATAATCATTACAAGTAAATCGACCTAGCTAAACTAATTTGAGGTTAATCGGTCGTTTAGGACTAAATCGAGCTAGCCAATATCATCAACTTACTCTTCAAGAGGGATTTGGATCATTCACCACTATAAATACAAGTTACAATTTCATTCCACTAGAGAGGAACATTTATTTTTGCAGTGTTATTGCTCACACTTCTGCCCTAAGTCTACATTTGGAGGAGTTATGGCTTAGATCTTGCTTTGCAAGGAAAGCTTATCATGTGGAGTCTTATATGCATTAGGATTTATTTTAGCCTTGATCTTGATTTAATTTTTGATATCCTTACAAACTCAAAAATCTCTTACAAAACACCATTGGCCAAAAAGGAGATTGAGGCTCGATGGGTCTTATTCAAGGTAAGTATATTCTAACCTTGGCTCTTTCATTCAATAGATAGAAGTTACATAATTGATTGGTTAATGAAAGTATATATCCTTGTTTAAAATTTCACTACACTTATACTTAGTGTGGCTATAGAATTATTTGAACTTACCATTTATCCACCTTAGATATCCTAGGCCCCAATTTTCCTACCATGGCTCCTTTCCAATTTTGATATGTTTCTAACCCTCCCCCTCTACTTACGTTGCTTGATTATAATATTAGATCACTTATAAAATAGAGACCTATTTAGAGCTACTTCATTGTGTTGATTGTCTAAAGGCTTTAGAACCCTTTCTCTTGATATTGTGTTGTAGGTGCTCCTATTATTAGGTTTGCAAATCCATTTGGTCATATCTCAATTCATTAAATATCAATGGGTTGTCTTTGATTTACCTTATTAGATTCTAGATCATTAGATAGGATAACTACAAGTTAATCATAGCTCGTAACATACATCCTGGTGAACTTGACATTGAGCTAACCATTGCCTTCACTTCTTCAACCAACTATATCAAACAAATCGATACGGTTCAATTTTTACCTTTTTTTTAGCAAATTATTTCAACTAATACGATATAATTTCATCTTCATATTTATTTTTAGTCAACTATATCAAATTGATCAATATAATTTTTTCCCACCCTTTTTAGAAAATTTAGCTCCAGTGAAATATATCGAATAGGTTGATGTAGTTTTATTCAAACAGATTTTTAACTAATTGTTTTGGCATGTGTGATATAGTTTTAACCCCATGTTTGATTGTATCAAGCTACTCAATATAGTTATGTAATGTTGGGGTCTTTTAGTTAATTTTATATCGGTGCTGATGCTTCTTCCCAATAGGCTAGCATGTTGGCCCTATCACACAAGTGATAAGTCTCGCACGCTCACTCAAAGCACGTAGCGAAAGACTGATTCCTGAAGACTTTGAAGCATAATGTTATATGTTTTTTCATCTCTTGTAACACAAATATTAAGTTATTAAATACCACAAATATACCATTAGTATCCTTATTGTCCTAGACTTAGCTACTACGATAACTAGGATCACCATTACTATTCAATAGTAGCAATAAAAGGAAAATTATCCGTAATCATAATCAAACAAGTGTCATAGCAGCAAAAAAACACACTTGTAAAGGATCAAAACCTTATTTTAATGATTTAATAAAATTGACATTTTAATTTATTATAGAATTAAAACCAATTTTTTTAATATCTAAAATAGATAAAATTTAAGAGTGTAACAATAAAGAGACAAAATTTGACAGAAAATATCGAACACGATTTGATAACAGAGTTCAGTATAATGGCCTATGTCTTTGGATCTGCTCCAATGGGAGATCTCTCCTTATTAATTATAGCAAAATCACTTTACAATATTCACAAGTCTTCAAAATAATCTTTACAATATCAATAAGTCTTTAAAATCATCTTTACAGGCTTTAAATCTGTCAAAGTATTACTCTTAAACAATTTACAAAGTCTAAGACAAATTTAAATACTCCAAAAGTCTCTAACACTCCTTTACATGCCTTGTCTTCCACATAATAATACTAGAAAATCATGCTTCAAATATAAACTCATCCCCTTTATATGATGCTCGAGCTCTATGGTGCAATGGTCAAGCCTTTATCCTTTTATCCTAAACACCACAGTTCAAATCCCATTTCCAATGCTTTTGGGCTTATCACATATCCTTTATCCCACATTGGGTAAGTGGGTGTAATTATAGGTAAAGAAATACCATGAAGTTAAAGGTTTAACGTGCCAAGTATTTAGCATTGGCATGTATTTCATGGGTTTGTGGTATGTGGTATGTGGAGTGTGTGGGAACCAAGGGAAATACGTGGAAACTTGGTTGAATAGAAACTTCAATTGACATGTAATGTGGATGGAACATGATAATTACATGGAGAACATGTGGCTTGGATGTGATACGTAGCAAGTGGTAGGTTAGAGTGTTTGTTTGGAACATTCGATGGCATGCTAATTAATTATAATATATATGTGTGTGTGTGTGTGTGTGTGTGTGTATGCATATATGTATGTATATATATATATATATATATATATATATATATATATATATATATATATATATATATATATATATATATATATATAATGGAATAAGTGGTGGCAAGCCACCATGGCTTGAGGACCCACCATGTGGTTCATTCTCCTCTCACCACTTGTCATTTACTCATCAATTGTTGAGAACTCACCACTTGTTGACGTCCAAACACCAATTTTTTTTATTTGTTTGGTTCGATCTTCCACATGTTATAACTTGCGCATATGGTTACATTTTATGAACCACAAAATGCATCAAAAATCTCTCTATGAGCCCTTCACCATGACCATGATCAACCTACAATTTGATCACTTATTTTTTAGAGCAAAATATAGATCGTCCTGGATCAGAAAATATACCCATGATTTAGAAATAAAACATATTCAATACTCAACACTTAGGATGTTCATGAATCATCACATGTTATGGCCAATACTAACTATTTATTGATTAATTAACATATTACAAGACAAAATGTTATATCTATTTCCCAAAGGTCCACACATGAAAATGATTATAATAGGGGTTTTTATACTTGTTTTGCCCTTACTAAGTGTCAAGATTCTAAATATCATTGACAAATGGCACATATACTCCCAATAGGTTGAGAGTCATGGTTCTTATAATTGTTTGTTCTTATAGAATAAGGCCTCTAAACCCCTAGATGCTTGCTCTATGTTATGTTCTAGTGGTCAAGTATTTCGTTTCTCGTAGGCTGGCACGTAACCTCTGATTAGTGGGGTTGAAGTGTCCTACTTGAGTTGTTCTTCTAACTACTCCTGCATCCCTCACACTCCACTTCCTTCATGCTCCCCTAGTATTCTACTCCTTGTTCTGAGTACTTTGTAACACATTCTCTCTTGACTGGGTCTTCTTCTACTAGGTCTCTTCCACCATTATTCTTTCATGCCACAATACTTCTACACCTATCAGCTACATGCCACAATCCTCCTATTGCATGGTCTTCATATGTTGTGTTGGTAATTGCATTAAAATAGACAATGGTCCCTCTGTGCCATGCACCAAAAATGGAATAATACTTGTACAAAGTTTAGGGGTCAACACCACCCCACACTAAGTCTTTAGTTTGTCTCAGACTAAGCTGTACTAGCATTTTCTAAAAAATATGGCCCCTTCTACTTGAGTTCCTTCTTCATCCCATCCTAGTGGGACAATGCATCGAGGACTTTGGTAGTTATTTATTCGATGGCCTCCTTTTCTTCTTTCAGCTCCTCAGGCTGAATCAAAGTCTCAATTTTTTTCACTTGTTCATCCAGGGTTGCACTAGTTTCCTTCTGGATGTATCTACATAAGAGACCTCCTTGTTAACCTATCTTTAAAGTATGGCAAAACTTGTGTTTATTTACTAATGATGTTTATTAATTGCATATTCCATCATCTAAATGTTATTGAATACTTTCATGTGGTCGGCATGATCTTTTATTAATAGGGCAGCATCAGTCGTTTGCTACCTCAAGGCATGCTTATCATTGAACTGGGCTTCTACTATTTTATTTAGCTGCACCAGGCACAAAACAATGCCATCTTAAATTGGGATAACCTCCTCAACTCTCTCCAAAGTACTTTTACAGATATCTATCAGATGGTGAATTGTTCAAGTTTTTATTGGGCCTCATCTCTAGGCACAGGGTGCCCTTTATTTTTCTTGAGCAATAACTCAACCAATGTTTATAATTTTTTGATGGCATCCCCATCTAATGGTACACCATCTGCAAGTGTCAGCTATTCTTTCGAAATTTTCTTGCAAAGGTTTAAAACCCTTACCTTATCCTCGATGGCCTCCAAATTTATTGCTTCAAGGAGGCCACTTCCTTAGTGAGCACTTGTTTTTTTACATGTGCTTTATTATACATTTCTACCACTTTGCCATGTTTCTTTTCCATCGTGTGTACGCCTAATTCTGACAAAATGTTTTGGCATGTCAATTCCATGGCTAGTTTCAAAAATGTGGCACTTGTCATTATTGGTGAGAGATGTTTTGGATCAATCCTCATAAGGTTTGGTAGACCTAGAACATCTGGGACAGAAAAAATGCAATCTAAAGAAATATCAAACTAGGGCTCTTCACTATACATTTCCAAAAGGAAGGATAAATTCTTCCTTATTTATAGGGTTGCATCCTTGGGGTGGAAATGCTTCCAAAGATAGATGTTCTTATTCTCTATGTTAAACTAGTATCATTCATGTAGAGTGGACAACCCTCTCTATTCATGTTCCCCATCAACTAGCCCCTTTCCCCTTTCTGGGCCTTGCTTAGGTTCACCCTCTAAATGGTTGTATGTGGCCATCTCATCTACTCCCATTCTATTAGAATCAATTTGATCACCAGATGGGGCCTCTTTCATTGGGGATGGAGTCTTCTCTGAGTCTGATCGCAAATTATGAATCTATTCTAGAGAGGGGTCCCTTTGGGGCACTTAACTTGGAGGTTGTTGTGGTTCTGACCCAGTGGTAGTCTTTGGTGAAGGTGGTCATGCAGGTGGAGAAGGTGGAGAATTTGGACGAAGAGATGAAGGGTTTGGGGTAGGTGAGTGGGGAGTGGAATGAGAAGTTAAAGAAGATGGATAAGAAATGTGAGATGGAGAAGATCGAGGTGGTGAAGGTGAAGGACAAGGTGGAGAATGTGAAGGGCGAGGTGGAGAAGTGAAGAGCGAGGTGGAAGCCGATATGGCATGAAAGATCAAGAAGTAGCAGGTCTAGAGGGTTGTGCCTCTACCATCCTCTATCATTTTTGAGGGTCTTACTACCCACTTGTGCTGACACTTGGCTCTAGCTGCTTCTTCCCTTTTTGTGGTGCCTAGGGGAACCTCTCCTTGGCGTTTCCATCTTGAGGGTATTGGCGGGGGCATAACATGTAAAACAACTTGTGGAACTACTCCTCAACTAGGATATTCTTAACCTTAATATTGGTTAAGTCCGTTTCTCCCCTCTTTACAAAGGGCTTTTTACCTGGATATATGAACATTTTTTGGAGGGTGTGGCTCTCCGCATCCATCCATTCTGCCTGCAGATTGATTGATTGTGCATCATAAATCATGTTGATGGAATTGATGAAGTAGCACACAGAGAAGGCATATGGTAGTTTAAGCCATGTTGAAATTTCTCCTGAAGGGTTCATTTAAATTCACACTAGGGAGTAGTGTTGATTCACAATGAATTCTACTTGATCTATGACTAGGGTGGGCAAATCCTTGGGAATATGCCATTCATTCCCAAAATTTGCCTTCATCCTATCAAACCAGTACCTCATCTTCAACTTGTATGTTGGGGTGATGTGTTGGGGACAAGTGAAAGATTTGAAGTGCTTGATGAGGGACTTGCAAGTTGGGGGGTAAACCCACTTCAATGATCTTGAGCTATAGTCAGGTACCCCTATCTCATCAAAAACCAATAATAAGAGGATTAACCCCCAAGGAAACCTATACTTAGGTATCTTATGTGCCTTCTCTACTTGTTTTACTATCTTTTGAGCAAAATATAGCACCTAATTTTATTATGTGCCTTGAACCACTTGGTGATCAATGTGTAGGTGGGCCATATCTACATCCTTCTATCGATCGATCCCTTTGACCTTGGTGAAAATAATCCACGCTGTGACTCTAAGGGTGAGATCTTACAGGTTCCTTATATGCATTACATGCCCTTATTTTTGGTACATCAACACAATGGTGATCTTCTAGATCTCCTCCATATTTGCCAAGTCATCCAACACATTAACCCTCAAGCATTGAAGCCCCATGACTTTGATTATCCTCTTTGTGCTAATATTCATGTTGCACCTTGTGAAGTGGATGTAGTCCTCACGAACACGTGAAAGGAAGAACTAAACTACCTCCGTAGTCTTGGCAAAGTATGGCAGTTCAAAGAGTTGAAAGCAGTCGGCCTTGTCCAATCGGTTCTTGATGGACAAGCCATAGACCACCAGATTCCTAGTATTGATGGTCTAGACTTGATAATCATTTTACAACTCTACTATGTTGCCTAGCTAATGGTGGTTGTAGTAAAAATGGTTGTAATTGACACCTTGGAGACCAAGTTCTCCACACACAAGATCGACTCTGGGTACTACATCTCTTCTATTAATAAAGACAAAGGGGGAGATACTGGGGAATTTTATGATGAAGAGGCTTGCGCCTGCTTTCCCTTCTTCACCATCTTTGCTTTTGTGTTCTCTCTCACTTCTTCCATGCTTTCCCTCATGGCTTCCACATATTGTATTTCTTCTGGTCTTTATTCTAGGTCTCCCAAAACGTCTTCTCTTATAGGGAACCAAGCTCCTCCGCTCACCTCTTCCTTATCTGGTATGGTTGGAAGATTTTCAAGTCTATTATCCTTTTTCTTTGGCCGCATTACCCTTCATGGCACTTGAAGGTTAACTTGTGGCTGTCTCACATTTCCAAATGAGTTTATGGTGGTGATCTAACTTGCTTTGCATCTTGAGCTTCATGCTTCAACAATGTTGGAACTTACAAATTGTAACTTCAACAATCTCCACTCCTACACACAAGTCCAATCTTAGTAACCTCTCCTCTTCCCCTTGGAAATAACTGTCGTGTCTTTATTAATTTTACAATCTCTCTGTTTTGTAATAAATTTGGTTTTGTCAATCTTTGTTTCTCTAGTTTGTTGTTTGCACTTAGCACTCAAATATATAAGCAAGGTAAAGTATAAAATGGCTTAGGCAAGCTTATTTATAGGATATGTGGGGGAGGGGGGGTTTACCTATATTAGCTCTTTCCCTCCCCTTGTCACTTATAGTCATTAATGCATATCTTTTAATGGTTTTCATACTTTGAATCTTGTGGGGAGCATTTAGTGCCTTAATCAATTTGTCCCATCATTCCACTCGCATGCTTCTTAGCATAATTAACCTTATCACATTAATGGTCCATTCCTTCCTATTCCTTTCTTGGAAGTGGATGACAACTGTGTCCTACATTTTTGATGAAGTGGAAGACAGTTGTCACCCAAATGGTGAGAACCTTTCAAAATGCTTTCAAAGTGCATTGAATGACTCATGTGCCCTTAATCACTTGCATGCCATAGATTACTTCCGTGCCTTATGATCATTGTATGCCAACTTGTCTTATGTCTTGTACTCATATGAATGATGCCTTACCCCACACTAAAAGGGTTCATGGTCCTCTATGAAAACACAAACACAAACTCAAAATTTTATTCAAAAGTCACGTACCTCAAGGGTAACACTTTTTATTAAAAATAGTAAATCCTAACCTAATGGCCTTAAGCCTTATGATTACAAAAGTTGAACTAAATAAAATCATAATATGACTGAAGCTGACTCCTATTATAGTGTCATGGAAGGAATTATCCATCAATTTGCTTTAGTCAACAAGCTCTGGTAGGTCAAATACTATGAACAATAAATGCTCCATCTTAATAGATGCGGATCTTCCCAGGGTGGTACGTGAAATTGGAATCATATAGTAGAACTTTCATGCTTAGAGAAAATACTTTATTCTTTAGATGGCGGTCATGCCATGCTTTTTGTTTATATTTCTCAACATCTTGACTCTTTTGGGTGAGGAGTCGAGCCTCATATTGTTTCATCAAATCATCGATCTGAGCTTCTAAAGAGGCTTCATTGTCCAAGTTTTCTATACATACTATCTAAAGAGATGGAACTAGGAACTCCACTGACATGGTTGCTTCCTTTCTATATACTAGGTTGAATGTTGTACTTTTGTTGAGGCATTTGTATGTAGTTCGATAAGCCCATAGTACTATAGATCCTCTATCATCCCAATCAGTCTGGCCAACATTATAATTTTTTTAATCAAAGTGGTACCCAAGATCTTATTGAAGGCTTCAGTTATTCCATTGGCCTATGAGTGGTATGGTGTCATCTTGTGGTGCACGATCATGAACTCAGCTAACAAGATGCAAATTATCTCATTGAAGAAGTAGGTGCCATGATCACTAGTAAAGGTTAGGGGACATCTAAATCATGTTATAATGTTCTCTCAAATAAATCATGTGGTAATTATTGTAGTATAATCTTTTGTTGGTACTGTTTCAGCCTAGCGCATGAGATAATTGATTACTGCAATGATGTATCGGGATCACATTCATTGTCCTACTAGAGTGATAGGCCCCACAAAGTCAATATCCCATTTATCGAATGATTCTTGAGAAGGAATAGGGTGCAATGGCATAACATCTCTTCTTTTTGGTTTTCCTACGTGTTGGCAGACATCACATTGCCTAACATAAGCCTTTGCATCTTTGAATAAAGTTAGCCACCAGAGTCCAATGAGAAATACCTTACACGTAGTAGCCTCTCCAACATAATTCCCTACAATAATACCTTTATATACTTATCAAAGCACTTGAGGGTGCTCATGTTGTATTACATAGTGATGAAGCACCTCATCACGATCTATTTTGTACAAATCACCTACTATGAGTTGATAAGATGCAATGCATACTGCAAGTTATTTTTTCTCTTATGAAGTTAGGAAGTGAGGCATGCAACCAACATTAAGGAATGTCATAACATCCTCTAGCTCTTCAGATAAGCAAACAACTTGAAATATATATATATATATATATATATATATATATATATATATATTAGGAAGATCATCTTCTATGGCGTGTAAGGGTTCTTTGGTGTGAATTCAAGATAAATGATCAGGTCCATAATTGGTCTTCCTAGGCTTTACTTCTATGGAAAATTGAAATTCTTAAAAGAGTATAATCCAAAAACAAATCCTTCCATGTAGTATTGGCTTGTTGATAATATACTTCAAGGCCTCATGGTCTGTATAGAATATAAATGGAGTGGCAAGAAGGTACTGCCTAAACTTTTGTAGAGTGAAAACCATAGACAAAGCTTCATGCTCAGTGGTGGTATAGTTATATTCTACCGATGTCAGCTTCGTACTAGCAAAGTAAATTAGGTTATCCAAGTTTCCATCACTTGGTTGTGCAAGTATCGTGCTGACTGCCATCCTAGATGCATCAACATGGACATGAAAAGGCTTTGTCCAATCAAGAAATTTTAAGATATGAGTTATAACTAACCTTTATTTGAGTGTTTCAAAAGCTACTTTGCAAGAATCAATCTATATAAACTATTCATTATGCTTTAATAGCTCTTATAGGGGTGTTGTAATCTTGGAATAACCTCAAATGAACTTTTTGTAATAGGTCATGTGTCCTAGGAAGGTACGCACCTCATATTGAGTATTAGGTGTTGTCAGACAAAGAATAATGAATACCTTAGCTAGATCCACTAGGACTCCCTCCTAAAAAATGATATTACCAAGAAGTAAACCAAAAAGTGTCATGAACATGCACTTCTTAAAATTTAGGGAAATTTATAACACTCAATAGTGCTCAAACATGAGTTCATATTGGGATAATGGTCCTTGATCAACTTGTATACCATCTAGTCATCTAAGTAGACTTGTAGAAACTTATGGATAAAATCTTTGAAATCCTCAATTGCTACCTGTGAGAACATCATCAGGGCATATTTCAATCTAAAATGTATGATGGTATAGGCAAAAGATCCCCTTTCAGTCGTGAAATTGGTCTTGGATTGGTCTTATTTAGCTATCTAGACTTGGTGGTACCCTGAGAACCTATCTGTTAAAGAGTATAACTGACAACTAGAAACACCTTCTAGGATTTTCTTCATGAAAGGTGTTGGAAAAGGATCTGTCATAAATGATTCATTTAATACAAGATAATCTACACAGACCCAGATATGCTGATCCTTTTTGATATTGATTACCATGGGACTCACCCAATTAGATTCATCAATGGGAGTAATTACTCTAGTGCAGAGCATCTTATCAATCTCCTCTTTTATGCATGCTTAGATGTATGGATGTTTCTTCATGAGGAGAGTACCATCAATCAGCTTTATGTGCAACTTCTATAGAGACAGGTTAACTCCTTTCATTTCTCTATAATTTCTTAGAAATACATCTTGATACTCTTTCAAAAATTCAAAAATCTATGAGATTTTTGTCTTAGTCCAATAATTTCCAATTGTATCCGTCTTAGGCTCTTGGTTCGTGCTAATGTTACGTTGAATAGTTTAAATGGGCCTATGATAAAGGTTATCCATTAGAGAACTAGTGTCCCAAATAGTTCATGAACTAGTACTTTTAGGGACATATAGATGGTTATTCAAGGGGTCGAGTGAAGTGGACCCCTCACCTTAGTCTACTTGGAAGATGAGTTTTTGCTTTCCTAGGTAGATCTCTTCATGACATTCTTCACTAGGAATTGTCGATGGTACAGGAGTTGATTGTGTGGGAGGCTTAGTGAATAAATGTAATGGTTTTTTAGGTTCCTAATGAATATGGAAAAACTATTATTTGATGACACTTAGGTCTCTAATGATTGCTTCGTGCATGGCTTGAAGGGCGAGACACAAGTCCATCCTTGGTGAAAAGTAAGAAAATGTCAATGTCATGTTTTCCTTTAATAACTACCAGAACCTGGTGCCCATGTGCCTTTATTCATGAATGTAACAAACCTGTGCCCAAGTGTACAAAGTCTCATAGAATGCATTTACCTAGAGGTACTTTGGTAAGAATGTTTCCTCTGCTCGCCACATTGTATCACAAGCTTCAATGTGAGGTTCAAGTGCTTTTATGCCACTGTAACTAAGCGTGCCTCTAATTTTGTTATAATGGTGAAATTTATGATGTAGATTAGCTCACACTTGATCCTAATACAAAAGGTGCTCTTTATGAGTATGCTACCGTCTGGCAATGATACCATTAAAAATGTGATCTAAAGACCTTATCTGCTCATTTTTATATCATAGAACTCTTCGAGGCATTGGACAAAGTCACACACCTCCATTTATCCTTAAAAATGTGGAGCTTCATCTACTCTCTCCAATGGTGGTCCCTCCAGTGGTGATTTCATTGCTAAACCCATGAGGCACACAAATTTGTGGCATTTAGGGAGCTGGCATGGGATGCTTTCTCCTTTATTTATGGTGCTGCATAATCTTTCAGTGAGAGCATAGTCATCATGGCCCCAATAATTGTAATAATTACTTATAGTATCTGATATATATTGGTTGTCCATCCACTAAAGAACACCATCTGGTGTTGGATCATGTTATTCATCATTTTGAGCAATCACATTATACAAATTATTGATGTCTTCATCAGCACTCATGAGCTTGATATAGGGTGGTCCTTATCCTTGGTCTAAGGGTAATACCATGCACTAATCAGCATTCTCAAAGCTAATGTATCAGTTTTTAAAGCTCAAATCTACATGATTCTCAAAGCACCAAGGCCTTCCCAATAAGGATGGATAGTCATTAGCTTCTGCCAATTCTAAAACCTCAAAATCTACTTTGAAGGGAACCCCAAGTATATCAACGATGGCATTTTTGAGGACTCTAATAGGATACACTTGAGTCTTATTCACCATGAACAAGACATGAAGATAGGGCTATAGGGCTAGACTAGACATTTTTTGCCTAGCATTTTTAGTGATAACATTCAGTTCTGCACTAGTATCTATTAGAATATCCTACATTACCCATTCATTGATAGTTGCATTCACTAATATCTCTCCATCTTCTAAGGAAGTGGAACTAGGACTTTCCTGACATCGAGCATGATTTTATTAGAAATATTCACTTTGATGATAGAGGTGAGGGTGGACTTTGTTTGGTAGGTGGGCCTGACCTTTAAGCCAAGCATTGAGGTGGGGAATGATGTCTCCATTGAGCATATGTTTTCATTATTCCTAAAAATTGTCTCACACCACAGGAGGTTCAAATTTTTATTGTACTACAATGTGCTGTGTGACATTCTTGTCCTTGAGGTATTGAATCTCACCATAGATATCTCGCACAAGTGCCATTGTATCTTGAAAGACATCATTTTTATGTTTTGCATTAGGGTACTTCCTTGCTCATGGTTCTTCTTGATGTACCTTTGTGATCGAGTTGGTTGTGGATTGGGTTTGACCCCACTACAAGTGGTGATATTTACTTGTAGCACTATGAAGATGGTCAGTAATGAGCACCATTTTGGTTTGTCTCTATAAATCATATTGGTACCCTTTTCATTTTAGTCCTTAGTGATGGCTTCATATAGATTAGGGTAATCTTCCAGTCGATGATCTATTTTGCAAAATGCACAAGTTGGGTACTCTGGGTAATCTCTTTGGTAGTGGTCTGGTGAACCACATTTGTAATAGGTTCTTGGTGATAACTAACCATTTCATTATTCCCTCACCCATGGTATCCAGCATTATCTTGAGTATTAAAAACCTAGGTTTGGTGCATACCATCCGCTCAAGCTTCATGGACATCACTGATCAATCGACAATTATTGGTGTTGTGTGTATAGGAATCATAAATATTACAATAATTAGATACCTTAGTGTTTGTAACCCATTGAAAAAGAGGACAAGAATGGACATCATGTTATTCATGGCAAATATCACAAGTTTATTTGAATTATATGTAGATGTTCTTGTGTAGGTAGTTGTTCCTCGTTCGCCCTTCAGTCTCATAGTCAATACACCAAACACTAATGCATGTATCATGTGCATTGTTTGCCATAAAATTTTCAATTTGAGCTGTCATGGATGCTATCTATGCTTCTACAAAGTGGCTAATCTTGGTATCCATGCTTCTGAGTGCTTTAATGTGCAGGGCAACTTCCAATGTCTCACATGCACTTGTGAAGGTTCTTTATGACAAGGTCCATTGAAAAGGTAGTAATAATCCTCCCAAAAACCATTGTGTATGCTGAGGAGGATTGATTTAAAATGATAAATGAGAAAGTAAGGTTTTCAATTATGCATCATATTCACGTACGCTCTTTTTAAGTGATTGATTTATGTCTTTCAATGCCGCTATACTTTGTTGCTCAAACTGAGGAATGTCAAATTCATGTAGGAAGGCTACTTTGAGCTAGTCATAGTCAACCAATACTTGTTGAAGGTCAAATTTGTGATACCATTCATGTGCATGCTCTAAAATTGTGGTTGTAAACTACATTTCCTTTCATTCAGATGATGTGATACCATGTGCTCTCCAAATTAATTCACACTTATGAACATGCTTAGGTACATTCTCTACCCCATAGTATTTAGGTAAATGCAATGTCATCTCATAATAGACTGTAGTGGGTTGTGGTTGAGTGGGTAGCTACTGGGATGATCCCTCCAATTCTAGTAGTGGGTTTTCTTCCTATAACGCCTCCTTCTAATCCTCCTCCAACACCTCTAATAGTAGTGCCCATGGGAATAGGCATGGTAGAGGGTTGATTTTCCAAGTTTGGGTTTGTATTCTGGCCTTGAGGGCTAGATCAACTAGGTATCCCAAGCTATGCCATAGAATTCCCTTGAAGAGGGAAATATGTAGATTCTATATTATTGCCTAATGGCCTAGTTACAATCTCCTTTATTCATTTAGTTATTGACTTTGTACTATCTATATCCCAATTTTATATATGTATTCTATCTAACTCAAAGACATGAACATGCACTGTAGTGGGGGAGCCTGGTTGACTCATACTTTTTTCCTCATCTCCTACAATCTAGCTCATTTCTCCTTCAAAGGATAAAAGTGGTAAAGTACATATCTCGAAAGTGATGGGTTCCTCTTGCGTGTCTGCCTCCCTACATCTCTTCACAACACTCCACAAGTTTTCTTGTTCTCTTCCCATGCCACTAAATCCCATGATCCTCTACTGAGCTTCATCATACTTATATTATTTTAATGCTCATTGGCTTGATACCATTGTTGAACCTAGTATTCAATCAACCACTAGTCTCCCCTTCCAACTATGTGGCTCATGCACAGGGGATGTTTAGCCTTCCATGGGTAGATTTTCCAATCCAAGGTTAACAATGAGCTTCTTAACTTTGAAATCAAATAATGAGAGGTAATATCCACTTGGCTCTCATATAAATTAGAACTTTTCCTTCTCAGGCCATGAATAGGTGGTCAGCTCGTACGCCAAAATGTAAGTATTCTAAACACCTTTCCACAATTAGTTAACCATTCACGTGGAAGGAACTCCAAGTCATATTAAACTCCTCTACCATTCAAGTGTCCATGATTTCCTTCATCTAAGATTTTGAGATCATCTTTGAGAATACTCTAAGATCTAAGAATGCAAGAAAAATGGGACCTCATAAAATAAAGTCTCATACAAAGAGCTATAGAGATTTTGCTCTACCCACTGTCTTGCAAAAATTCTTGGTTCAAGATACGAAACTGCAAAGTTGTATTCGACAATGGTAACCCATTCTTTAATATTATATAATCTAATGCACTTAAATATTTCCCATGATTATGCTATAATTACTTTGGGTCCTAGCAACAGAACCAAAATATTGGGGTCTTTTAGTTAATTTTATATCAACCCTAAAGCTTCTTCCCAACAGGCTAGTGCACTAGCCCTATCATGTGAGAGGTAAGTCTCGCATGATCACCCGAAGCACGTAGTGAAACACCAATTCTTGAAGGCTTTAAATCACAATGGTATATGTTTGTTTATCTCTTATAACAAAAATATTAAGTTATTCAATACCATAAATATACCACTATTATCCTTATTGTCCCAGACTTAACTGTTATGATAACTAGGATCACCATTATTATTGAATAGTAGCAATAAAAGGAAAAGATACCCTTGATTTAGAAATTAAACATATTTAATACTCAACATTCAGGATGTTCATGAATCATCACATGTTATGGCCAATGCTAACTATTCATTATTGTTTAATAGATTACAAGGCATAATGTTGTATATATTTCCCAAAGGTCCACACGTGCAAATGATTATAATGGGGGTTTTATACTTTTTTTGCCTTGACCAAGTGTCAAGATTCTAACTATCATGGACAAATGGCACATAGACTCCCAACATGCTAAGAGTCATGGTTCTCATAACTGATTATTCCTGTAGAATCGGGCCTCTGTACCCCTAGATGCTTACTCTATATTATGTTCTATCAGCCAAGTATTCCATTCCTCGTAGGATGGCACATAAAATTTGATCGACTGGGTCTAAGTGTCTTACTTGATTTTATCTTCTAACTACTCCCACGTCCATCACACTCCACTTCTTTTGCACTCCTTTAGTCTTTCTCTTCTTGTTTCAAGTCCTTCATGACACATTCTCTCTTGACTGGGTCTTCTCACACTAGGTGTCTCTTGCATCATTGTCCTTCCATGCCATAACACTTCTGTGCCTATCAGTTACACATCATGGTCCTCCCATGCCATGGTCTTCTTGTATTGTGCCAATACTTAGGTCGAAATAGATAATGGTCCTTTCGCACCGCATGCCAAAAATGGAACAATACTTGTACAAACTTTAGGGGTCAACATGTAATTACATATTTGCTTATTTCTTAGTCTTTTCCTAGACAACAACATCAAATTATTTGATTTAGTTTTGTAGTTCAATAATTTTTAAATAACTACTTCGATTTGTTCAATTTATTAAATTATCTTTATATGCAATTTTATTTACATAGACTATATCGATCTACTTGATCTAATTTTGTATCGTGTATATAATTGCATTGATCAATGCCGATACATTTTTTTTGTTTTACTTTCCAATCATAAATAAGGCAAACTAACTTTTCATTTCATAATTTAATCACATATTCATCTCAAGATGACTACCATTTTATTTTAATTCACGAATGTTGAAAATTGGTTTTTTATATTGATTTTCAAACTTTAATCTTATATTTGTTTGGCCTTTCCTAGGAACTGTGTTTTCATATATTTCAAATGAGGATTAACCAAGGTTAGTCCAACTCAAACCTTTCATCCAATATCCCCATTTGATATAATATTGATTATGCAGAATCAGGGTTTCGATCATATAGGTGCATCCAAACCCTATATGATCGAAACCCTAATTTTGCATAATCAATATTATATCAAATGGGGATATTGGATGAAAGGGTTGAGTTGGAATGACCTTGGTTAATCCTCATTTGATATATATATATATATATATATATATATATATATATATATATATATATTCAAGCACTTTGTCCTATAAGAAAAAAGTGGCTTTCTATGTGAAAGGCTAGTATCAATTATCAATATTGACCCAACTTGACAAAAGTGACCAATAAGAAATAGGAGAGAACAAACCATATACAAAGCATTTGAGCATTGTAGAGATGTAATATTGAGACAATAAAAACTCAAAATAACATGAAAAACAAGATAAGAGACTTCTTCTCGTTGTACATGTATTATTATACTTAGCTTTTGCACTTCATCATAGTTGAATTTAGTTTTCATGAGTATGTGTAGATTATAAAAATATGAATTATTCATTATTCTCCTAGTTTATATCCTATTAAGGTTTCTAAAACTAAATTAGGGTAAAACATATTTTGAACCCATACATTGATTGAATCGTGTCAAATCCTAGATCTCCATTAGGGTTTCAAAATTTAACTGTAGGGTTTCTATTTGTAAAACCCGAAGTATATTCATGCTTGCTTACCTATTCGTATTAGGCCTTGGATATATCTCGACAAAATTTTTAAGGATTGATAAATCTAAAATGGAGAACCAATCATAAACCCCTAGTAGCTCTCATCCTATGGATGTCTTATTGTATAGTAAGTCAATCCCTTATGTCTATGATAATGAATGGACTAATAGCCAAATATATGTGATTAATGATGTTAGTTATGTAGGCAAGGAACACATTTGTCAAAATTATGATCATTTTGTGTCAAGATAAATTATATTAATACCCTCTTATACTATAATCTCTTGAGGATATCCCCAAACTAACATCAATATCACCCACTCTTCCTAATCCAAAATATTTAACTGGTATACAGAACCTACCTTAAATGATCCTTGTATGGTTGTTAGGTGATGCTTATTTCCTTAAGAGAATTTATAGTCCTCCTCTAGTGTGAGTCATCTCAGTCTTATTATCTCTTCTTCCCCACTACATTCTTCATGCTAGTGGTTTATTTATCCTTTATGGTAGTTTGTATATTGATAGACCTAGTCATTAGCAGGTGCTCATGTGCCCAACATTATAATAGTGTCCTTGCTATAATCAACCCTCTAGTGTGTGTCTCATAAATAAACATATAGAGGTCCCCATACAAATTAGAAGTCATCCAACATTCATAGGATTATATGGTCTGCCTTAGCTACATCTCCTATTTTGTGTGATGGAGGTCATATGAACAAGAGACATCCCCTTGTGTCGACCACCATAAGTGAGCTTAATAATAAAACCTTTTATTTGTGGAACCAAGGTGCCTCTCGTTGCGTAATGGTCTTCAATAGAACCCATCCATCCTTAGGATTCCCACCTCTCCCCATGTAGTGCTCATGACCTAACCACTATTCTTCATCAATAATATCCTTCGTAGTCTAAATTTGTCTTGATTTAATAAGAATCCTTAGAATCCTACATATATTATCTAGATTCATTTTAATTTTCCTTATTCAAATAAATGTGTGAGGGGAGAATGGGGGAATCTTTGAAATTTGGGGCTATAAAAATGGATTGAGTGGGTGAAAAAAATCATTTTCACCATCAAACTTGAGATAATTGAGTTTTTTTTTTAATTTGAGATGTGGGGAAATTGTTACGCATACTAATTGAGAGGTATCTTGGATAGCAAGTGTGAGGTTACCAATGACTAGTGGAAAGAGGGGCACCGGTAAGTGACTTGAAATTTTGAAGATTTTAAATTTTAATTGTATATATTAGGGTTAAAAATTCCACGTGTGGTGATGAGAATTGTTTTCTCTTAGTGGATTCTCCCACGTAAATGTTGGGATTGCCATGAAAATTGGTGACACCATATAAAATTTTAGATTTTTTCAAATTTTATTAGAATCAATGATGTCACACTGGGATTGCACAGAGATTGGAGACATCGAAAAAGTCATGTTGAAATCATCCAAATGGTGGATTCACCCTCTAAAGTGATATAATTACCTTAAGGATTGAAAAATTCATTGGAAAGTTGCTAAGTTTTTGATTGGTGGTGAATTCATCTTGTAAAGTGACATACCATAAGGATTGGTGGATTTTACTTGTAAAGTGATAGATTTATCAGAGGGTTGATTTTTGGACTATTTTGAAGTAAACATATGATGAATTTCAAATTTTGTGATGAAAGTGAGACAAGTAGATGATAAAAATGATTACAATGACTAAGTGTGATAACACTTGGTGATTGCAAGAGAAATTATATGTGATCATATTGTGGGAGTGATGATTGCAGGTCTTGATGAACATTTACATATGGGATGATGATTTAGTGGATCACCTAGAGGTAGTGGGCCTATTCTATGTAGCCTAGTTGTTAGGTACTTGTGTAGATTGGTCCCTACTTACTACACTTGTAAATAAATGACACTTTGATATAAGCAGATTCCACTTATTGATTGGGGAGGTTACAATGACTCTCGAAGATGTATGGGGGATTTTATGGATTCCAATTTGTGGAGAGGCCCTTTTTTGGAGGGAACGAGATCGTTTGGGACTACTAGATCAACTAGTAGGAATTACATATATACAATGATGAGATGGTTGTATGGACATAGACACACTAAAACGGACCCTATTATTGTTAAGTTTCCCTTAATATTGATAGTCATTATTAATAGAATTTTTCTTCCTGATAAGAGCATATGATTATTTCATATGGGAGTGAGAGGAGTTATATATGCTGTGCTATATGATACAATTATTTTTACCTAGGGGATAATATTCTTAACCTAGCTATATAGAGAGATTTACACATGGTATCCTATGGAGGTGGGTAGAGCATCATAGCATCAAAATTATTGTAATTATTATTCTAGGAAAACATTGGCATTGAGAGACAAGTTTTTTAGTTATGGCATAGGGTTGAGGATGAGTTGATAACATATGGATGAGCGATTGTGACTATGTGTCAACACAAGCATCTGAGTGATTTGAGATTTTACAAACATGCAATTGATGAGCTACCAAAGTAGGCTAATATTTGGATGCCATATAGCCTAGGTGATAGGTACTTATGTAAATTGATCCCTATTTACTGCACTTGTAAAGAAATGACACTCTAATATAAGCAGGTTCCACTTGCCAACTAGGGAGGTTACAGTGACTCTCAAGGATGTATGGAGGATTTTACATATTCTAACTTATGGAGAGGCCCTTTCTTGGAGGGAATGAGATCGATTGGGATTACTAGATCAACTAGTAGGGATTACATATATATAACTATGATATGGTTTTATGGATATTGACACACTAAAATGGACCCTATTATTGATTGAGATCCCTTAATATTGATGGTTATTGTTAATATAATTTTTCTACCTGATAAGAGCAAATGATTATTTCATATGGGATTGGGAGGAGTTATACTTTCTATGTTATATGATACAATTATTTTTACATAAGGAACAATATTTTTAGCCTAGCCATATAGAAATATTTACATGTGGTATCCTATGGAGGTGGGCAGAACATCAACATTATTGTAATTATTGTCATAGGAGCACATTGGCATTGATAGACAAGTTTTTTAGTTATGGCATAGGGTTGAGGATGATTTGATAGCATATGGATGAGCGATTGTGGCTACGGGTTAACACAAACATCTGAGTAATCTAGGATTTTAAAAACATGCAATTGATGAGCTACCAAAGTAGGCCAATATTTGGAGGCCATATAGCCTAGGTGTTAGGTACTTGTGTAATGCACTTACAAATAAATGACACTGTGATATAAGTAGGTTCCACTTGTAGACTAGGGAGGTTGTAGTGACTCTCGAAGATGTATAGAGGGTTTTATGGATTCCAATTTATAGAGAGGCCCTTTCTTGGAGGGAATGAGATCTATTGGGACTACTATATCAACTAGTAGGGATTATATGTATATAACTATGAGATGGTTTTATGGATATAGACACACTAAAATGGACCCTATTATTGATCGAGTTCCCTTAATATTGATGGTCATTATTAACATAATTTTTTTGCCTAACAAGAGCAGATTATTATTTGATATGGGATTGGGAGGAGTTATATAGGATATGATATATGATATAATTATTTTTACCTAGGGGCCAATATTTTTAACCCATGCATATAGAGAGATTTACATGTGGTATCCTACAGAGGTGGGTAGAGCATCATAGCATCAACATTATTAAAATTATTATCCTAGGAGCACATCGGCATTAAGAGACAAGTTTGTTAGTTATGGCATAGGGTTGAGGATGAGTTGATATTATATGGATGTGATATTGTGGCTAGGGGTCGACACAAGCATCTGAGTGATCTAGGATTTTACAAGCATGTAATTAATGAGCTACCAAAGTTGCCTATATTTGAAGGCCATATATACAAATGTAGTTTAAATGGGTATATCAGTACTACATAAGATACATGATCAGGGTGCACTATGTTTTAGGTCATTGGGAGTATATAGTGGAGAGATATAAACCATATTAGGTGATTTGCCAATTTGGTCTTCCCATAGATGCATTAGAGGGTCCTCATGATTTGGGCATGTATCCATAGAGATTGGGCAGTTGGGACCCTAGTTCCAAGAATAGAGGCCATGATTGGTTGGACAATGTTTCAAGCCATGGATTAGGATTGAAGAGGAGTAGTCAATGTCAGAGTTACATATGGTTTTGTTTCATGTTGGGCCTAAGATATAATAATTTTATTGATGAGGCCAATGATACCAACAACCTAGACTTTATAAGAGAGGATTCAAGTAGCTAGGTGAGCCTATCCATGGTTACAAAGGTAGAGGGTAGTTGGGGTTAAAGGATTTCCAATATAGGGACCGATTAGAGGAGATGGAGGACATGGAGATGAAGGAGATGAAGATGGATAGGGAAAGATGGAGGTAGACAAGCAAATATGAAGGAGATGAAGGAGGGTATGAAGGATATGGAGGAGATGAAGATGGAGGGCTTGTTACAATTTTGAATGTGGGCTCCACATATTAGATAGGACAAACACCCATAGGCCTCCTAATGATGATGATAATGATTACACCAAACATAAATGTAGGGATAGATCCATGGGTGACATTAGCCATGAAATTGATTTAAAGGACAGGTACAAGGGACAAGGTTGGGCCCTCACAACCATGGAGGTCAATCAAGGATGAGAGATTATTTTTTAGCTAGGACAATTGATATAGTTGGGTTAGTATACAGGGTATACACTTGATATGCAGAGATCTAAGATAGAGATAGGCAAATTTTTACCCTATATATACATATTACTTGGTTGACTTATATTTTAAGTACCAAGGATGGAGATTTACAAAACCTGCAGGCCAAAATACTACATAGGGTGCATTGGCCACACAAGGATTGGGATAGTTGGGCACATAACTAATGAGTGTTGAAAGAGAGGCTCAATATTACAGATCATTATATAAGTATTTATACCAATAAAATAAAGGGAAACTAACTATGCAGAGAAAAGATGGACTGTGGGCTCTTTGTTACAAACCAAAATTTCAACCATATCAGTACAGGTTCCTTCCTAGAGAGATCCATCTCTAGATGGACAGAGTAAGGCATGAGCCTCTAATGTGATTTTGACATTATATATATGATTTTTTTATGTACATATTGACATGATTGATTTTTATATGTATTCTTTTGATGTACACATAGACATTCAATATGTGTGTGTGTGTGTGTGTGTGTGTGTGTGTGTGTGTGTGTGGACATTTGATTTGGACACTTTGGTACTTGTCTCATGGATATTAATGATTTATGTGATTGATACGATGAATGCATTGTGTTTTAATGATTATGGATAAATGTTATTGTTTGTGTTTTGATCATGTTATCACACTTAACCATTATGATGATTCATGATGTAGATGTTATAGATTTTTACAAGGGGATATACTACCTTTTAGCATGTCTCCACATAGACCTTGTAACTTTTATTTTCGATTTAGCATTTGACAAGATGCACCATGATTATAGATAAAGTAAGATAACATCATTGCCTTTTGTATAGGGACTAACTTAAGTACAAACACATGATAAAACACACCATGATATGGAAAATCATGATGATATTATTAGCACATATAGACTAATTCATTATTAATAATAAAATAAAACAAGCAAGCAAGTAGACAAAGACACACAAACCTTAAAAAATAATAAGTGTCATTTTGGTTATGCATTTGTAAATTTGCATGCCTAATTTGCCCCTAAGAAATATCCAATATAGGGGAAAAAATGTTGTAATATTGGATTGGATAGATAATTTTATGATTAGACGTGATGATGGGATTGCAAAGGCTTGTTGAGGAGTGTAGAATCCAAAGCAAAAAAGAAGGGGATGCTAGAATATGGCCAAGCTAACCTCAAAAACCCCATCTAACTGAGTGTTGCCTAATGTAGTTCTCCCCTTAGGGAAGATGATATGGATGGTGTTAGTAAATGATAGTCAATAGATGAAAGACACCCCAACGAAAATGGCACACAAGGGAAAATGGTGTGTTGCATTGAAATGAAAATGATATTGCCTAAAATGAACCAAAGATGGGAGTTTAATTTTAAACATGATTTGCTAACTGGAAGTGGATTTAGATCTCTTTTTGGTTTTTTTTGGATTTTCTAATTTTAAGGATTTTGGGATTGTTCGTATTTTTTGATGATTTTGGTATTTTTTGAATACTTATATACAAAGGGATATTTATAGATGTATATACAAGGGCCACTAGCAAATGGAAAATTGACTCTAGAAATAAACATGGAAAGTGTTACAAGATGAAAAGGAAAAATGAATGGATAGGGCTAAAGAAAGCTTTTAGAGGACTAGAAATTAGGGAAATTGCTCATGTGGTATTATAATACCTTGTTTCAAATATGCTATCACATTTTGACCATGTCAAATCAACTACACCCTATAGTACATGTATTTCGACACCAAGGTCAAACCAAGAAAGGGATTTTGGATAATGTTATGATTTGGAAGGAAGGACATGAAAGGACATGGACCTGCCCCCAAATATAGGGGTACTCATAGACAATGTTTTGATGTTCAAGCATAAAAATGCTTGAGATGCAGGATGTTCATGGGCTCATCTAGATCTTTCCCATATTTTGTAGCTAATCTATAGGCACCTAAACTATACTTAGCTGTTATGATGTATGAACCTAGCCAATTAGGCTCAAATTTACATTTATTTTCTCAATTTGCATTGGTGTTTCTCTAATTCTCCTTAATCACAAGGTTACCAACTTCAAATTCTCTAGATCTGATGCATTTATCATAGTTGTAGTGTAATCTATTATGATATGTTTTGAGGTGATTTAGGGCAACTAACCACTTTTCATCCAAGACTTCCAACTCTTATAACTAGGTTACTCAATACTCCTCATCATCAGTGAGATCCTACAAGGAAATCCATAGGGAAGGAAACTCAATCTCGATAGGGAGAATGGATTATGATTTGAAGACCAAGGAATATGGTGTTTTACCTATGGGTTTATAAATGTTGGCATGATAAGTCCATAGGATAAGAAAAATATACGAGTGTTGATCATGACCAATGTCATTGACCCATCTATGCCAAATATGAAACTAAGGACATAGGGCTTTGATGTACTTATTTTTTAAGTATTTACCATTATCATAAATGATAGTAGAAGAGATGTTGTAATGGTATATGATATGATTGAGGATGAACTTCCATATATGTTTCCTAGTTGCATAAGTCAGAGGAATGTCCTTGACCCACTTTGTAAAGTACTCGGTAGTAGTTAGGATATAATTATGACCATCGAATGATGTGGGGATTATCTTCCATATGAGATCAAGTCCCCATGTTGAAAATGGGCAAGGATTTGATATTGGTTGTAATGATTGTGATAGAGCATGAATCAAATGACCATGCTTATGATAGGTAACACATTTTCTAACATATCCTCACACATTAGTTTCCATGGTTGGCCAATAGTATCTTGTGCAAAAGAGTTTCTTAGCAAGGACCATCCCACTAGTATGGGATCCAAAAATCCTATTATGAATGTTTTTGATGGCTAAATTAATTTCTCCTGAGTTTAAATTATGAAGCAGTGTTTTGTCATAGCCTCTACGATAGAGAATACCGTTGAATAGGGTATATCACGATGTATTATGGATAAAGTATTTTTGTTGGGTTCGTGATAATTCATTGGGAAGGGTATGATCAAGAAGGTATGTTTAAACATAATGGTACCCAAGTGATCTAGGACCAACAATTTTGCATACCATCTTAGATTCTAGATGCCCATAAGTGAGGATGATGAGAATAAAAAATTTATACTGTTGAATAGCTAAAGACATCTCAAGAAGTAAGCCAATAACATCCATAGAATTAGCTGATCTATTTCACACCTATGGTACTTGCTCAAACTAAATACATTCAAAGTATTGTTTGAGGTTGTCTACCATTATCTTATATGGCATAATTTTGTCATCTTTTATCTAATACGTAACATTGACTTTATTGATTATTAATTGTTAGATGGTGAGGTGAAGTCCTACAAGGAGGGCCTCATGCTATGCAGTGTTGTTTGTGCATCAGAAGCTGATATGAAAAGCCTTACGGATAAGGTTTCCTTGTGGTGTCATAAATAGAACACCTGCCCCCAAGCCATAGGATGTGAATGTTCCATAAAATAAAATTTCCATTGTTGCAACTCATCGAGAGAGAAGATATCTTCATCTTAAAATCCAATAGTTGAGGGTCATTTATATAACAATGGAGCTTTTGAAAATTGATCCACAAGAACTTATCCCTTGGTTACTTTTTGATTGGTATATTCAATATAAAATTCACTTATTAGCATGACCCATCTATTGATTTGACATGTTATAGATAATTTGGATAGAATATACTCTGGTGGTTCCACCTTGGTGATGAGGATACTCTTATTGTTAAGCAAATAATGTCATAGTTTTTATGATAGTTTTTGTGATGCAAAGACCAATACCATGCATGGTTTTGTGATGGGTGAATAATTGTTCTCATACGACACTAAAGTTCTGCTCAAATAGTAGATGGCTTGCTCTTTTCCATTATCACCATTTTGAGCCATAATTACCCCGAAGGCATAATGAGTTGTAGAGATATAGATCAATAATGGATTCCCTATTTTTGGAGGGACTAGGACTGGTGGATTAGCCAAATATTATTTGAGTTGATCAAATGTGTCTTGGCATTCTTGTTTCTAATGAAACTTAGTGTGTCTTCAGGAGATGTTTTGAAGGATGGCAATGATTGGCTAACTATAAAATAAATCTATGGATAGATGTATTTTTCCCTATAGGTTGCGTAGATGTTTTAGATTTGATGGCAGAGGCATAGTTGTTATTGCCTACACATTGGTCAGATCTACTTCAATGCCCCTAAGAGAGATTATGAAGCCCAAACATTTTCCTAATGTGACACCAAAAACACATTTCTTGGGATTTAGGCAAACTTTGTACTCTCAAAGATGCTCAAAAAATATGTGTAACTTTGTTCGATCTCATGCATGGGATTTTTATTTCCTAAATATATTGTCCTCATAATCTTCCATGATATCATGCATCATATCATGAAAGATGATAATTATGTCCCATTGATAAGTAACACATGTATTTTTAAGATAAAAGGAATGACATGATAACAAAACATCCCCCACGGGATGGTGAATGATGTCTTATGTTGATCCTCAAGTGCTATTTGTATTTGGTTATATCTATCTATCCATAAGTGATAAAATTTCATAACCTGATGTAGAATCAGCAATCATATCAATGTTTTGAAATGAAAAATTATCTTTGGGACAATCCTTATTTATATCACAAAAATTAGTGCACATGTGATTTTTTGTAGGCTTCTTATTTACTAGTATGATGTAGGAAATCAATTTAGAATAGTCAATTGGTTGAATGCATCTTAATTATAAGAGTTTATCTAGTTCCCTTTTTACCATAATTTTTATGCACATGTGCATTTTTTCTAGATTTTGTTTGATTGGTTTCACATCAAGATGTACCACAAGGTGATGGACCACCAAAGATGGGTTTATCCATGGCATGTCTACATGCATCCATACAAATATAAAAAAAAATGTAATGATTAACTCATGTTCTTACTTTGTGAGAGATGTGCCAAACTTGATGATGTAGGGATTATCTTCAGTGGTGACGTTAACATTGATGGTTTCTTCCACAAGCAATATGGATCCATCTTTTAGAAATATTGGCACATACCAAAGTTGATATTCTTCATCTGATTATGGATTGATTGTCTCATCCAACTCACCATATAGGATGAATATAAATCATTCATTTTAGGTAATGGCCAATTATTGAATTTCTCTATAAATTATGTTACCATCCCTCAAATGTTTTCTTTTTTGAGGGACTATTTACTGTTGTAATGTTGAGGATTCTCATACTGTTGGAATGTATTCCTTCCTCATGGAGAGAGCTAATTTCCATGTCCATTGGCACTTCAAATAGGTTTTCACCAACAAACACTTCTTTATTTTGACTTTTTTTATTGTTGGATGGCACCTCAAAGAGGTTTTTCACCAAGGGACATTGATTTTTTATTTTCCTTATTTTGATGATTGAGGAACTCTACCTACTCCCAAAAGTAGGAAGAAGAATCCAAGATGATTTCAAATCCCTTCTTATGGTCCCATAATGAAAATTCATCTCAAAGTTCTAGGAAATCTATGATAACCTCGTCACTCTATAAGACATCCAAGGGTATGTGATCATATTTATCCTAGTCTATGAGGTAAGAATATTGAAGGTCTAAATAGATGGAAAGGATGATGTTATTTTTAGAGAGATTGATATTGATGAGCTCATCATAGATAATATAAAAGGACTCTATGTCACTTCTAGGAGATTCATCATTATATATCATAATACCATTACTTTCAAGATTAGAGGGCTCACCGCTAGGTGGTTTGTACCTGATATATCAACATCTTTATGCTTAGTAAGGGGTATAGGCTCAAAAATACCTTATTCATTTATGACCAAGCCTTTACCCTTGTAGTTTGCTTTCTCCAACATCTTATTTTGGATGGGATACTTGTTTTTATGATAGTAATAGGTGTGGCCATCACCATATAATCGTGATTTATCACAACCTTTTAGTTGTTCATTATCAAGAAGACCATTCTTAACAAAGGAAAGAGAGCCAATCTTGTGTGTATTTTCCTTTTTGCACTAATACATGGTGGGCCTACCATGGGTTTTTTGGGGATTTGAAAAGTTTTTTAATATGGAAGGCAGCTCCAATTTCATATTCCCCACAAATTTTATCTTTAATTGTGAAATGTGAGGATGTTTTTGGATGAGGATCATTAGATGTGGATAAAAGATCATCCAAATGAATATAAAATGATTTGGGAGCCTCATAGACCACATTCTTATCCTTTTTAGGAGTATGATTTATAATGGGATAGTAATGGGTCTAGTTATATTCAACTTCCAACATTTTACAATACTAATAAGGTTGTGGATCACCAAGGATTGTCACCTCCATATCAGAATGTGGGAATTTGAGACATTGATGCAAAGTAGAGGGAACTGCATGCATGTCATGAATCCATGGATGATCGAGGAGGATATTATAAGGTATATAAATGTCAATCTCATGGAAGAGGGTTTGATGTGTGACATGCCCAATGATGATGGGCAAATTATTGGGTCATTTATGACCCAAATTTTTATTTAGTTTGTTTAGTTGAATAAAAGTATCATTTGTATGTTTAGGTTGGTTAACCCATTGGTTAAATCTTACAACCAGCTCCCATAAGCTTTAAATATATTTCATGCTTTGTAAAAAAATAAATGTGATTCACAAATACATTTTTTACTATATTCATCCGTAGTTGAGATCCTAACAATGGTATCAGAGCCTAATTTATGCTTGTATGGAGGATTGAAGACTCATTAGAGCCTTAGGAAAGGAAAGATACAACAATTTTATTCAACATAAGGAATGAAGCTTTGAAGATTTTTTTATACTCTCAAGTTTGTTTTAAATACCTTCACAAACTATATGCCCTCCACAAAAAAACATAGTTATACAACATCTACTGGTTTGAATGGCCTAAATCCTCATTTGCAGTCATGTTTACTACATATAAGGCCTTCCACTCTTGTTAAAATAAATTACATTGCTTAATTTATCCCTAAAACCTGGCTTGTATAGTCTAACACATTAAATCCATTTAGAGCTTTGTAGCATTCAACTTATATGACCCCAGATCTTTTGACACCCTTCAATGGTGTTCTTCATGCCTTAAAATCCATTTTGAAACTCTTGTGCATGCTTTTGAAGGATATAAATGCCCAAAAATAGATAATTTTGAATCAATATGACCCACCATTTATGAAATTGTTGTTGTACAATATTACCAAACTTATGGACAATTTTATGTTCTGCACATCCTTTTATTTTAGTTTTGAAACACCATAAATAAATCTTGTATGGATTTATGCACTATAAAGGCATAAAATCCAAAATATTCTACATTCCATCTCCAGTAGTATGACTTTATATAGGGAAACAGGTGTGATGTAGTCAAAAATGGTGCACCTTTACCTTATAAAGCTTTGAAATATTATTTACATTTGATTTTCTTTGTTATTTTGTCCTTATGGGCACACTAGGGGAAGAAAGGTGCAAGATTTGACATGTAGTTAAAGCTGAGTAAAAACATTTCACATTCATGTATCATTTTTTTTATTTTTTCAAAATTAAAAAAATAAGGGATAGAATATTGTCCATTTGTATTTTCAAACTGGTTTAAGAAGAGTTGGATAGTAATTTTTGTGAAGACACATGCTAGTGGGGAGGTTAAAGGTTCAAAGCCCTCTAATTATATTTTGTCAAAAAAAATTAATCCAAATTCCAAGGAACATTTTTAAAATATTCTGTTTTATAATTGGAGACACAAGGGTGTAAGTTGTGTAACACTTGCGACATTGGTTGTAACTTTTGTGGGCAGTCACTAGTTTGTGCGAAGGTGGTTGTGTGACTATTTGATTTATACATTTTTAGATGTTCTAGACACATCATAATGGTCTATTTTGTGACTTGAATCTTATTTATATGATTTTAAAACAAATGTATTGAAATTAATAATATAAGGGTGTAAACAAGTACCTTTTATGCTTCTTGCATGTAAAGACCGATAGGTAACTAGGTTGTACTTGATGGTCAAGGTAAATCTCTAGTATAATCCTTTTTATTCTCTTATTTTATTGTTCACTTTAGCCAAAATTGTCAGTGTCATATCATAAAATGGGTGACTCACTCCTAAAAACTTTAAGGAGTGGAGTATGAATATGGAGAACTCTTTGGTTTTTAATGACTTTTGGGAACTCATCAATAACTAACCCACACCTCCTACTAAAGCAACTAAGTTGATTGGATTCCATAAGCATGATAAAAGAGCACTTGCAGTATTGAAATCATCTTGTACTACACAAGGTGTCATTCATATTGAAGCTATTAAAATTGAATCATGGAAAGCACTAAAGGACTTCCATGATAAATAACTTGCATATAATAAAATTGATCTTCTCATATAGATTCTAAACAATAAACTAAAATATGATGAATATGTATCTGAATACATCTCTCGAATAGAAACTTTGAAACAACAACACTCAAAAAAATAGACGATGACATGCTCATCTCAATCACATTGAATGGACTAAATTATAGTTATACATTTTTTTAAATTTTTTTGTAGCTTAGTGATAAACTCAATAAAATGACATTTTATTTAATTTGTGAATTGATCACTCAGAATGGGCGATGGTTTGACAAGAACAAGAGTCAACCTATTGAATATTCCTACATCAAAAACATTGGGAAACACCATTTCTAGAGAGGACATGGTCCAAAACATTTTCATAAATAATCTATGAACCATTCTACATGATCCTCTTGTTGGCAGTTTCTGAGACACTGGCATCATCAGTCTCATCAACATTCCTCACACCATTCTATAGAGTCCTCCACACACAAATATTGCCAAAAGTATTATTCTATGTCTAGTAGTTATAGTTGGTTCTTTAAAATATTGGAAATAACCACAATGTTAAAAATGTGGTGGGATTGGCCATCTTACAAATGTATGTCCTTCTCGATAACCTCGATATACACATAAAAATAAGACTGAAGCAAACTGTGCTGATCATTCTAGTGGTAGATCTTATAACTACTCTAGTTATTCTAGTTATTCTTACACTTCCTTTGATCAAGTTGTGTCCTATATGGCTGAGGTTTATGGTCATGATGGACCTAATAGCCTATTTTGAGTGAACAGTGATTAACTCATTTTGTGTGATCTACTAGGCTAAAGAGTGATATTTATTATAGTAACATTTTTTGGCTTATGTTATTTATTTTTTCTAGTTTTGTATTTCTATCCTTGATATTCATGACATGGAGCAAATAACACGGTTTGATTTTGTTTCTCTCAATGCATAACTTCTCACCTTTCACCTGATAGGGGAGAAGATATAGCATTGGTTGGTCTTCACTTAGTTATCAATGATACTATGTGTTGACATGGGTTATTGGCATCGATAATGTTAATCAAAGGTATTCAATGATTACTAGGCATCTATTATATGTTTCATACATATTACATGCTAATAACTTGGATGGGATTCTATGTGGATCCTCATGCAGGTCAATGTAGTTGGATAGGCCTTGATAATGTTCTAATATAGTATAGTGCATATAATCACAGAGGATGAGTAGGTCTTGATCATGTTCATCAATAATTATGCAACAACTCGTAGGGCAAAATTTTGTATGAAGTAACATCAATTTTGATCACTACCGTTAGGTACAATACACCAATTATAGTTACATTAGAGTTTCTTTGATGAATTCAAAGTTATTGCTCTAGTTTTTTTCATCTTCTATACCCCTTTGGATCACAAGGGACTTTGTTGGGTCGTTTGTCATCCAAAGTTGTATTTAGTTTATTTATTTAGTTGTTTAGTTTAATAAACTTATCATTTATATATTGGTATGGTTAATCTGTTAGGTGGTTTATTTTAACCAACTTTTGTAAGCTTTAAAAGGATTTTATACTTTATAAAAGAATAAAATAGTTGAGATCCCAACACAAATAAATAGTGCCATCTGATTTTCTCTCTACATTAATGCCTTGATGGTAATGATGTTTGATTTTGGTTTTGATTTGGATTACCCAAGGTGCTTAACCAATTTGAGTGTGCAAATGTTCAACCCTAACCCATTTTCTATGAACACCCACTTGATTTTGTGCATAACAATGATTACCTAAGTGTAGAGGAGATTGTGTGAGATGGTCTTGCTGGTGGGATATCACTATGATCAAAGGTGATTTGTTGACTTGAGGAAAAATGTCCTACAAGTGTTTGGAATTTGGAAGGGTCAATATCAATGGGAAATTTTTATTGCTAAATAATTTTGTATAAAATCTATTTATGAATAATGGGTGTTCATAGAAGATCTAAGATGGATCTTTACGCATGAGTCTTTTTGCAGTTGTTTGATAAGGTTATATTTTTTTTAGTGGTGAACATGGAAGGATTTTATTTGGATGGAGAAGGACCTTGAATTTTATTATTATTGTATTTTAATGCAGAAGGACCTTAGATGGTAAGCTTGGAGATTTGAGTAGTAACAACACAATATCGGCCTTGGATGGGGCTTATGGACTAGGATGTAGGAGGTCCTAGGATAACAATACTAGCACAAAGAGTCATGTTAGGTTGATGACAATAATTATTTTTGATAGTGGAAATGTGATTATCAATGATTATCCATCCAACAACATTTCTATAATTTTTGTGTAGGTTGTGATAATCTACACATTTAGTGCGAGCGTTAATTTCTTTTCCACTTTTTATTTTGAATAATCTACAACTCTTCACCTGTTAAATATATTATTTCAAACTACTAATTATGTTTTTAGCAACACAGGCTAAATATATAAAAAATAAAAACATCTTTTGTTTGCTAACACTTTTAAAACTTTACTTGCATTATTTCATTTTTGTATCTTATTTGCATTACAAGTGGCTTGTGTATGCTCTTTCCTTGCATTGAAAAGTGATATGTGAAATAAGAAACAACCTTAGAAAGTTGTATATCCAAAGCATATTTTATGTGTGTGGTCTTTCCTTATGCTATAAAGTGATATAGGAAATTAGAAACATATAGACTTTTTATTTTATTTTTTTAGGGGATATATTGACCATGGATTTCATGACCATGTGGTAGGCCAAACCCCATGTATCGATGGGGTATATAAATCCAAGGATCATATGTCTTCAAGGCATAAGATTGGTGAACACCCAAGTGGTGTGAGGTGGATTTGACCACTAATACCTAGGGTTTAGACAACCCCTTACATGGGATCAAGCCTCAATGTACTAAAAAGTTTATATGATGACTACCCTATTTAATCTCATAAATCTTATCTTAAGATCCTTTGGCCATAAGCAATGAATAATGTTGTGAAAATAACATTCCCTAAGACTACTCACCATGTGCATGTCATACTTTGGGGTATTATCGGTGGGGTATTTCCTGATTACATACCCACTTGAATATTTTAGGGTTGTCCTTGTTTGTGTGTTTTTGTTTTAACCCTTGTTCTAAACCAATAATCAAGTCGGTCTAACCTAAATCTAAAAAATTGTATTTTAACAAAACATAAAATAAAATAAAATAAAATATGTATTTAAAAAACATGACTACAATTTGTTTTTCATAAAAAACCTAAGTTTAAACTAGTCCAAACCAAGTTTGTCAAACGATAAACCACACTTTTTTCACAAATCTTGAGTTAAACATTCTTGAGTCAAACATAAATCACCCTTAGCATAGTGGCTTAAACCATTAGATTCCAAACTTTGTTGAATAATCGCCAAGATAGGGAAAAACCTTTGGTAGGGATCCTTTCCATTTTGAAAATCAACATGACCATGTAGAAGTAAATTATAATGACAAGCTTGTGGATTAAGGCAAATACAATGTTCAAACTAATGATCTGTCTAAGACAAGAGAAGTTGATGCCTGAATTAGTAGTTATCTATTTTAGCATAAAGATGAAGTCTTATTACAAATTTTAGAGTTAGGGGTTAAGTTATCTTCGGACTTCAATCCTAAGAAGTTTTCCCACATCATTAGTAGGAGGGTCCAAACCCCTCCTAATCATGATTATAATCTATTTATCCATTCTCTTTGTAAGAAAAAATCCAATCTAGATTCCACCAACGAGAACCTTCATGTCTCCTACATATATGTTAACAAGATAAAAACATTTTTAGATAATCAAGTCCAATGAGACCAATAACTAGTTGTGTCCAAGTGCATCCAAATACTGACCCAATTGGGAGCTCATTTTTTACTCCTTTCTCTATTTTTCTCCCTGTTTTTGCCTATCTTCATCATTTTTTGAGATCTTCTATATATTCCACACCAATTACTTCCAAGGGATCATCCATTCCATTTATTCTTCATCTAAACCCTCGAGGGGGCATCCCATCCTCATCATATGCATATAAGTCATCCTTATGAAACCATTTTTTGTGGTTTTTATTTAAATCATTTCCCCTAATATAGTTATGTCTTCTTCACATCATTTGGAGCATCCTTATATGCTCATTTTTTTACCTTTTTAATTATTTGAAAATTTGTTACTTCACCAGTGTATAATAACACCCTTTCAAAGAGGGGGAAAATGTAGAATCCTAAAATCAGACACTTCACATCAATTTTAACTATTTTATGTCAATCGATCAACTATACCCTAATTTCTTCCATCATCCTGATTTATTGATTTGACTAAACATTTATATCCTAAATTAAAACAATATATCCTTGACCATGATATTAAACTGTATCATATCATCAATTTCAGCAAACACATCTTGAATTTAAACACCACTTTGTAAATGTTAACTTGGATCAATTCATTATATATATTATTTGATCTCAGACTTTACAAAATAATCAAAAATCAAATCCAGGATTATTACATAATTAAATCAAATCATTTGTTTAATTTAATCCTAATCATAAATCCATGCACATTTCATATTTATAACAAATCAAATAATCATATTTTCCATCTCAAATCCATGATGTCATCCAAAATCCACTTGTCAATATAAAAATCATAAATATTGCACCAAATCTAAGGTGAAGGTCCCTTTTCCAAGGCAAATTCGATGCAAAGAGAGAAGTGTGTCAATAAGGTCAAGGAGCAAATCCCATGCAATAATATGCTAGGACATGCTATTTGACACTCCAAGCCTTCTTAAGTGGAATCTCTTACACATTCCAAACTTTCATAAGTAGATTTATTACATACTCAACCTTTGTCATTTATGAGGAGGAGGATCAATCCTCTACCCTTGATCTTTAAATAAGATCAGTGGCTCTCATCATTTTATAAAATCTATAAATAGAGGGCATCTTATCCATTCTAAACAAGATTTTCTATGCAATGAAGTGTTGCCACTTTATATATAAAGAGGTTCAATCAATCAACATCATTCAATCAAGAACATATATTTTTCAAGGGGTTATGTTGTCAATTTATTCACACACCATCCAAAAAGCTTACAACTACATACTCGTCACATTTGGAGTAAATCATACATTAATAGGAGTGATTCTATTTGGAAGGTATCATCCTCTTCACTTAATATGAGGTTAATTATTTCATTGGTTAGCTGTTAATTTCATTTGTGTATTTTGTTTTGATTATCTAATGATTTGTTAAATTGATATTAATATTTGTTTCATGTACACACTATCTTTTCATGCATATTGAAGTTGGTCCTTATAGTCAATCTTATTCCTATAGAGTTATGTATCTTAGTGCATAATGGTGTATATAACCTACTCATACTCTTTTAATAACTCAAAAAAAGCTTTTGATTTGTTGTGCACTTGTTGGACATGGTCTGTGACTTCTTGCAAGCATTGTCATATAGCCCAATCCTAAGTTAACCTTGTGAGGAGAGAAATGAACTAATTCTCCTCTGACATGTCTTGGTCCCCCAAACCTTCTTGAACCAACATTGGATAGGTGTTGTCAATCAACATGCATGTTTTGAAAATTTTCTCTTGCTATTCAACTTTCTCTTCATGTAGTTGAGTGTTTTTCAGCTCATTCTCAACCATCTTCTCATCATGGATGTTTGGAAAGTATAAACACCTTCAATCTACTTCCTAAAATGAAATTGAGAAGCATTAAGGGAAACCTCTAGGCTTTATGTATGTAGGGCCAGTTGGGTGATAAAAGCTACATATATAATTAGTTAGTACCTTATTTATGTGACTATAATAGTGAATGTGGTTCATCACAATGCTAGTTTTATGATGTATATCCACCAATATTTTTTGGACACCCATTTTTATTGTGAGGATTCCTCCTTGGATTATCCTTGTGTGGACTCCAAACTCACAAATTCTCAAGATTGTTGATTTTAGGCTTTTGCTATTGTAACCTGCATTTTTCTAGATCCTTATTGTTATTATTGTGTTGGATTTACTTGGCCTTTCATTATTTTGACTTGGTCTACGATTACCTGGATATCATTTTTAGCCTCATCTTATAGCTTCTTTTATTGTCCCTCATTATCTTTCATAGCTTTTTTAGTTGCATATTTTTCCATTTGATCATTTGTGACATTTTTATTTTAATCCTACTATCACAGGGCTTATTTTCAATTACACTAAGCCTATTTTATTTCTTTCTCAGCCCCAACCTTCTGTTGGTTCTCCTTTTCTTGTGAAACTTTTCCTTATTATTATTTTTATTACTGAATCAAGGCCTCCTTATTTTTCTAGGCATTCTCTTCAGTCTCCTTCTCTTCCTCCATTCTAGCTTTGGCAGTCTCATGTGTTAGTTGATCTTCTATTAGATCATGTGCCTTCAGTTGATCTAGATGCTCCTACCTAGGAGGCTAATCCATTTGTGTTTTTTCTTGCTACACACCCCACACTAAGGATTCAATAGTGTCAAAAATGGAAGGAATTCCTTACACATGTTTTGGAGAGTATAGTGAGAGTGGGGATGAAAGTGGTGGGGAATAAGATGGTGCCACTTGGTGTTTGGGCACGATAGTCTTTAGGTGTGCATAGGGAGATATCAAATTTTTATTTTGTTCCTTCGTAATGTGGGTATCATCTCATGACATTTTTATTTTTGTTTCCTCTACTACTCCATATAGACTTGTGAATGTATTCAACCCCCTTGAAATGGTTGGATGTGATTGAGCAACTCCAAGTATTTGAGGTTACTATACCAAAGGCTTTATAGGGTTATATTCTTTGGTTTCACCTTCTCCCAAAAGAGATTCCCTTACAATATGTTGTTTTCCTGAGGTCTTTGTTTTAACTCATTCCCCTAGGCTTAGTCTTTGTGTGGTTGTAGATTCTTGTGTTAATCTTGTGGACCCTGAAACCCCTTATTGAAATAGAGATTACACTTTGTGTCTATTCTCCTATTCTTTCTTGGCTATGTCCACTACAATGGATTCTAAATGTGGAGGAATTTTTACCAATAGGACATATGGATGTCATTTTGCACCTAACATGTGTAAACCACCTTCCAAAAGAATAACTCCTTATCCTCTTCTTTATCATAGATAATCCTTTATATCCTTAAATAACACCTTCCACACCTTTTTGGGTGTAACTCCTGATGGATGTACATCATATTATATTGTAATTGAAGGCATATGATTGTCACTAATCCATGAGGATATTTTATGAGTCCATTTGGAAAGCAGTGAAGGTTGAGTATCCAGTGCCTTGAAATTGAAGGGGGATAGTTGTGATGATGATGGCAATGGTTGATTTTAGGGGTCAACATGTGTTTTGTTCTTTCTTCTTGTTATGGTTGTGTTTGTGTCTCTACTTGTAATTAAAGTAGTGGCTTATCTACTCCAACATGCATGGATCAAAAAGGTTAGAAACTCTTGGAAACTAAGATATTTTACATTCTCACTTATTCATAAACCATGTATATGTTTGTAAGTAATAGAATATGAATGATGGGTAGTTTTTACAACTCATGAATCTAAATTTGAACTCTATTATACATCTTGGTGATCATAGTGATTGGCTCGAGATACTTGACAACATCCTCAGGTATGTAGGGTTGTGTTTCAATCATGACCTAGATATGTATCCACCATTATGTGAACTTGTCCAATTAGAAAAGGTGTTGTCCATATTATGTCCAAATTAGGTTGGAGAAGTCATTGGTTAGTCAATAGTCGACATTCGGTGTGATTTGTCCTTTTGGGGATGTTCACTGTGTGAACTAGAGGGGGAGTACCCATAATTGGTACTAAAGATATTGAGTTGCTCATATGAAAATATTATCATTATTTTTCATGAATTATGTTGAAATAAATTCATATTATTTAAATTATTCCATCAAACTTATCATTTGTGTGTAATATAATTATGCCCTTTGAAGCCTACCTCACGTCTTTTGTTATTTGCCAATATTACCTCATTATGCATTATGTGAGGATACGAATAGGTGCATTTGTTCCTTGATCAATCAACACTCCTCTAGTTTTACGTGCATATTTCTCCCATATTTATGAATGAATGGGAGGGTTCTTTGTCTTGTATGGCTATAATGTCTTCCCTCTTGTTGGGAGTCCTATAGCTTATGCAATAGTTTTGGAATCAACATGAATTATGATTTATTTGGATAAATGTATGCCCCCATAATTGTATCTACTAAGGAGGTTCATCATAAACTATTCATGTTTTTTGAAATTAACTAAAATTATTAACCATTCGACATCATAACCTCATAGTCTATCAAGAAGTACAAACACTCTCGACTGCAAACCGGTTGCTTGTTGTGGAAGTGATTCTTTGTATACCGCATAAATAAATTTAAATGGATCAGTGTCATTCCATTTTTATTATATTAGGTCAAATATGATGCTCATCTATTTTTTATATGACTTTGGCAATGGCATTAGAATTTGATACATGGCCATTTGATCTTTTGTTGTGTTATTGATTTTGAACAATTTTTTCACTCAATTTTGTTTATATCGCTATACCATTATTTTCCCCCTTAGTTTGTAGTATTATTTGCATCATTATCCTACCTTACATAGAAATCCATCCCCCAAAATTCACCTTTCTTCCATTCATTTGCCAATCTAATTTTGCCGCGCCTCCATATGCTTGCCTTAAATTAAATAATCATTTTGATTTGACCCTTAGTATTTTGGGTGATAGATGTAATTTTTATTTATTTGAATTCTATGATGTGATGTGTTGTCATTTCATTTCTCAATGTTTTACCTTTTTATATAGTAATTATCTTTTAGAATATTTATCCTTTTTAGGAATGATACGATATCCATTTTATTCTAACATCAACTTCCTTGTACTGGTGGTAATTATTCACCCCTCATCAATTTTTATATTTTGTGTTGACATATCGTTCATGGACTTAAAACCTTTGAAAACCCAACACAAATATTTTTCATTGACATGATCCTGCTTCACTTCAATCAATTGTATTTAAGCTTGATTATACTACATTAGGGTATTTCATATAGTAGATATCATAATAGATTCACCTACTACTACAAACCCAAAACTAAAAATCCTACTCTACTTTATGCTATAAAACACTTATTTTTTTGAGTGTGTTCTGATTTGAGATCATTGTCAATAGGGTTTGAGCCTATAACTATTTAATGTACATGGGACAATATTTACTTGTAAATCATTGAGTATTATAGTGCCTTATTATGACACTTGATGAATGATGTAAGCACTTTTCCATTTGATATGCAAATTCCCTGGGTGAATTTTGAATTTGCTACCATATAAAAGAATTAGTTATTCTAGTTGAAACTCTTTAGATCGTAGATTTCAAATGTGCCATACCTTTTGGATTTTTTAATGGACTTATTGAGTCCAATTTTTTAATGACCTTATTTCCTCCATTATATTTAGCTCTACTAATCATTCTTGTAATCCCTCATTATCTCCTAATCACATTATCATTATGATTCACATGATTGGAACTATGTACTCCATGGGTATCACAACTTCCATTCCATAAACTATTTGAAACTATGTGTACTGTTAAGCACAGAATATACTGAGAGGGGGGGTTAATCAGTATATTATATATCTTATAAAACTTTCCATTTATCAAATTCCACTTAATCAAACATTCAAGATATGCAATAAAATTCAAACAATAAACATCACACAAGAGAGAGACACCAGATATAACGTGGAAACCTAATGTGGGAAAAACCACAGAGAATCAATCTCAAATATATTCATGAGAACAACCCCACAGGAGCACCATACCCCTTTGCCAAGTACAAACCTCAGCTACAATTCATGAGCACCAACCCACAGGAGCTTCAAAACCCTTTGCCGAGCACCAACCTAGCACCTATTTGTGAGCACCAACCCACAGGAGCACCAACCCCTTTGCCGAGCACCAACCTAGCAACAATTCATGAGCACCAACCCATAGGAGCAACAACCCCTTTGCCAAGCACCAACTCAGGAACAATTCGTGAGCACCAACCCACAGGAGCACCAACCCCTTTGTGTATACCACACACCTATCTCTCACATTAAAGATATGCAATAAAATTCAAACAATAAACATCACACAAGAGAAAGACACCAGATATAACATGGAAACCCAATGTGGGAAAAACCATGGAGAATCAATCTCAAATATATTCGTGAGAACAACCCCACAGGAGCACCATACCCCTTTGCCAAGTACAAACCTCAGCTACAATTCGTGAGCACCAACCCACAGGAGCTTCGAACCCCTTTGCCAAGCACCAACCCAGCACCTATTCATGAGCACCAACCCACAGGAGCACCAACCCCTTTGCCGAGCACCAACCCAGCAATAATTCATGAGCACCAACCCACAGGAGCACCAACCCCTTTGCCAAGCACCAACTCAGCAACAATTCGTGAGCACCAACCCACAGGAGCACCAACCCCTTTGTGTATACCACACACCTATCTCTCAATGTTGCTATCTCAACAAATGATAGATCAATACAACATCTCCTTCCTCTCTCTCACTTTTGCTCTTCTAAGCTAGATATAACAAATACAAATCATCTCTCACAATTGCTCTTCTAAGCTAGATATTACAATATCAAATCAACCTCTCACTTCCATATTACAAATGGATACTCAAGCCTTTATTTATAGCTTTCCAAATGATCTTTGGCCTTCCCCCTTTGTGACCTTTCAATCCTCATGGAAAATGGTGCCAATCTTGGATGACCCTTCATATCCAAGCATTTGAAAAGTCATGTGGTGACCCTTCATGACCAAAAACGTCTTTCCCACTTTTGTCCTTATCTTTGGTGACTTTTCATATTCCTTAAAGTGTCCCTTCATGATAAATTTTCCCTTACTCTTTTGTCTTCACTTGGTGACTCTTGGTATTCCCCAAAATGACTCTTCATGGGAAAATGCATCCCATCCTTCTTTTGTCTTTATCCCGTGACTCTTCGACTTCTCCATGGGCCCTTATTTTGTCTCATATGCAACCAAAAATATATTCATTAATATTAAATAAATATTAACTCATATTAGCCAAGATAAATAACATTAAATGCAATGGGGCCTTTATCACCAATAATACTAAACCTTTGACATCAATGACAATATTTCCAACATGTACCCAGTCACACATTTAAATTTTTTATATATGCCCATAAGATTGTTGGCATGTGATCTTTCCAATCATCTATCTAAACATTACAGATCTTAGTCAACATCTTCTCTATAATCCTATTAGATGCTTCTACTTCACCATTTTCCTGTGAGTGATATGATGTGATTTTGTGATGCAAAATCATAAACTCTTTTGTTAAGGTTTTTGTAGTATTATTCAAGAAGTGTGTACCCTTTTCAATCACCAAATTTTTAGGATATCTAAACCTTGTTAGGATGTTCTCATAAAATAATAATGGCATATTTTGCGCTACAACTTGAAGTCATAATAAATTCAATCCGTTGGGTGAAGTAGCGAATCACAGTGATAATATATCTATCATTTGATTGTTTAAATGGAGAATTGTTAAGCCCTATAAAATCAATGCCCCATTATTTAAATTGTTGCAAAAAAAAAGCATGGTTTAAGGGCATCTCATACCACTGATTTGGTTTTCCTAACCTCTGTAAAACATCACAATGATTTGTAACCTTATGCACATATTGAAATGAGTTTGAGCACCACATCCCACTTTTAATAATATTTATCATAATCAACTCAACTGTGAATTTTCCACTAACTAATCCTTTATGTGTTTCTTAAGAAACCTATGGTCTTTCATGTTTCAGAGCCACTCTACACATGAACTCATCCTTTCTTAGCTTATATATAAATCCATGAATGATGTTGATTGGAAAAGCTCTTGGACCTAGTTATTTCTTATCTATATAATGCACATGGAATATGCCATGCTCCAAATAGTTTGTGAATTATCCAACTATTATGGAATTACATTTACTCTGAAAATATGTGCATTTGGAGATTCATCTCAAAAATATTCTAGTTCTTCCCTTGTTCGAATACAACTCAAGTGGTTAGGTCACACATTTTCCCTACCAAATTTCACATTTATTTTGAATTGGAACTCTTGAAAAATAATTATCCACCTATAATTTCTTCCTTCCAACATTAATTTATTTATTAAGTATCATAAATCTTGGTGATATGTAAAGAAATTGAATGGGGTAGCTAATAAGTAGTGTCTAAACTTATGCAGTGCAAAAACCATTGCCATAACTTCTCACTATGTGGTAGTATATTTTTTATCAATGGCTGAGAGCTTAAAAATTGTAAAGTGAATCAAATGATCCAAGCCTCCATCCCCTAGTTGTGCTAACATTTCTCTAATTTTTGTCCTTGAAGCATCAACATGTACATGGAATGGTTTGTTGTTATAGTTATAGTTATAATAGAGGGTCCTACCTCTATATATGGGAGCTGGACCATATATATAGAGAGACCCCCTCAAGCCCTATCTATCTCATATAATATCAATATCAATATCAATATAATATCAATATCTATATAGAGGGGGAGGGGGTTAGATCTATCTAAGGTGGCCCATTCAAATATTTTGTCTATACACAATATATGCTCTAGTGTCGTAGAAATAGTTCATACCCAAAAATGAACTTGTGATTATACTTAGTGGGATCTAGGAATGAACGCTCCTTCATTGGGTTGACAGGTAGTTTGAGTCCCATGATGACTTTAATTTTTTTTGGTCTACTACAATTCCATCATTACAAATAAAATGTCCTAATAATATGCCAATTGGTGTGAATAACATGAACTTCTTTAAATTTAGTGTGATGTGTAGAGCTCGACATATTTCCAACATTGATTGTAGCTTTGAGAAGTATTCTTTGAAGAAATAAGATGATGCCCAATCATCTAAAAAAACTTATATAAAGGCATGAATGAATTATATGAATGCAATAATAATTGTTCAAGAAAAATTGTAGGTGCATTCTTCAAGTCAAATCACATTACCTTGTAATCAAAATATACCCATTCTATTATGAAAGTTTTTTTTGTTTGATCCTCAACTGCATTAGGAATATGATGGTACCCATTGAACTCATTTTTAAATGAATAGACTTCATTTCTTGAAACCAATTATAGTACTTCATGTATGAATAGATTTGGAAATGGATCATTGATATAAACATCATTCAATGCTCAATAATCCCCATAAACCTGTATCTCCATTAGATTTTTATGTTGTACCACCATGAGACTAATCCAATCTCCTTTCTCAACCATTTATATAATACCAACTTATTCCATCCAATCTATTTCTACTTTTACCTTCATTTTCATAATGGGATTCATCCTATAGGTTCACTTTTTGATTGGGTGTATGCACTCCTTTAACTCGATATGCATCTCATCGAATGAAGGGTCTACACCCTTAACTTGTAATAATTTGGTGGGAAATACATCTTCGTGAACTTGTAGCAATTGAACTGACTATGATATATACTCTTATTCCAATAGTCATGAAAAGTTGTTAATTTTGGTAATAATTATATACCAATGTTCTTAGTTTTCTTCCCTATTGGTTCCTAGTATATTTTGCTTGTTTTTGCTTGAATGAAGTCCATTACTTTCCTTTGTCTTATTATATGATATTTAGGTTTTATAGTTGATCCTCTTTTGTCCTTTTTGCATTCTTCATTTTAAGTTATTCCATGTCCCTTTTTAGTTTAAATAATCCTTTAAAATCTAGGTCTTCTTTGATTTCACTATAACTATAGTCATTTGAGTTATTCTAGATTATATTATAATATTTTAGCAAAAATTATTCTTTATCCTTATTAACATAGTACTCATTTTACCTATGTGAAGGCCTATGTTTTTCTCAGCTTATGATTTCTATTTCTATGTAGCATGTATATCTTAATCTTACCCGTGACACAAAAAAATGTTCAAATTTTATATATCCCTGTGCACCATCAAAGTTTATATCTTCACGTACAAAAACTTTAATGAAATCTTATTTGATTTATGGCTAGGTTTGAGTCTCTAAAAATCCCTCATCCTCCTCTAACAACATGTGAAGCTACCTTGTTTGGATCCAAAGATAGTATCCTTCAACAATGCAAAGAGATGTCCATACATGTTGATGAAACATTGGACACTTCTCTTTCCCTTAAGTTTCCTATTGCTTCCATGATTATTGATGAGATTCTAGTTTATGCAGATGATCCTCCTCTATTCATTATGATACAAATTAGCAATATCCAAGTTAAAAGTGCTTTAATTGATTAGGGTTTAGGTACTTGCATTATATCCCTTGATTTTCATTAAAACACTTAGATATTCCGAATACAATCTCAAGTCTACATGTAGCACATGTCAATGCTATGATAAAAGGCAAATGCCTCCTCTCTGTTGCATGTGTCTTCCCATTATTGTCCATCTTATCACCATCCAAATGAAAGTTATGATTTTTAACTTTCCCCTCTATTATAACATCTTGTTTGGTAGACCTTGGACTCATCATATGAGGGCATTCACCTCATCCATGTGCTAATGCATAAAATTCCCCCATAATTATGTTATTTACAAGATTCAAGGAGACATAAACCCTTGAAATTTTGAACAATTCTAATAACGTGGTGTCTTTAAAATTCATACCCTTGAACCTTTGCCTATATGCCATTTAGGGAATCTCAAATCTTCAATTATCCTATCAATTCTACCTGAGGTTATAATGGTCACCCTGAACTCATCAGGAACATTCTACCTAACCTCTTAGATTTTTCTAATGATGAGCTAGATGATATTAGCCTCAAGATCAAACTTTTGATCTATCCCCTCATATCATCACCTAAATTCTTCCCTCTTTGTAACCTTGATCCCGTCAACATCCTATCGATGATATACCTGTGGTCTTAACCAAGACTAGACATTCTAACCATTATGTGACTTATGACAATAAGATCATACCTACATGTATGATCAACTTGCATACACCTAACTATGATGATGGTATGTTTTAGATGACCCATTTTTAGGTGGACTTGTCCAAACTAGAAATGTCAAGGTTCTTTGATATCACACTTCTTTAATTTAGTATTTTTATTCATCCTATAGCATTATTTCCTTTATCATTCCTAATTATAATCTTATTTTTATTTTTTTAGGGTAAAGATGGAATAATCATATGGTATACCTCCAGTTTCAATAGAGCCTCTTAGAAACATGCTCATGGATCATGCCTTGAATGGTCCTTTCCATTTTTTCAGATACCAGGATCCTTCTAGTTTGCTTCCCCCCAAAATGCTAGCTACTATTCTTAAGCCTTTCACATGACCAACCTTGGATTTATCTGAGCTTAGTCTAGTTTATACTCCCATTCTACCTTCAGCTGAGCCTCATCTTGTTTTTGATCTTGATTTACCTTCAAATGCACCTAGTTTGGTTTCTATTTCAGCCCCACCTTCCCTTGGTGATGGTATTCTTTTTTATCGCAAATTGATCCCATGCCCACCTAATAGGCTGATCAACCTTATTGTGATATCCACAAAGTTTTTGGTCATTAAACTAGAGGCTACCAATTATACCATCCATACTTAGCTTCTCCTTCTACCTCTTTTTTTACTAGGCCCCCAAAGTCTACTAACAAGCATATTGTTACTTCAATGAGACAAATAATCACTCTTCCACTCATTTTCAAAAACCTCAGTAGCGATTATCTTGAGAGGATGGGGTAGTTGATGCAAGTTTGGTTTGAGATAAATTTGAAAAAGTGGTAGTAAAAGGTTGAGTATCATTGGTGATGGGTAAAAAGGTTGGAGAAGTTGTAGAAATGGTATGAGAAGTGTTATCCAATGGAGGTGTTGGAATTGGTTCATCGAAAGGGATAAGCTCTTCTTGACCCAACTCTATTAAGTGAGTCTCATAAAGTGAAAATATAATGATTTCAAGTTAAAACATATTTAATAATAGTACAATGGAGAAATATAAAAAGTTAGATAAATTTAATAAGATGGGGAAGAAATAGAATATTTTTTATTTGAGTTGATGGCTAACTAGAGTCCACCATTTGTCCTTATTGTTCAATCTATAATGAATTTATTTAGAACACTTTAAAATTTTTAACTATAGTACTTGTGTCTTACTATTTTAGAAAAGGGTATTGAGTATTCCATCTAATTATATGTTATGTTGCTATGGGACCCTATCCACCTTGTGTTATGGCTTCAACATCTAGGGTCAACACCCTCAGTTTTAGAAATGGAGACGTCTACATAGTGACTACAAATAAATTTTGAGTGACATCCTATTTTAGTTATTGTAAAATTATGAAATTATTTTAATCATGATTACAAGATTTAAATAAAGTGTATAATATGTTTTTTGATCATTGTACATGCCACTATTATAGGTGACACTTCACAGTCACATGTCTTTCAGTGCTACATACTTCATAAAATTCTAGTTTAATATTTGGACATTCATTCTTTTGGTGTCCCTCTTGTCCACATTCAATACACCATAATGACATCGAGGTTTATTTCCTTCTTTTAGTTCCTCCATATTGCACAATACTTCATCTAACTTAACATCTGCTTATGTGATGCTAGGATGATATTCTCCATAGACTTATATTTTATTGAATCTGACCATGATAAATTTGGCATCAACTTTTGTGGTAAATTGATTTTGTGATATGGCAAACCAAATCTTAATTTTCAAGCCTTCTACAAACTAAGTGACTTTATCTAAGTATTGATAATTAAAATATACCCTATTCATCACTTCTTAGAACTGATAATTATAATCCCAAACTAATTCTCCTAGTTTTTGTTTGATATTCTTCAAATATTAAATTTTCTGACTCACAGATTTATGTATTTTGAATTCTAATACCAATTTGTTCATGACTTGAGGAAGGGTCATAACTGTATGATTATTTTTAAATATGAACTCTAGAACTCTACCAACTAAGGATCCTATGAGTTCACATTTTTTATACTTGTTAGTTGTCACACCCTTAACTTTTCACTTCATTTCACAGGTAAGTAAACATTGATTTGGGTCATTAGATCCATCACATGGTGTTAAGGTAACAAAATCCCCTATAGGAAATGACATATTTCCTACGATTGTCCTAGATATAACTAACGTGATTAAGGATGATTTTGTAATGAAATTACTTTGATGATTCATAGCAATAGAATTATATATTGAAAAATTAAGAGCAAAATAAACATATCCACAACAATAATTGTTGAAAGAAAAAAACACTTGAATATTATGACTGAGCCAATTCAAGGGGGCAACCTCCAGAACAATGCAATAAGAATAGAATTCCCATTATGATGATAAAAGACTAATTGCTACCTCCTATATATAATCTACTTAGTCAATGTTATTGCATAGGCTAACCATACTAAGAACATAGAGAAATTCAACAAGATAATATGAAGGTGTGTAAGCCAATGGTCGACCACACATATCCCTAGACACACTATAGGTTAAGGGCATAACATGCCCCTCCCCTTTAAAACAACATTGTCATCAATGTTGAATCAAACTAGGATGTTATTACAAGATCATCCTCCCATGTTGCATCTTCAGAATGTAGGTTTTCCATTTGATCAAATACTCCTTAATGGCTCTGGTCCGTAATTGTGTAGTGCACATGTGAAGGATCTCTTCAAGATCCATAATGACTCAGCCTTGTTCATCTAATTTAAGTAGATTATTCTGAGAGGGAACTCTATGTCCAATTACCTTCTTCAAACAAGATACATGGAATACTGAATATATGCAAGTGGATGGAGGTATTTTAGCTTGTAAGCCACACTACCTATTTTATTCAAGATCTTTGATAAGGGCCTTAATACTTAGGTGACAACTTGTTATCATTTTTTTGTTGCTTCAGAGACATTTTCTTATATGGATGAAAATGCATAAATACCCAATCAACTTTGATGAAATTCCACTCACTGTGGTGTTAATTTGCTTGTTAATTCATTCTATCTTGTATCATTGCTAAATTCTCTCTCAAACTAAATAATACCTCTTATTGATGGTGTGTGTTCCTCAACTGCTCGAACCTAAAGATGCACTATAAAAGATAAAGTCATGGATGGGGGGTGATACCCATACAATGCCACAAAAGGAGACATTTTGGAAGAAGTGTGAAAAGAAGTGTTATACATGTGATCATAGGAATCTAAGAAGGGAGGTTAGTATAGTGTTAGTTGAAGTAACAAAAACTCAAATAAACACACTAACACTTACACTCCTAGCCTAGAACTTAGGGGGGGAGCTTAGTAACTAAAGACAAATGAAAGTATAACTAAAATATAAAAGACACAAATCCTTTACCTTCCTTGGGAGCTCCAAATGCTTTGTTGAGTGACTTGTTTGGCTTGTGCATCAAAAATTCTTTGGAAAATGAAGCTTATTGGTTCCTTCTCTCCTTGGCACCATTGGATTTGATGTGGTTTATAATTTATTTGGCTCAAGATTTTGGCATTATAACACTATTTATGTGAGTCTCAAGAAACAAATCCTACATAATAACGATACAATATCCAAGCTTAAAAATGAAGAGGCGTGGCCTTGTATTTATAGCCTTATGAATTAACTCTCACCCAAGGTGAGTTAAGTCTTGTAATGGGTTCAAACTAAACCTAGGTGAGTCAAATCTAACCTCAATAGAGTTAATAGTTATCAAGTAATTATGATTTTTAATTACTAGGCATGGCTCTCAAAATTAGATATTTTAAGATATTTTCAAAGAGCTTGACAACTCATAAATGTAATGATGAAAGGCTAAAATATTTTGAATTTTTGAATTTTACTTTTTAGATATTCACTAATTTCAAATGGATAATTCAACTAGGTGTTTAATTTGGTTTAGCTTGTTAATTTATTTTGATTAGACTTTTAGCTCTTTCAAGATTTTATTTAAGTTTGTAAGTGCCCCACTTAATAAGTCTATAGGCCAAATTAACTATTGTAATGCTGCAAGATGATTAGGGATGAATTCATGAGAGGTTATTATTGCATATGATAGGACACCCCAATTAGGGATGCCTTAACATGATTCTGAGCTTTGATGAATGATGCATAAGCAAATTTGGGACATTTAGTGATTTTTAGGCCTAGTTTGTAATGGTTGGTAAGAATCAGTTTGAAGTCCGATCGAAGGCCAGTTATGGCTAATTTTAGGTGTCTATAGTTTTCTCATATTTGGGAAGGCATTAAAATATATAGACACAGTAACATATTCTCAAAGAATGAAAAGTTCATATATGCATACATCTTTAACAATAATGGATGAGTTGTAGGTGCCCCCTTGAAGGAGTGATCAACAAAAGGGGTTGGCGATCAATCCCTTGAAGGAGGAAATAATGGGACCAAAAAGATTAAATGATGAGATGGAAAAGACTAATTTTTCCATAAGTGGTTATAATCAATAGCATATGGAGTTACTTAGATTGGGTAGACAAATAATATGATTTGCCTATAGGCGATTATAATCATCAGCATAGACAGAACAAAAAAGGTAATGATTTGCCCAAAGGTAGTTATAATCATTGAAAAGGGCTTAGGGTAACAAGAGAATGATCTGCCCAAAGGTAGTTATAATCATTTAAATATAAAATATTAAGTTTCCCATAGGTGGTTATAATCATTGGTAGGATAAAATCATGCCCTAGTTGGGCATATAGAGATAATTGTTTGCCCAAAGGCAGTTATAAGCATTATCAAAATGAAAATGTGCCCCAATTGGGTAGAAAAAAGATAATATTTGCCCAAAGGTGATTATAATATTTAACCTCCAAATAGATCAAAACACAATGATTTTCCCATAGGTGATTATAATCATTTCATTAGCTAGTGGGATGATACATAATGATTTTCCCAAAGGTAGTTAGAATCATCAATAGCGCAAATGGGATGAGGTACAATGATTTGCCTAGATGTAGTTATAATCATTAGTACCCTAATGATGGAAAATTTGATAATGGGGCTTACGAACTGAATCCATAGTCATGGAGTAAGAGTAAGCTAGTACAAAGGAGAAAGATGAATTTAGGCAACCTATTAGTATGGAGATGTTCATCCAAACTAGCAAGGGTTAAAATTATTTATTTGTTTAATTACTCTAAATTGGGAAATGATTTGGGTTAAATAAGGAATTTTTGGTGTCAAGGAGTATCATGGCCTAGTTGCTTTATAAGACTTCATGAGCTAATTTTTGTTGTAGCACATGATGGTGACAAACACCATGAGAACTTAGCTTAAATATGCATAAGGAATGACATGCAATCTAATAAATAAATGAAAATAATTTACCAATGAAAAAAACCATGATGACAATGTGGACTGATGAATATGGATGGATTTAAGGATAATGCACAAGGAATCATCCAATGAACACACATAGACTAAATCAATGTACAATATGAAAACAAACAAAAAGGTAAATAGACAAAAAAATTGAAGGACAAAACACCAAAAAATACAAAATAATGTTAAAACAACACAAATAAAGAGAATAAAATGAAACAAATACAAATAATGGTTAATCATAATGTTAACACAAAACAAAGAGCAACCAATATGATAAACATTTCCCCTAGACTCTAGGAGATAAACAAAATTGGGGAATAGAAGAAAAGGAAGGGGGTGGTTGAGCCGACTCCAGATGCACTAGGAAAGTGGATGTTGCCTATATAGTTCCATGGACGTAGGGTCTAACATAAACTTTAGGCCAAATGTAGTTCTCCCATGAAATACGATAGAATAAAAATGATGATCAAGGAAATATGATTGATGTTGTAGAGGAATATGGGAATGGTCTCGTAAAATGGTGGGTGCATGGGATGTGAGGCTAGTAAGGATGGGGAAACTAAATGATAAGTGGTTTCTTGTGATTTAGAAAGGGTTCTTAGAATCCTTAAGGCAAGGAAATAGTCAATGTTGATTTTGTTTTTGGATTTTATAGGTATTTTTACAAATGATTTTGTATTTTCTGAAGTATCTCATCTTGATGGAGGATGATAAGATACTAAATGGTCCAAGCTCACAAAATAGTGAGAGCATTTAAACTTAAAATGCTCATGAAATGATAAGAGCATGGTAAAAGGTGATTGAGTTGAACTCAACATGAATCGTGCATTGCCTACATAGTCCCATGATGGCACCACAAGTGACTGTAGTTTTGCTTTACAACGGAGGAAGCTTACTAGGTGGAAAAAAAACATAAACCATGCAAAGTAGGCAAATGACACAGTTAAACATAGTTATGGCAAGGTGGTACTTTAAGACATGATAAAGAATATTGTTCCTAATTTGCCCATAGGTGGTTATAATTAGGAAACAACAACATAGGTTAATGATACTAATTTTCCCATAGGTAGTTATAATTAGTAACACGATGGTGAGACACTGATTTACCCAAAGGTGGTTATAATCAAGATCACTTGATATAAAAAAAATAAGAAATGAGGGATGCAACTACCAAACTACTATCATACTAATCTAAAAGATGACCTCTATCTATAATAATAAATCAACTGTTGAAACTTGATCGAAATCTTCTTACTGAAAGCGGTCGTGGAACCAATGAAATAGAATAAAGGTCAAAAGGTTGGGTAGGGAGGGTTAAAACAACCTAGTCGATAGGAAAGGCATGGAAGAATGGTAGGGTGGTATGGTACAAATAAGAATGTTGATATTATGGTACAATGGAAATGTGCTTCATAGACAATACGAGTCTCTCAAGCAAAGTAATGCTTGAGGTGTATAATGTTCATCAACTCATCAAGTTTATCTTTGTCTAGTGTAGCGAGCCTATATGCTCTGGAGCCATAATTTGTAAGAATGATGAATGGGCCTATCTAATTAGGTTTAAAATTGCCCTTGTGTTTCTTCTTGATCATGGTATTTTGTTGGTATTATTTAAGTACAAGATTACCAAGCTCAAATTCTCTATGGATGACTTGCCCATTATAGTGGCATGGAGTTGGTTCTGGTATGCTTGAAGGCTATTGACTATGTCCATGCATTTCTCATCAAGTAACTTCGGTTATTTCAAGTGAGCTACTCAATAGTCTTCATCATCTAGGACATGCTTTAAAGAGATGCGTAAAGATGGTAGCTCAACCTCAATGGGAAGAATGGCCTCAATGACATAAACAAGTGAATATGGAGTGGCTTTTATTGGGGTATGATAATTGGTGCGGTATGCTCAGATGGTGTGAAACATTTGGACGTGTCAATCACAGATGACATTATTGATAATATTTTTAAGGATGTTGACAATGGTTTTGTTAGATGCTTTTCCTTGGTCATTACCTTATGGGTAATAGCCTGTAGAAAACTGTTGAGTAATTTTGTACTCGACACACCATAATTTGACATCCTTGTTCTTGAACAATATGCCATTATTAGATATAATGTCAGAGGGGATACTATAGTGGTAAATGAGAAGGTTGAAAATGAATTTGGAAATTTGATTTCTAGTCACGTAAGTGAGGGGTATAGCTTTAAATCACTTAGTGAAATATTTAGTAGTGGTAAGGATATGTTTATGTCCATCAAATGAGGTGGGTTTATATTTATAATGAGATCAATGCCTAATGTGGCCAATGACCATGGTGTAAGCATTGGTTTTAGAGTCTTGGCTAGGGCATGAATTAGATTGGCATGCTTATGATATTTATTGCACTTTTTAACATGGACAACTGCATCTACATCCATAGTTGGCCAAAAATACCTAGTACGTAGGAGATTTTTGGATATTACGACCCCACTTGTGTGTGATCCACATACTTCTTCATGAACTTCTCATAATGCTAATGTTGATTCTAGTAAAGTCAAAAATCAAAGTATAATTCCATCAAAGCTATGATGGTAAAGGGTTGGTTCAAGTAAGGTATATCATGCGGCATAGTGGATAAAGTCCTTGGATTGTTTGTGGGATAGGTCTAGTGGCATAGTGTGGTCATGAAGATAGACATAAAGGTTTGAATACCATATATAGTTTAGACCACAATATCATAGAGCATTGTGATGGTTGAAGGTTTATGAGTTGGGGCTAGAATATTTTTCAATGAGGGACTGATATTCTTTTGCCTTATCTGGATGATAGATCAAAGAGCCAATGGTGGCCATGGCATCTGATGTTTTATTACTAGCCCTTGGTATATGATCAAACTATACATCAATAATATGTTGTTTGAGAGTATCAACTATGGCCTTGTATGGTACCAAATTATCATCTTTGGTTTGAAACTAATTTGTAACCTAATTAATGATTAACTGAGAATCACCATAAACCTTTAGATGTTAAATGTTCCATTATACTACCTATTGAAGCTTTACAAGAAGTGATTCATATTCAACCATGTTGTTTGTACAAGGAACATTTATCTATAATGATTTAGGGATAAGATCCCCCTATGGTGTAATAAAAAATAGGTCTGCCACCGATCCATGTGCTATGAATGATCCATCAAAATACAACTTCTAGTGTTGCTCCTCAAGAGGTGTTTCAATGATGGTCATAATGGACTCATTTGGGAATTGAAATGTTATAGGTTATTTATCTACAAGGGGAGCCTTAATAAGTTGATCTGTAGGAACTTTTCCCTTAATGGCCTTCAGATTGACGTATTCTATCTTGAACTCACTTAGAAGCATGATCCATTTGGCCTTATGACCTTGTGAAGCTATTTTGGATAGCAGATACTTGAGTGGATATACTTTTGAAATGACCATGATCTTGTTTTTGAACATGTAATGTCATAGTTTTTGAGCTATAAAGATCATAACTAAATAGGCTTTTTCAATGGGCATATAATTGTGCTCATACATGACCAATTTATGGGTTAGATACTACATGGCATGTTCTTTTCCATCATTGTCATGTTGAGTTAGAAGTGCCCCATGGATTTATCTATGTTTGATAAATATAATAAGAAGAATTTACTTAGCATTGGTGGAAATAAAAATAGGTAGATTAGTAAGATAGTCCTTTAAATGTTGAAAAGTTCTGGTACTCGTTATCCTAACGAAATATGACACCCTTCTTTAGTAAGTGAATAAATAGATGGAATTTGTCATCCAAATGAGAAACAAAACATCTGATAGATTGTATCTTGCCTTCAAAACTATGGAGTCACTTCAAATTGAAAGGTGGTGGCATCTCAGTAATAGCTTGGTCTTTAGCTAGATCAAACTTCAATGCCTTGGCAAGACATAATGAAGTCAAGCAATTTTCATGAAGTAACTTCAAAAACACACTGCTTAGGATTGAGTTGGACTTTGTATTCATGTAGTCTCTCAAATATTCATCATAGTTATGTTGGATGATTGACCCTGGTCTTTGATTTCCCCAATATGTCCTTGATGTAGTCTTCAACAATGTCATGCATCATATCGTGAAATATGATGATCATGGATCTTTGGTATGTGACCCCAACATGTTTGAGACCAAATGGCATATCTTGATAACAAAATATTCCCCACAAACTAGTGAATATTATTTTATGTTGATATTCTAGCACAATTTGGATCTAGTTATAATCTAAAAATCCATCCATTAATGAAAGCATTTTATACCTAGTTATGGATTTGACAATCATGTAAATCTTTGGTAGTGAAAAGTTATCCTTGGGGTAAGCTTTGTTGATATTCCTAAAATTAGTGCAAATTTGGATTCCTTCGAGATTTTTGTTGATTGGCACAACATTTGAGATCCACTTTGAGTAGTCAATTGGTCAAATACATCTCACTTTCAAGAGTTTTTCCAACTCTTTCTTTACTAATACATCAATGTGAGGATACATCTTGCATATTTTTTGTTTCACAAGTTTGGCATCAGATGTACCACAAGATGGTGTAAAACCAAGCTGGGGTCCAAACCTGGCATGTCTGAGTAGGCCCAAGCAAATATATCAACAAATTCCCTCAGAAGGACTGTAAATATGTCTCATTCCTCTTCAATGAGGGATGCACCTAATTTGATACATTTTGAGTCATTTGGAGTCTCGATGTTGACTTCAGTATTATCCTCTACAAGAAGATTCAAACTATCCTCAAAAATAGTTGGCAAAGACTTAAATTGGCCTGAAATGGTAGAGTCCTCTATTTGGATTGGCTCTTCAAGTTCTCCTACGCAAGATGAGTTAGAATATCCCAATGGTAAGTATGGCCATGTGAAAAACACTGTTGGAAACTCTTGAATGATTTGGCTGAAGGCATGTTATTATTTAGAACTAAACTCGAACCCATATGCATGTTTATCATTGGTGGTCTCTTGAGCCTTGTTATAAGAATGTTGAACACCACTATCTAATGGTGCCTGAAATAGGTTTTCACTAGAAGATAGATCTTTCTCTTTACTTTTCCACTAGTCTGAAAGTTCCTCAAAGAAGTTTTCACTTTGGGACCTCAATGTTTTATTTATTTATGGATAAGGTTGTTCACCCATTCTATAAAATAGGCTATAGGATCTAGTTTCATTGAGAAACCTTATTTATGGTATCCCAATGAAACATTGTCTCTTAGGCCAAGAAAATTGTAAAAAGCTTCACCATTTTCAAACTCATCTACATGCACTATGGATTCTTATTGGTCCTAAGCTATAAGTTGAGGATGATATAAAGGCAGTGGATTGTGGTGAATAATTAGTCTAAGGGTAGAAATGGCATGAGTGTTAAACAAATTGGTATCAGCTCGGTCTTCTTAAGGGCAATGATTGGACTCTACTTCGTTGTTGGCATTGTCATCACTATTCATTACTGTTAGAACATGAATAAGATATGTGGGGTCACCCCCAAGGAGTTTAAATCTGAGACCATATGTTCCTTTATATCGAGTGGAAAAAATTAGCTCAAGTATTCCTTGCTGATTTGGATTGAGGCCTCCTCCTTCATAGGTGGGTTTTTCCATAATCCTATTAGGAATATGATACTTTGCATTTTTATAATAGTAATCTAGTTTGTCTTTGTATAACTAAGAATCATCATCTATAAGTGGGTCATGTTCTTGGCTAGTGGCTGATATGAAAATGATAGTGTTGAACTATACAGTTTGGCCTTTCTCTTTTACTTCCATTTTATGCAAGGTGGTTTGGATTTAGGTCTTCCATAGGACTTGGGGTTCTATGGAAGATTAACAATTTGAAATGTATCGTGGGTTAAATATTCTCCTAGGCTATTAGCCATGATGGCAAAATGATTGGAAATTTCAGGAGGTAGTATGTGGGAAGATGAATCAAGGGTATCTAAGTTGATACAAATGGCCTCTAAAAAAGCAACAAGTATTTCCTTCCCTTTATCCTTTTTGGGAATTAAATTCAAGCAAAAATGGTAGTTATAGCTTTCATACTCAACTTTCAAATGCATGCAATGTTCATAGGGCTAAAAACCTCTGTTAATAGTGACCTCCATACCTAAATGGGATAACTTGATACACTAGTGTAATGTTGAAGGGATTACACAAATTTCATGTATCCAAGGTATACCCAAGAGTAAATTATATGAAAAATCTAGGTCTAACACATAGCATAATGTATCATGGGTAAAAGGCCCAATGATAACTAACAAGTTGATAGTGCATTATGATTACCATTCCTTATTGTCATAGGCCTTAATTGTGATCTTTTTTGGTTAGATATCAACTATTGTGTATTTGAGATGATCGATGAGCTTCCAAGACATAATATTTAGGCCTGATCCATTATCTATGAGGACATGCTTTAATTTGTACTATATGATGACAACTTTGATGTATAAGGGATTGTTATGAAGAGGGCCAAGAGATGACATATCACTTTGGTCGAAGGATAATTATTGGCCTGGGGCTAGGTGTCCAACCAAAACTTGGAATTTATCTGGGTTTATGTCATTGGGAACTTGTGATTGGAAAATAAACTCTATGAAGATGTTTTTTGGATGGTTGACATACACAACAAATCCAAAATGGAAATTTGGGTGGGTGTATTCTACAATTGTTCCACAATATCGAGCATATTTTCCTTACACAGTGGTAAATGGCTTGTTATTAGCTAAAATGATGGGTTGGATTGGTGAAGTGACAGTTGGTTGTGGGCCTGGATTGGTAATCTTAGACCACTAAGATATGATTGCATAATTAGGATTAGATATAAGACCATTATTACTATTAAATGATGGTGGAGAGGAATTAGATAAGATAAGTCTCAATTGTCAGTGCACTTATATGTGGTCATAGGTCAATGATGAGTTATTGATATAAGGTCTAAAAGTAGTAATCACTGCTTGTCGATATGCATGTATACTATCCCAGGTTAAAGAAGGATCATTGGCATGGGTTTATTGGTTAGGATTGATTAGTAATGGTCCTATTTGGTTGATACTTGGTCTTGGATTGATAGATATGGTAGAAACGTGACCTCCCATGATATGGCCTACAACTTTATTATAGTCATGTGCAACTACATCGTAAGTCTATTGGTTATTAGCATCACTCTATCTTTGGTTCCATCTATTTATTTGACATTGGTTTTGTTTTTGCTATTTTTATTGCCTCAATTATTCATATCATTGTTGTTGTTGTTGTCTCATCTTTTGTTGTTACTATTGTTGTTTATTATTATGTAATGGAAAGGGAATTTGATATATTCTTAGGTTTTGATAAGACATAAAAGCTCTATTATCCAATGTTATCTTCTTATTTTCCAACATATTTTAAATAAGATGTTTGATCTATACATAATGGCATAAGTTATGTCTATTAACTTGATGGTATTCATAAAACTCATTATGTCTATACAAATATAGATAAGGAATTCCCTTAGGATAGTACTTTGAAATGGGAAAACTCATCAAATTAGTGGTGACTAGTTTACAAAACACAGCTTCAATAGGCTCTCCAAGGTCACTGAAAACTAATTGTGTAGGATCTTTTTGTCTTGGAAGAGGGGTTTGTAAAGGCAAAAGTTGATATGTTTTTTGTGTTGGTCTATGTTGACGCAGTGGATTGCACCCGAGGCAAGAGGCCGAGCTCCTGCCTTCCACACGTCAAAATGGAAATTCCCTCTCGCCTGTGGGATCGACGAAGCTGGAGGGGAGAGTCTCTAGATAAGGGCTAGCTCCCTCTAATGTATCTTTTAGGCCCTAGTTTCCTATTGATAACAAATAAAATGAAAAAAGGGGGGGGATGAAAAGGGAGAGAGAGATGATGAAAACCCAACCTAAGCCTAAAAAACAAAAAAGGTGATACACCAGAAAATGTTGACCCACTCAGCCCGAACATACACTTTTCACCAGGAAGAAGTGCCCATACACTTCATCTGACATGGGAAACTCTTCTATTTCAGTGAGTCAGGGGTCTGTAGAGATATAGGTAGGAAGGAACAACCAAACGTGCTTTGAGACACCCTATTCACATGCACCTATATTCTTGCTATAGACACTTCTGGCAGACCTGCAAAAAAGAGACTTCACAATGCACTAGACATGTTGTAATCGATCTGTGAAAAGCATGAAAGATAATGAATTAACACAAAATAATAACACATACATATACTTTAAAGTGCAAGTCCAGATGGAGGTAAAAATGCTAAGTCTTGATTGAAGGTAAAATCTGGCAGAGCTCTGCCTTACAAGCTCGAGAGATTTTTGGGCAGAGTTTTGCCTTAAGGCTAAGAGAATCAATCCCTTTCTCAAATGATAATTTTTAAAATATATATAAAGAGGAAGAGAAATTAGCACTTTCTGGGAAAGACTTTGGCACTCTTTTTTCAAGTGGCCCATGTGCACTCTGAGCCTTGGGAAGAGGGAGCCATTTGACTGTCGGTTCCTACTTTGACTTTGGCATTCCACATTAATGAAGAAGCATGAGTCACGCCTTTCCTCTGTGAATAGACTACTCCCTTCAAGGCATTTGTGCGGCTTGTCTACTTATAAATGTAAACTAGAGGAAACAAGCCGTGCCACTTACTGTTTGCACTGTTTGGTGACCATCTAGCAATAACTCACCTCTCCTCGCCACTTGGGCTGCTTTGTCTTTTCTTGCACCTTATTTTCATCGTTGCTTTGTCTCCTTCTACTCCTTCAGCCCTCGGGGGCTATCTTCTGGCAAGTCATTGCATTCCTTTGGCTCTTTTCTACTTGCCTTGGCCACTTTCTGTTGATTTTCAAATAAGTGACACATGGCACATTCCGTTGTGAAATGGGCAGGACACGTGGCAGCATCTGCTTAACTCATGGAAGCTTTAGGCACCCTTTGATGGTCTTACAGAAGAGGACATGTGTTGGCTTCCACTCTATTTAGCAATTAATCTAGGGCCCACCATAGTTCTCGTGGGACAAAATGTTAGGATTGTGGAGGTAAAAGCTTCACTGATGCAGACACGGAGGAGGTTGCAGGAGAGTTGCTAAGTGTCAGAGACACCGGCGTCGGTCAGGCCAACCGACGTCGGCAAGATAGGGCAGGAAGGCAACCGACGTCGGTCAGAGATCGGCCGGCGTCGGCGACCCCCAGGCAGACAGGGACCGACGTCGGTCGCCTGTGTGGTTCGGACTGCGTTTATTACGGGCAGTTAGCTAACGAACCAAGTGTTTGCATGATCAGGGCTAATTATAGACTGAGAGCTATGGATCTAATTATTGTAATTAGATGTCTAATTATTGTTTGGATGAGATCTATATAATAGACTCATGGTTGTATTGGAAAAGTGTGCTAGGGAGTAAGAGAGCATAATTATAAGCTCCTTCTGTGTGTGAGGTAGAGCAATGGTGCGTTCCTCCTAGTGCCTCAGTACCAGGTGTGTTGGTGCTGGATTGGAGAGCCAGCTGGGTTCTTCAGGAGTGTAGGATCTTGGTCACAGTTGCATGGCCTATATAGGAGATCTACATGGTAAGTAAGATCATTGATCTGCAGGTGTATGTGTGTGCAAGGTCGAGGTTCACAGGTGAGCAGAACCGTTGTTTGATTTGCAGGTGTGCAAGGTCATATAGACAGCAACACAATAGGGAGCAGTATCAGGCAGGATCTACTTGGAGTACAGGTGTGTACTCGAATAGAGCAAGAAGAAGGCAAGGGAGTTCCGTCCATAAGTATGGTCTGTTGAAGTGCAGGTTATTGCAGGTTCATGGGAGATCTACTTGAAGTACCTTGAGTACTTGTGGAGTACGTGGAGTACTTGTGGAGTGCGTGGAGCACTTGTGGTGTGCGTGGAGCACAGGAGGTGAACACCAACTCTGTATTTGAGTTGGGTGTTGGGACCTGTGAGAGGGAGAGCTTTGGGGAGGAGAATTACTGTTCACTTGAGGTGTGGGAAATCTCTGTAAGGTGGTGGAGAAGAAGTGGCATCTTCTTTATTGTATTCTTTTCTATATAAAGTGTTAATACAAGTTGTGTATTGTCTCTCATATCATGTGTTATTCTGAATTCTAGTTACTTGGTGAATCTGGTTAATTTCCGCATATTAAGTTGCTTGGTTTGGTAATCAAATTGTGTGCTTCCGGTTTATCTCCCAACAAGTGGTATCAGAGCTAAGGTTGGAGGAAGCAGGTTTTGTGTTTGATTACAGGGCACTCTCAGGGGTTTCTGATCGAGTGGGAGTAGAGCAATAGAAGATCAAAGTAAGCTAAGAATGGAGGAGTTGAAAAGCACAGATGGTCACTCACGGTCCTATGGAAAGAAAGAGCAGGTAAAAGATTATTGTTGGTTGGTAGCAGATCAGCATGAAGAAACTGAAGAAGCAGATGTTGCAGGTGTTATTGCACAGGATGTTCTTGGAGGTTTCTTGGATAAAGTTGAATCTTGGATAAAAGATTCGGTTGCCTCTTTCCATGCAGCCCTAGGTAGAGGAGCTGGTGAGCCTTGCCAAAGAATTGGCAAAGGGGAAGTGAAGCTGAAATTGCAGGCGGCCAACACACAGGTGTTGATGAAGGTCATGCAGGTCCCAGGTTTGGAGATATGGCTAATTTCTTCAAAAAGATTGGGTGATGAGAGATGCACAAGAACTCTCATAGCGGATGCACTTGAATTAGCTGGTGGTAAGAAAATAGGTATCCTTTATCTACTTGTTTATATTACTGATTCTTCTTTTATTGCAGAGACGTGGCTTCGTAGGCTTGGTCACATGAGCAGGAAGGAGATGCATGTTCTTAAGCGGAAGACAGATATATTTGACAGGCTTAAGAACTGGAAAGCCTTGGTGTTTATGGAGGAGATGGCGGACAGAACCCAGTGGATGTGGCTGGATACTTCTGAGCAGGGCAGTTTAGACATGGGTTTTGATTCAAAGAAGCTCGCGGGTAAAAAGTCATCACTCACAGGCGAACACAGGTACCGATGTCAGTCAGGAGGAACTGGCGTCAAACAGACAGGTGCCGATGTCGGTCATGTGCAGACCGAAGCCGACGATGTCGGGCAGGGTAAGACCGACGTCGGTCAGGAGACCGACGTCGGCAGTATGTAAGACCGATGTCAGTCAGAGGATCGACGTCGGTAGCAGGGACACCAGCGCTGGCAGGTTGGTAGTCAGGTACAGACGCATGGAACTGACATCGATCGGATGCAGACTGTGGAGTGACCGAGGTCGGTCACTGTAACGGATTTTGGGTGGACAGCACGCTGTCAAGGAGTCTCAAACACCCATATGGAGGACTGAAGGCATAAGTAGGCCCTCAAATTCGTTGTTCCTCTTCTTTATACATGTTGCTGATTGTAGAGCAGGAAGGATCCAGGAAACAGGTGTGAGCTTGGCATGGATGAAGATGTGATTCCTCGGAGGAGAACCAAACAGGTGTGTTTTGGTAGGGTTGCCAGCAGGTATGAAAGCACAGAGATGAATGGATACCTTAGTAGAAGAATAGAGAGAATGGATACGTGAGACAGAAGACCAGGTATATGGTCTTGTGGAGCTGTAGGACAGTGATACAGGTTTTGACAGGTGGAGGACTGAGCATGGCTTCAGTCAATGTCAGGGTAACTACTGTGATTTGTCTTACCAGGTGGATGATGAGTCGCGACATCATTCTGTTGTTGTATGTGGATGGTATATTTGCTAGCAGGGTTAGTACATACAGGGTTTTGCTGAGCTAAGGGTAAGATTAGTTTAGTGGCATGTCAGGGGGAGTTTGGAGCAGCAGAATTCTTTGACATGGGAGGCATGGAGATCACAGGTTGATTTTGTCTCGAGTGGGAGCTGATGTGAATCAGGTGTTGGTGAGGTTTAGGATGCAGAGCTGGAGCACACTAAGGGCTGGACAGGTACAGTGTCCGAAATCACATGAGGTCTGGTATAGACCTGAGTATTCCCATGCATTGGGAGCTGTCAGAGAGTTAGGAGCCAATTCGGGGAAGTGGGTTCTCAAGTTTTTTGAGAGGGACCGGCAGCAGGTGTTGCTATGCAGGGTCAGGACTTCACTACAGGTGTTGTAGGTTCGGATGTGGCAGGTTACTCGGATGACAGGTGGTACACCACGGGATGTGTGGTGGGTTGTCTTCAGGTGGGAGCTTGAAGAGGAATACAAACCAGGAAACAGATTAGACAGAGTACAGGTACAGGTATAGGTACAGTGCAGCTGTTTATCTCCAAGTGGGAGATTGTTAGGATTGTGGAGCTAAAAGCTTCACTGATGCAGACACGGAGGAGGTTGCAGGAGAGTTGCTAAGTGTCAGAGACACCGGCGTCGGTCAGGCCAACCGACGTCGGCAGGATAGGGCAGGAAGGCAACCGACGTCGGTCAGAGATCGGCCGGCGTCGGCGACCCCCAGGCGGACAGGGACCGGCGTCGGTCGCCTGTGTGGTTCAGACTGCATTTATTATGGGTAATTAGCTAACGAACCAAGTGTTTGCATGATCAGGGCTAATTATAGACTGAGAGCTGCGGATCTAATTATTGTAATTAGATGTCTAATTATTGTTTGGATGAGATCTATATAATAGACTCATGGTTGTATTGGAAAAGTGTGCTAGGGAGTAAGAGAGCATAATTATAAGCTCCTTATGTGTGTGAGGTAGAACAATGGTGCGTTCCTCCTAGTGCCTCAGTACCAGGTGTGTTGGTGCTGGATTGGAGAGCCAGCTGGGTTCTTCAGGAGTGTAGGATCTTGGTCACAGTTGCATGGCCTATATAGGAGATCTACATGGTAAGTAAGATCGTTGATTTGCAGGTGTATGTGTGTGCAAGGTCGAGGTTCACAGGTGAGCAGAACCGTTGTTTGATTTTCAGGTGTGCAAGGTCATATAGACAGCAACACAACAGGGAGCAGTATCAGGCAGGATCTACTTGGAGTACAGGTGTGTACTCGAATAGAGCAAGAGGAAGGCAAGGGAGTTCCTTCCATAAGTATGGTCTGTTGAAGTGCAGGTTATTGCAGGTTCATGGGAGATCTACTTGAAGTACCTTGATTACTTGTGGAGTACGTGGAGTACTTGTGGAGTGCGTGGAGCACTTGTGGTGTGCGTGGAGCACAGGAGGTGAACACCAACTCTGTATTTGAGTTGGGTGTTGGGACCTGTGAGAGGGAGAGCTTTGGGGAGGAGAATTACTGTTCACTTGAGGTGTGGGAAACCTCTGTAAGGTGGTGGAGAAGAAGTGGCATCTTCTTTATTGTATTCTTTTCTATATAAAGTGTTAATACAAGTTGTGTATTGTCTCTCATATCATGTGTTATTCTGAATTCTAGTTACTTGGTGAATCTGGTTAATTTCTGCATATTAAGTTACTTGGTTTGGTAATCAAATTGTGTGCTTCCGGTTTATCTCCCAACACAAAAGAGAGAGACCACGGAGGCTGACACTTGTCAGCTTTTGTCGAGCTTTGCAGGGGACACGTGGCACATTTTGCTACTACTAGAAAAGCATGTCAAAGCCTTTCACGATTTCCACTTGGCACCTTCTATGCTCTAGATTTCTTGGTGTAAAATTTAACGTTTGCAAACTCATCACAATTTGAAAATCAATGGCTAGTTCGTCATGGTTGACTTTGACATCTTCAGGCCCGTCACCCGTCAGACTTCTTTGAATTTCTTACTTCAGCCTTTTTTGTGGACTTGTTGTTGATCCTTCTCGAAGGGGAAGTGACCCTTCGAATTCTTGGAAAGTGTCATTTTCCTCGGTGAGAGCCCTCTGTAAGGGCACATACTCTTTGGGCGGTCCTTTGGCTCCTCGACGAGTTTCTTGCTTTGGGATTTTTCTACGGGATTTTTCCTGGCCACTTTTCCCACTTAGGGCTTTTTCCTGCGGATAAAAAGTCTGCAAGAATTGCCTTGTGACTTTGCCTTTGGAAATTTCCTTTCAGGCTTTCGGCTCGCAGTTTCCCCAAATTTCTTCAGACTTTTTGTCCGAAGGAATTCCTTCGAACAAAAGTTAGAGAGAATTCATTTCCTTGCCTTAACAAAATTTTGAAAGATCTTACCTTCGTGGCTTTCTTTCCTTGTGGCCTCTTTGAAGTGCTCCCTGCCCTCCACAAGGGCTCTTGAACCTGAAACTGTCCTCTGCAAGGGCACTTGTCCTTCGAGAGGCTTAATTTTTTTGCATTGAACTGCTCCTTTGAACCAACCATTAAACCAATCCATTGAACCAGTTCAACGATTCAAACAATTGTTAAACCAAGGCTTTGAAACGAGCCTTGAACCAAGCTGATGAACCAAGGCGTTGAACCTTGCTGATGAACTTTGATTGAACCAAAAGTTGTTGAACCAAAGTATGAACCAACTGAGTGAATCGAAGCATTGAACCAATGCATTGAACCAAGCCGATGAACCAAGCTAATTGAAATTTGATTGAACTTTGCCGATGAACTTTAACATTGAACCAAAAATGTTGAACCAACGCATTGAACCAAGCCGATGAACTGACTGAGAGAATCGAGTGATTGAACCAAAGCATTGAACCAAATCATTAAACCAAGCTGATGAACCATTTTATTGAACCAAAGTGATGAACTTCACCGATTGAACCAAGGCTTTGAACTTAGGCATTGAACCAAGGCATTGAACCAGTTCTATGGTTCAACGGTTTAAAGATGCTAACTCTTTGAAAGATCATGTCGTTGAACCACTTTAGCTTTCTTTCCTTATGAATTTCTTCAGACAAGAGTCCAAAGAAGCTTTGTAAAACCTTGCACTCTTTGACTGGTTCTTCATGCACCAAAAGACTCACCTGCAGAGTTCATAGAAATCCCTGTGAAGTCCGTAGAAGACCTGTAGAGTCCGTAGAAATGGACCTGTAGAGTCCATAGAAAACCTCATTGCTGAGTCCATAGAAATGGACCTACAGAGTTTGTAGAAATTTCAAGACTCATTCAAAAATCAAAAGTACTGGCTCAGAACAGCATAAGAAAAAGGGGGGACCAATTTTTGGCCTGTTGGGCAAAAAATGGTCAACAAATTGGCGACTCCCAGGGGATGCATGCCTGCTATGCTTAGAGACCAGTTGCCTTGTAGTCCATTGGGCACAGAGTCAGAATGCATCTTTGAAGAAAGGTTAGCAATAGCCCCAAAAGATCCAAGAATCAAGCATGAAGCTTTTTACCCCAGACATAAGGGAAATCACACAATACTAAAAACACTTATTTGTGCAAACTGCACTTAGGGAAAGCAGGAAATAAACTGAAAGCAACTACTATGTACAACTAACCAGGTATATTTTCTTCCCTCCTGGATCAAAGGGAAAATTTCTTAAGTCCCCTCCCTGGCTAGGAAACTTATGGTGCCAGACAAGTGGCTAAATGAAAAGGGGATTTGGTGACCTGCTCCTCTTGCCTGTCACCTGGATTGGCCTGCATCTGAGTGGATCATATTCAAACATGCTTCCAACATATACGTAATCTATTTATTCTTGGAAGCTTGCCTCTTGTTGGTTCTTTATGCTGGTGTGTCTCATCAAGAAATCAATCACTACTAGCTCATCACCATAAGCCCCTTGATATGCATCATTGACTGGCTTATTCTCTTTTGCCTCATGCTCGAGTTCCATGGTACGATCATCCTCCTTGATGGCTTCAAAGAAAATATCTTCAGATTCACCATCCTCTTGAAAGGATAAATCTAAAAGCTTGCATCCCCTTTGCATACTTATTTGAGTCCCAGTGCTGCCTTCTCCACTCTTATCCAGCTCATAACCTCCTTGAAGAATAGTGCAGCTTGCCCCAATGACTTAAGTGAATCATTCAAAACATGAACAAGAGATTGTCCGTGCTCCTCCATGACCTTTATGGTGATCATCTCCTCATCCATACTCATGAAGTCTCCTTGATTAGTCATGAACTGAGTATACTCCTCTTCACTTGCTTCCTCCAAGACAGGTTCCTCCTCGAAAAGGGATGAAATGGAAGGCTGACAGACGAACTCATGTTGAGGAGGAGGTAGTCCTTGAGCTCGAATCAAATGATTATCCTCTTTCCATTTGGCCAACACTTCATTTATATCAGGTGTGACATGATAGCTCTCTTTGAGGTGTGTAGATGGAGTGTGTTCAGACATGGAATTTGCTATTTGGTCTGAAACGTCCATCACACGTTCATTGAGGAAACCCGCTCTAGACTCCAACTCTACAATCTACCTGTCTATATCTTCTTGGAAGAGCCTTTCTTGGAGGTCATAATCATCATCGAGAGAAAGATCAACCTCATCTTCTTCAAAGGTTAGAGCAAAACCTTTCTCCTCCTCTTCCTTTCTGCCCCATGATTATACTGTTTGCTTTTAACTCATGACCTTGGGATTGGAATCTTGCTCCTGTGAACAGGTAACAACTTTATCTTCTTCAAGGTCCTATCCTGGTTCATGATGTTCCTTCTTCCATCTTGGAATTTAGAGATCATGTTGAAATACTTGAGGAGGTTGGGGGAGATTTGGGAGGGTCTGCTCATGTACAAGAAGAGCTGCCTAAAAAGAGGCATGCTAGAAAGCTAGGTGCACAGGATTAAGGGCAGGATCGATTGATGCATCGGATGAGCTAGAAAGAGCAAGAGGCATCTGATAGAAAGGATTTGGCACACAAGAGAGGGCTTTCTCTAGAATAGGAGGGGGCACACAAGGCTCATTAAAATCGGTTTGGGAAAGGGAAGCAGGGGATCCTTTTAAAACCTCATGAGAAAAAGAGGGCAGACCTTGGGCCAAAATCACTTGATTTTTGTCTCTCCACTTTAGCAACACTTCATCAATATTGCAATTTGCTTAAGGATTGGTAGAAGGGGTATCTTTTGGTATAGGCTCCTCTACAAGGTCTGAAAGCTCTATCTCTCTTTCTCTAAGCAGTCTCATCTTAGCTTCTAATTCCTCAATCTGCTTAGCTAGATTATCCTCACAGAGTCTTTCTTGAAGCTCATAGGAATCATCATAGAGATGGGGAGTGCATGAAGGCTGCCATGAAATGCAAGAAGCTTCCTGAGGAAGGGTGGGAGGGACTTGAAAATGACTAACCTCATTTTGTACCTCACACTCTTGGACAATGTCTTTCTCCTCCTTGCTGCTCCATGACTCAACCACTTTATTCTAGCTCAAGATATTCAGACTGGGCATCTCCTTTTGGGGTGATGGGGCCACGATGTGAGAGGGTAGTGAGGGTTTAGATTCCACTTCCCTTGCTGCCAAAATAGACTATTGTATTTGAAGATTTGCCAATTCAATCTGTCTATCAAGATTAGCATTAAACACAAGATTTACTGTTTTGGAACTCTCCTCAACATGATTGGGGAAAGGACTTTGACAGGCTTGACTTGGCTCATAAGCAGGGGCTATGTATGACTGATATGACACTTGGGGCAGTGAGTATGCAGGTTGATAGACTTGGTAAGGCTACCTCTCATGAATACTCAACTTCTCTTCCAAAGATGTAATCAAACCACTCACATCCAACATCTCACTTGTAAGCTTGTGCCAATTGGCTCTTTCAATAGGAGTCCATTCCCTCTTAACTAGATCTAGTGCATTTCTCACTTGATGGATGACATGATCAAGAATTTCTTGGCCACATCCCTTTTTAGTGTCAAGCTCTATTACATAATTTTTGTATCCCAGAAGCGCTCGTTTGAAGGTGGAGACAGGTTGATTGGTAAAGAGATTAGGTTGAGTAGGAGAAGTGACACATTGAGAAGACTGGGCATAAGGCTGATATAGCTCATGATAGGGTTGAGAGTGGCCATATTAGACCTGATAAGGATCAACATAAGGTTGGTAGGGATCATAGCTAGGGTGGCTAAGGAAAACAGGGTCCATGGCTCTGAATGATGGAATTATAGATACCAAAATACTGTTTCTTGATGATATGGTACTAGAAATGCTTAACCAGTTGATTTAACTCAGAATTGCCATTGGTGTTGATGTAAAAGCCTCCAAAGGTTGGTTGGCTGAAGAACACACCAAAAATTCTTTAACTTTCTAGACACAACTTATCCTAGTTGTCCCACTGGGTGTGCCAAAAACCGATGACGTAGTGGATTGCACTTGGGGCAGGGGCCGAGCTCCTACCTTCCACACATCAAAATGGAAACTCCCCTCTCATCTGTGGGACTGATGAAGCTGGAGGGGAGAGTCTCTAGATAAGGGCTAGCTCCTTCTGATGTATCTTTTAGGCCCTAGTTTCCTATTACCACTTTTTCAGGATTAGGAGCACAATTGATTACCTTGTATAAGCAACTAAACATGGAATTTAACCAAAAGTAACAAGTAACTAGAAATAAAAAACAACACAGAATTTGAGAGACAATACAATCTTGTATTCAACTCATCTAGAAAGAAAATACAATAAAGAAGATGCCACACTCTTCCCATACCTCTAAGGCTTCCCACACCTCTAGGGCATACAATAATTCTCCCTCAAGAGCTCACTCTCTCAAAACCAATTACAACCATAACTCAAACACAGAGTTTTACCCTCCACCAGTCAGTAACAATACTGCTAGTCAAACAAGTACTCAAAGTACTCCAAGTAGATCTCCCTAATCTTGCAACAACTTGCAAATCAACCTAATCTTACTTACCATGTAGATCTCCCTTGATCTTGTACATCCTGTAGATCAACCTAGTCTTGCACACCTGTAAACCTAGATCTTACAATTGAAAGGATCTCTTCCTTGTCCTTGATTACAATACAGCCCCATGAGTCTATTATATAGATCCCATACAAACAATAATTAGACTTCTAATTATAATAATTAGAACCACAGCTCCAAGACCAAAATTAGTCTTTTACATGCAAACAAATTGTCCATCTAAAATAAGACCAGTTCTGGAAGCACATGCAAACACATGCACACACAGGCTATCGATGTCGATTCCTATCTGACTGATGTTGGTCGACCCATAACCGATGTCGATTACTGTGAACACTGAAGATGATTGACGTCAGTTGCACTGCCGATGTTAGTTTCTCTATAACTCAGCAACCTCCTCCATGTTTACATCAGTGAAGCTTTTAGCTCCACAACCTAACACCCCTCTCACCTGTGGGACCGACGAAGCTGGAGGGGAGAGTCTCTAGATAAGGGCTAGCTCCCTCTGATATATATTTTAGGCCCTAGTTTTCTATTGCTAACAAATAAAATGAAAAAAGGGGGGGATGAAAAGCGAGAGAGAGATGCTGAAAACCAACCTAAGACTAAAAAATGAAAAAGGTGATACACCAGAAAATGTTGACCCACTCAGCCCAAACATACACTTTTCACCAGGAAGAAGCACCCATACACTTCATCTGACATGGGAAACTCTTCTGTTTTAGTGATTCAAGGGTCCGTAGAGATACAGGGAGGAAAGAACTACCAAAGGTGCTCTGAGATACACTTTGATAGCCTATTCACATGCACCTATATTCTTGCTGTAGACACTTCTGGCAGACCTACAGAAAAGAGACTTCACAATGCACTAGACATGCTGTAATTGATCTGTGAAAAACATGAAAGACAATGACTTAACACAAAATAAGAACACAGACATATACTTTAAAGTGCAAGTCTAGATGGACGTAAAAATGCTAAGTCTTGATTGAAGGTAAAATCTGGTAGAGCTCTGCCTTACAGGCCTGAGAGATTTTTGGGTAGAGTTATGCCTTAAGGCTAAGAGAATCGATCCCTTTCTCAAATGAGAATTTTTACAATATATAGAAAGAGGAAGAGAACTTGGCGCTTTCTGGGAAAGACTTTGGCGCTCTTTTTTCAAGTGGCCCATGTGCGCTCTGAGCCTTGGAAAGAGGGAGCCATTTGATTGTCAGTTCCTACTTTGACTTTGGTGTTCCACATTAATGAGGAAGCACGAGTCACGCCTTTCCTCTACAAATAGACTACTCCCTTTAAGGCATTTGCACATCTTGTCTGCTTATAAATGCAAACTGGAGGAAACAAGCTATGCCACTTACTGTTTGCACCGTTTGGTGACCATCTAGCAATAACTCACCTCTCCTCACCACTTGGACTGCTTTGTCTTTTCCTACACCTTATTTTCATCCTTGCTTTGTCTCCTTCTACTCCTTTAGCCCTCATGGGCTATCTTTTGGTGGGTTGCTACATTCCTTGGGCTCTTTTTTGCTTGCCTTGGCCACTTTCTACTGATTTTCAAATAAGTGACACATGGTGCATTTCACTGTGAAACAGGCAGGACATGTGGTAGCATCCACTTGACTCATAGAAGCTTTAGGCACCCGTTGATGGTCCTAAGGAAGAGGACATGTGTCAGCTTTCGCTCTCTTTAGCAATTCATCTAGGGCTCACCACAATTCTCATGGGACAAAAGAGAGAGATCGTTGAGGTTAACACTTGTCAGCTTCCACCGAGCTTTGCAGGGGACACATGGCACATTTCACTACTACTAGAAAAGCATGTCAAAGACTTCCACGATTGCCACTTGGTGCCTTTTATGCTCTGGATTTCCTGGTGTAAAATTTAATGTTTACAGGCTTGTCACAGTTTGAAAATGAATAGCTAGATTGTCATGGTTGACTTTGACGTCTTCGAGCCCGTCACCCCTCAAAATTCTTTAACTTTCTTGCTTCAACCTTTTTTGCAGACTTCTTATTGATCCTTCTCGAAGAGGAAGTGACCCTTCAGCTTCTTGGAAAGCATCCTTTTCCTCAGTGAGAGCCCTCTGCAAAGGCACATACTCTTTGGGCGGTCCTTCGGCTCCTCGGCGGGTTTCTTGCTTCGGGCTTTTCCTGCAGGCTTTTTCCCAGCCACTTTTCCCACTTTGGGCTTTTTCCTGTAGACAAAAAGTCCACAAGAATTACCTTGTGACTTTGCCTTTAAAAAACTCCTTTTGGGCTTTTGGCTCGCAGTTTCCCCAAATTTCTTCAAACTTTTTGTCTGAAGGAATTCCTTCGAACAAAAGTCTGAGAGAATTCATTTCCTTGCCTTAACAAAATTTTGAAATATCTTACCTTCGTGGCTTTCTTTCCTTGTGGCCTGAAGTGCTTTGTGCCCTCTGTAAGGGCTCTTGAACCTAAAACTGCCCTCCATAAGGGCACTTGTCCTTTGGGAGGCTTGAACTTTTTACATTGAACTGCTCCTTTGAACCAATCCATTGAATCGATTCAACAGTTCAAATGATTGTTGAACCAAGGCTTTGAACTGAGCCTTGAACCAAGGCATTGAACCTTGCTGATGAACTTTGATTGAACTGAAAGCCATTGAACCAAAGTACAAATTGACTGAGTGAACTAAAGTGTTGAACCAAGGCGTTGAACCAACGCATTGAACCAAAGCGATGAACTTCACTGATTGAACCAAGGCTTTGAACTTAGGCATTGAACCGGTTCAATGGTTCAAAGCTGCTAACTCTTTGAAAGATCATGTCATTGAACCACTTTAGCTCTATTTCCTTATGAATTTCTTCAGTCAAGAGTCTGAAGAAGCTTTGTAAAACCTTGCACTCTTTGACTGGTTCTTCATGCACCAAAAGACTCACCTGTAGAGTTCATATAAATCCCTATGAAGTCTGTAGAAGACCTGCAGAGTTTGTAGAAATGGACCTGTAGAGTCTGTAGAAAACCTCATTGCTGAGTTCGTAGAAATGGACCTGTAGAATCCATAGAAAACCTGTAGAGTCCATAGAAATTACAAGACTCGTGCAAAAATTAAAATTACTTTCTCAGAACAGCATAAGAAAAAGGGGGGACCGATTTTTAGCCTATTGGGCAAAAATGAACAGTCTAGGCTACTATAAAGGTTGTGCTTGGTGAATATGTTGTTGCTAAGGAGGAATTTACATTTATGATGTAGGTTGAGTAGATGTCATTTGCACCGTTTAAACATGTCATGACTTGGTGACTCCATTTATAGAAACATTCTTGTTGTAGTTAAACTGCTTGTATTTTTCATAATTGGTGGTCTAGGCTAGTGCTGACACTTCACTTGGATTTGGTTGTGGTTTTGATTTTGGTCATTTCCTTGGTTTTGATTCTTTTTCTGATTTGATGTGGTAAGATTGATGATCCCTTTATTAATAAGGGACTTTTCAATTGACAAACCTTTATTTATGATTTCCTTGAAATTGTGCGCATATTGTAACTCTAAATGGTAAGATTTCTCACTGTGCAAATTATTGGTAAACACCATGGCTAATTGCTTATCTAGTAAGCTATGAGTGAAATTGCTAGAAAGTGCTCTCCATCACTATAAATAACTTGCAAAACTTTCACCAACCTGGTATTTGGCTTAAGTCAAATCTACCAATGAAATCTCATGTTTGAGATTATAGGAGAAATGTTGCACAAACTTGTCTGAAAGGTCATCAAAATCAAATAAATAGTTCTTTGATAATTTAAGGAACCACTCCAAATCTTGTCCTTCTAGTCTCCAAGGAAATAAAAGTAGAAGGTATGTTTCATTATAAGCCACTAAATGACAAGCAATAAATAATTCCATTAAATGCTCTTTAGGATTTCCTTTACCCTCGTACTTATTAAACTTCAGTGGTTCATAACTTGGAGGAAATGGTATATACAGATACTCCATGTTGAATGGGTAGGAATACACATCGTCCAACTTAAACTTATTGGTTTGTTTCTAGTTTTGGATGGTGACAATTGTATCCTTCATCTATTATATTTCATATGCCAAGAACCTTGATGGAACATTGGCCTAAGGTGGAGGATGGGTGGTCAAAAGTTGATTAATATAACTAGGGTATAGTGAAGGTATGGTTTAATGTGAGATGTTGGTTTGGGTAGGGAATTGACCAGGAATATTCATTCATGGATTGGGATGTGATTTTTGGAATTGCACATGTTGTGGTACGATATTCTAGTTAGGATTTGGTATATAGGCTTGGTTTTGGGGAAATTATGGCTGGGATGAAAGGATATGGCTTTGAGTGAAGTACTGTGCCTACTAAAATTAAGTGGGGACTTGATGTTGACTAGTAAAATTTTATTGAATAAGGGGAACTTATGAACCAAGGTACTGCAATTGGATTTCTGGCACGTTCTATATAAAATATAATGGTTGTCTTATTGGCACTTGTGGGATAGTGGTACCTCATTATTGTGTGAATGCCTATTATGGGTTAGATGTTTGTAGAGTATTCAACATTTGTCACTAACTAATAGGCATACATTGTTGATTATATAATGTTTGTGATTGTAATGGTATGTTGGTCTATGACTGAAGAGGTATGTTTGTCCTTGCCTAATGAGGTAGAACATTAGTTGCCCCTTGTTGAGGTGGCATAATGTTTGATCTCTACTTTGTGGGTACATTGAATTGTACCTATTATTTGTGGAATGTTGTCATCACCTATTGAGGTGGATTAATATTCATCACATGTTGTTGAGGCAAGCCACTGGTTTAGGCTTGACTACTTAATCATTGCAGTAGCATACTTGACAAAGTAACTAGTTGAGCATTAGAGGTATTTTATTATGGTTGGGAGGTATAAGTTCCTACCCCCTACAGTTGTTAACCACTTGAGGTGTTAACTAAAGTCAAATTTTATGGTGGACTAGTTGTTTGTGTAATTACACCACTTTGGCCTGGATTGGATGACACATGCATGTTGTCCACTTTGTTGGGCACATTACTTTGCATAAAAGTAGTAGACACTTCTTCAATGGTTGGTGCATTGAACATGTCTCCAAATTAAGTTCTTTGCATGAATGGGTCTATACCCAAATTTTCTTGGCCTATCAATTCTATTAGCTAGCTTGATAAGTAGAGCATTTGACATGGTCATGTTATTGAAATTATACACTAAGTTCAAATATGTCTAGTATGTTGTCTGTATTTGAATAAAATGGTCCTCTACGAGGCTTTTTCTTAAGACAAGCATATGTGGGTCCTAATACGACATTGATACTAGTGCTTGAGGTTTGCTAAAAGAGGCATACTCAATGTTTTGATTATAAGGTATGTTGTAAGTCACTCTAACTAGACTTGGAAAATTTATGTAGGGGAAGTCTGTTGGAAACTTAGCCCCTACCTCTACGGATCTTATTAAAACTTCATCCTTATTTGCAAGAACGTGATGATCAAGCAAATAGGGATCGTATGTCAATAGCATCATAACATATTATAATTATTGTTGAGTTTGGTCTATAACTGAAGGTATACTTGTTAGGTATTTTATTATTTGTTCTTTGTCCTACTCAGAGTATGGAAGTGTGTTCATCGAACAGTGAGCTAAAGGATCTTTTATTTGCTCCCTCAATTGGGTGATGTAAGGTGGATAAGGATCCATCTCACAAACCATGTCATCATGATAGGGGTCTTAATCAAAGTCATCTTATGTGACCACATTACCATATCCTAGATTATACATGGCTCCACTATGAGTATAATGAGACATATTCAAATCAATGATGAATGTTTTACAAGAAAAGCTTAGAGTTTTACAAACAGTGAAAAATAATATCCAAAGGATAAATGGTTTGAACCTGGTTTAACTTGGTCAAAAGAATGGAGTTGTATCTCAAAAAAAATTTATGATAAAACTTGGTATAAAATAGTCTAACATCTAATGTCTAACTTTAAATGTCTCACACAAAAGGTCAGGTGGATAAAATAAATTTAGAATGCCAAACTCTAAGTTCAAGGTGTTTCAAACAAGTATAATATAAGAAAACAAAATTTTATAGGTCTCTTGGCCAAACACGACACAAAATCTAGTCTCAAAAGAGGCATGTGACATGTCATTTGGAAAAACAAGGCACAAAAGTTAGACTTTAATAGAAACAAGGGTACATTTTAATCTAACAAATTTGAAACATTTTGGCATAAACTAGTCATTCAACTTTAGACATGAACTTGGTCAATTAGTATAAGACATGAAACAAAAGTCATAAGGAATATATGATATTTCTCTCAAATAAAAGCACAAATAATAATTTTCAAATTAGGTAAAGAATTAACCTAAGTTACACAACCTAAAAGATAAAGATCGATGTCTAGACCAAAATTACACAAGACATAAACATAAATCATTCAATATTTGAATTTGAACTTGTCAAGGTTAATTAAAAACTCAACTTAGGAAAACTAGGCTTCTTTGAACAAACAACAAGCTAGACAAAACTGAATGGCATAACTATACTATGAATATATCCAAAAAGGCACACATGGCTTTGGTTTTGAAAATGGAAACTTGGACACAAGGCAAAGAAGCCTATGAAACAATTTGAGTAGCATAATGATTTTCTCACAATATAAATATGTAATTGATGGTTTATTTCAAGACTCCAAGGCATAAAACTTGAAATGAATTAGGTAACGTAACATTACCCTTTCCAATCATATGACACACACACACACACACATAAATATTTGTTAAAAGATTAAGGCAAAGGTATGGTGTGAAATGGGTGGCATAATGCCTCCTCAAACAATGGAGTGATGTATAAACAACACTCATTTTGGATGTGGTATAAAAAACCAATAGATGGTTTGACTAAAAAACCATGTAATAAAGAATAAAATGACGAAACACATAAGTGTAACCTCCTAAATCTTAAAACTGACAAAGTTGCTTAGTACTATCAAATTATTTCAATATACTTGATCTTAGGAGGATTTTAAGTGTTAATCCAAAAATAAAAGTGCATGAAAAGTAGGGTTTTTAGGCCCCCTATTCCCCCAAGAGTTATACTACAACATGGAACTTTGGGCTACTCACCCTACATCAATAATATGTTTTTGACAAGTGGGGTTGTTATAATCTATCAATTTTCATGTGTTTCTAAATGGTCCCAAGTGTGGATAACACAATATATGCTCACACAAATTAGATATACATCAACCAACTTGTTGTGAAAAGTTCTTGTGATTTTCACAACCATTACATCCATCATTTTCTTAGTGTATTGAAATGTCTGAGTTGTCCTTATGGTCTGAGGCAGTATCTTACTAACAGAGCTTGTTTAGTCACTCAAACAAGCATCCTAGTAAGCCAACCTCAATTTTTATACCCCACCTTGGAATTGGGTTAAAACTATGTTGGGAGATGAATTCCTGAGTCAATACTTTCCTAGAGAACCTGTGAGGACGCAATGAACTCCCACTCACAAGCCAAAATGCATGAAAATAAAAAAACAGGTGAAAATAATTTGGGGTCATGTTTGGATCACCCAAACCATATGAATTTGAGGATGGCCTTAATGACATTATTTTCATGCTTTGGAATAAAACAACCAAGGCAAAGAATGAGTGCTTTTGGGGATGGGGGGAGAGCATACACGCATTAATCATTTTGATAAAATAAATAACTTTAATAAATAAGCAATAAAAATGAAACTCTTAAGAGCATTTATCTAGTGTGAGAGTTCATTTTAATCACCAAAATGAAATGTGTTGTGAAGTTTTTGGCACCTTGGCATTAGTTTAAAAACTCATAAAAGCTTTTAAAACATCTAAGGCATGAAAATGAACTAGATTCATTTTAAACACCAAAGACAAAGTGAACAAGATTTAACCACTTTCAAATTTAACTTTTCCCACTCTAGGACCTACAATTGTTAGAGGGATTTTTCCTACTTAGAAGCCCAAATATGAATGAGAAAACAAGATATCAAGATTTGCTCTTGGGTTTCTCTATTTTTCTATCTCAAATATCAATGTCAATCCATAGAAGGGTTGATTTTAGTTTGTAAAAATTGATGTCGATCAGTCATAGAAGGATTGACATCAGTTGACACAAATTGATGTCAATTTCTTGAAAAACACAAAAAAACATAATACAAATTTCACAAAAATACTATTAGTGAAATGAGATTAAAATCAATTTTTATCAAAAGATCCTGCAGGCAAATGGCTAGTAAAATGATATTCATGCTCTTCAAAATAAAACAAAATATATAAAACCTAAGAAAAACTTGTTAAACATGCTTTTACCATGCTTTGTTCTACATACTGGGGTCAATGTCAGTCCTGGGTGGATCACCATCAGTTCTAATAGGGTCAACATCAATTTTGTCAAGATCAACATCGGTTCTGGTAGGGTCGACATCAATTTTGTAAAGATTGACATTGGTCTCTATGTAAACTATGTGTCACTAAAAAATAGAATACGTGAGAAACAAAGTTAAAACTTGAATTTTGAAGATTATCAAGCAATCATTAGAAAAACTAAAAGTTGTGTATCAGTCTCCTTTGTTGCATGGGATGCTTTAGGGCCCACTGAGCATGCCATTTGTGATCATAATAATCCAATAAGGGAGCTTAGTATTGTGTTAGTTCAAGTAACAAAATCTCAAATAAGCAAACTAACACTTACACTCCTAACCTAAAACTTAGGGGGAGCTTAGTAACTAAAGATAAATTAAATCACAACTAAAACACAAAAGACACAAATCCTTTACCTTCCTAGGGAGCTTCAAATGCTTTGTTGAGTGGCTTGCTCAGCTTGTGCATCAGGAAGTCTTTAAAAAATGAATGTTATTGTTTCCTTCTCTCCTTGGCACCATTGGTTTTGATGTGGCTTATAATTGATTTGGCTCAATATTTTGGTATTATAACACTATTGATATGACTCTCATGAAGTAAATCCTGCATAGTAACTCTATAATATCAAAGCTTAGAAATGAATTGGTATGGATTTGTATTTATAACCTTAGGAATTAACTCTCACCCAAGGTGAGTTAGGATTAAGTTAAGGCTTGGAATGGATTCAAACTAAATCTAGATGAGTCAAATCTAACCCCAGTAGAGTTGATAGTTGTCGAGTAATTATGATTTTCAATTACTAGGCATGGCTCTCAAAATTAGATATTTTAGGATATTTTCAAAGAGCTTGACAACTCAAAAGGCAATGATAAAAATATAGGATATTTTGAATTTTTGAATTTTCTTTTTTAGATATTCATTAATTTCAAATGGGTAATTTAATTAGGCATTTAATTTAATTTATCTTGTTAATTAATTTTGATTAGCCTTTTAGTTCTTTCAATATTTGATTTAAGTGTGCAAGTTCCCCACTTAATAGGTATATAGGCCAAATTGACTGATGTAATACTACAAGATGATCAGGGATAAATGCAAGAGAGGTCATTGTTGCATACGATAGGATACCCCAATTAGGGATGCCTCAACATGATTCTGAGTTTTGATGAATGACACAATTAAATTTAAGATGTTTAATTATTCTTAGGCTTAATTTACAATGGTTGGTAGGAATTGGTATGAAGTCCAGTCGAAGGCCAGTTGTGGCTAGTTTTAGATGACTAAAATACCACCATTCAGTAAGTGGTAGCCAATGAACCCATTTGTCTTGTTTGTCAAAAATAAAGCAACAAAGATACCATTCTAGACATTGGTTGACTACCTCTATTTTTTCATTATATTGAGGATGATAAGATGAGCTATGAGCCAACTAAGTGCCCAAACATGCAAATAATTTAGTTCAAAAATTACTAGTAACTATGGGATCTCAGTCACTTATAATGATCTTTGAAGTACGATGTAATTTCTGAACTGTATTAAGAAAATCAAAATATACTATACTGGTAAAAAATAACAATGATAAGGAATGAAAATGAGCATACTTGGTGAGTCGATCCATAAATACCATGATTATATTTTTACCCTTAGACCATTATAATCCTGTAATTAAATCCATGGAAACCTCCTCCTAATGTTGGCTAAGGATGGATAACGGTTGTAAAAGACATGCGGTCTTAATGGTTTCACCTTTATTTTACTAACATAGCATGCATTCAACCACATATTTATGGACATCCCCTTTGAGTCCTTCCCAAAATAAATCCTGCTTGATTCTATGATATGTTTTCAAAAATCTGGAATGACCTCCAAGTGGAGAGGCATGAAGTTCTTGAAGAATTTTGAGTTTAGGGAGAGAATTCTTATAGAGGTATAATCTATCTTTATACCATAATGTGTTCCCCTTCCATGTAATATATTAAGATTATTCATAACCTTGGTAGAGATTTTGAATCAAATCCTTGGTATCACTATCATTCTCCCATTTAGATTGCTTCCTCTAGCCAATCTACTTGCCACATGGTCATGGCTCATATCAATGCCTCAACTAATTCATCTCGTCAGGAGAGGGCATATGATACCACATTATCTTTTCCTTTATTATACACTATTTCAAAATCATATCCTAACATTTTAGTCACCCATTTATATTGTTCTTCAGATGAAAATCATTGCTCCAAAAAAATATTTGAGGCTATCATGATCAATCTTTACCTGAAAGTGACGACCCATCAGATAAGGTATCCATTATTTAAATATATGTAGAATAGTCATCATATCTTTCTCATAAATTAGTTTAAGCCTATTTTTTCCATTTAGTTTGTGACTTTAAAATTCTAGTGGTTTTCCTTATTGCATGATTACAACCCCCATGCCATATCTTGATGCATCACACTCCACAACAAAAGTTTTTGTAAAATCAGGAGTAGCAAAAAATGGAGTTGTGCACATAGTCATTTTCAACTATTCAAATGCCTTGGCAGTTGAAGAAGTACACTAGAAGGAGTATTTATTTAACAAATAGGTGAGTGGGGCTATAATGCTACCATAATTTCTGACAAACCTGTGATAGTAACTAGTTAGCCCCAGAAACCCTCAAAAGTTTTTGAGGATCTTGGGAACCTGTCACTCCATCATCGCTTGGATTTTTTTAGGTTAAACTTTTACTCCTTCATGTGAAAGAATATGACCCAAGTATTCCACCTCTTCGACACCAAAATCAAATTTGGAAGGTTTGGCATAAATTTGATGTTGTTACAAAATTGAAAGTACCTATTTTATATGCTTCAAATGGTCTTTCCTATTTTTGTTATAGATGAGGATATGATCAATAAACACTAATAGAAAATTTCTCAAAAATGGACTGAAAATAATTTCATTAAACTCTGAAATGTAGATGGTGCATTTGTGAGCCAAAAGGTATGATCATTAATTCAAATGGTCTTCATGTGTTCTGAAAGTTATTTTAGGTATGTCCTTATCATGGGTGTGAATCTGATGATACTCAGAATGAAGGTATAACTTGGTAAAATAAAAACATTATGTAATTCATCTTGTAAATCATCAGTTACTAGAATATGAAACTTATCTTTGATGGTGTACTTGTTGAGTTCTCTTTAGTTTGGGTGCATCCTCCAGCTATCATCCTTCTTTAGCACCATTACCACTAGGGGGAATATTCACTTTGACTATATCAGATGATTCTTGCCTCCAACATATCCTATACCTTATTTTTAGTTTCACTCTTCTAGGCATAGGGATACTTGTAGGGTCTTATGTTAGGTGGTATACTTCCTAGAATGAGCTTGATAGTATGATCATGTGCACAACTAGGAGAAAATCCTTTTGGCATGTCACTAAGAATAACATAATGGTTATCTAACACCCTTTATAAATTAATATTTGTAGAATATTTGGATGCTTGAACCTCTATGGAAAATAAGCATGCCATAAATCCATCTGCACCTTTTTTGAGAATCTTCATCATTTGATGGGAACTCACTAATTATGGAGATTTATCCTGTAATCCATGTAGTTCAAAGGTCCTAGCTTGTGAAGGGAACGTCATGAATAATTCTTGGAAATTCATCTCAATAGTGACCAAAGTGATGAGCCATTGTACTCCCAAAATAATGTTAACTCCTCCCATGAGAATAGAAAACATAGGGTAATCTAGCAAGTAATCTCCCATAACAAGCTTAATGTTATGGCATTTTCCAGGACAATTGTCTGTACCACCATCTGTAATCATGACATGAAATTTTGGAGTTAGGTAAATGAAATAGTTCCAATGAGTATCCAACTTATTATTGATGAAGTTATGTGTATTGCCAGAGTCAATTAATATAGTTATCTTTTGTTTCTTTAGAAAACCCACCACCTTAAGAGTTTAAGGAGTATTAATGACTAAAAGTGCATGATAAGAAATAGTAGGTTGAGAATATTCAGATTCATCCTCAGGTTATTCCAAATGTGCTCCTAAATTATCATCATATTCTTCCTCCTCATTGGCACATTCAATGTAAATTAACTTCTTTTTAACACATCAATGTCATTTGCTCCATTTTCTATCACATTCAAAACACAAACCTTTTGCACACTTTTCTTCAACTTGCTAAGATGTCAATCTAGTAGGGTGTGGAAATGATGGTGTTGGGAAGGTGTGTTCATGCATATTAGTGAGAGGTATTCATTTGATCAACTCTTTTTCCTCATCTAGACATTCCCTTAGTATGGCTTCATATACATTACTAGGATAAAACATGCAAACCTCCGATTAGATGCTATCTTTGAGGCCACCCAAAAATAGGTCAATTAGATTTTCTCAGTGATGTTTGCCACTTATAAGGAGATATTTTGAATTTTGATGAATGTAATCATTGACTGTCCTAGTTTGGTGCAACTTGGCCAATTAGCTAAAGTAGTTTTCTAAGACATTGGTGTGATAGTGGAGCTACAACTCTTCAAAAAATATAGACCGAGCAACCAAGAGACCCTTTTTTTCTCTTAAGCACACAACCAATGATACCAAATAAACTACTTATGTTCCATATATAGAGATTCCATGACCACCTTTTATGAATAGGGAGTTTGATGTAGATAAAATAAATTTTCAATTTGAGTAATCCATGTGAGTGGATCATTACCATCAAACTTACATATGTCCACTTTTGGTAACAATGGATTCATACCATGGTTTGTGTTGTGATTTTTTGGAGGAGAAGAATCAAACTGAAGTGGTGAAGGGTTATTTTGCAATTACTGAATTAAAAAGTTGGCTAATTACCTAGTGATTTGTCATAATTGATCCCAAAATCTATTTAGGTCCCCTCTCAGCCCTTTGAGGTCCTCTTTAATTGCATCAAGATCATCTTTTTGTACCATGCCCTATAACTCTAGTTTAAGTTGTCAAACTACCTCTAAAATACTCAAATCAAAAATTTTAGACTCCATGTCATATTTTTGAGGAGTTTTAGGCTTTTCTTTCCCTTTCCCATAATCACGAGTGTTAAGCCCTGCCTACATAAACCCCAGGAGGGTCGTGACCCAAAAAATGGATCAGTAGATGATACCATTATGATTGCCTCACTAGGACGAATCCAACAACTACTAATGTTCATAAGGGTGAAACAATTTGGCCCAAAAAAGTGTACTAATAAAATATACTATTGTGATCATCTTGTAGAGATAAATCTAATGACTGTTAATTTTCATAAGGTAAACAAAATTCAAACTTGTTTATTATTTTTTTACTAGAAAAAATGTTTTATCTTTTTTGAAAAAAATGTCACAAACAAAACTACAGTGATGAAAAAATTCAATTCCTCCTGAATCACAAGTAATGTTTTTTGGCCTTCTAGTGCTTAAGATTTTGATACCACTTGTAATGAAATTACCTAAGTGATTCATATTTAAATAATTATATATCATAGATAAAGAGCATAATAAATAGATCCATAATAATAGTTTTCAAATGAACATAATACTTGAATATTATGATTGAGCCACTTTGAGAAGGAAACCTCCTCAACAATGCAATAAGAACAAAATTCGAAATATGATGATAAAAGACTAACTAATACCTCTTATATATACTCTAGTAAGCCAATGCTATTCCATAGACTGACCATACTAAAAACATAAATAAATGCAACAAAATGATATTAAGGTGTGTAAGTCACAAGTCAATCACACATATCCTTAGACGCACTATAGGTTAAGGGCATAATAGATTTCATTGGTGTCTGCAAACTTGTTACAAATGTGCTTAGAGTACCAAGAATCTTAGATTCCATAATTGAGCTAAATTCACATCTAATTTCCTTCTTATTCCTAGTCAATTGTTTAAACCACTTCTTAGTTGTAGCTACTTATTTGACTATTTATAGACTATTTTTATCAATTAATAAAATAGGCACAAGGGATGCATCCCATTAGAGTAAATGAACCATGTCTAGAATATATATCATATCCATTCCTGAACCTAATTTGACTCTGTGTTTCATTAGTATCTCTCAGAGAGTATGCTTTTCCTCTTCCCCATACAATTATTGGCTCTGTAACTACTCTTTAAATATATCATTAAGTTATTCTACCTACCTTGTTTCAACCTCTTCGTGGTGTCTCATTCTCTCATTCCTCTCTTTTTGGGTTAATTTCCAATTCTAAACCAGTTTATACATTCTATATGGCTGTTGAATTCCCTTTCCTTTTCTTCTACTGCTTTCTGAATTTCAACTTCATATTCTCCTTCTAGAGGTCTAGTACCTCCCATTTTCTTTGTAGCTTCATGTCTAATCCTACTTGTGACTTCTTGTGGCCCTTAGTCTTCTAGAATATTTTTCTTGTTCCACCTTTTTTATTGTTGCAACTTTTTTTTAGCCCAATAATCACTTTCTTGTTTGATTATCTACATCATCAATTCTTTGGGTTTGGATTTATGTTCCTTGATTCAATTCTTATTCAATCAACTACCTCTTATCTGCATCCCCATGTTCCCTGAGTGACTACTCCAGATTAGTTGTAATTGACAACATAACATTTTTGATAAGTTAGATCTTTAATAGCATAAGAAATTGCTTAAAAAACTTGCTTAAGATCCCTCTAACAAACAAATTGTAAACAAATTATAATGTAATATACCATTGACATACACGTCAATTATATATATACCTAATCATCAATCACATAGGTCTATTTAGTATCTAGTCTACGTAATATTTATAGATTTTCTTCATTCCACACAAAATGTCAATTTATTGTGCTCTAAAGTAGTAGTATTCAAGTCTAGAGAGCCATGCTTCTAGTAATTTTGACAACTCACACCAAACTATTATGTAAATTTCTTCATGGATATGTTTAGAAATAATCTCCTCTAAAGAAAACCACATTCTTATGAATTCATTCTCTTAAAACTTATGTATGTTCATGTATATCAAATTTTAAGGTCCCTTTGACTAGATAACCATTTTAACATACTTAGGTCTCAATAATAGAACCATTGTTAGCAGTGGTCCTTGTAATCACTCATCAGGGTATGTTAGTGTTGTGGTCTGCAATGTGTGATAGGATTGTGAATACTTGTAAAAAAATTTAGACATTGTTACGACTAAATTCAATGCATATTATACACCAAGATTTCTTTATGTTCATGATTAACGTATGTGCATTGTTAACATTTTTTCATTCAAATAGTTTAACAATAAATAGTAAACAAGGCCAATGACAAAGAAGATACAATCCATTCAAGTAATATTTATACATGAACATATTATACTTGCTAATAGACTAATGAATTAAGGAATGTCATGTGTTGATATCTATTACATTATAGTTCAACCTTTTATTTTATAAAAATAAAGTATATTTAATGTTGCAAAGAGATTGCGACTCTTTTTTTTAATGAGCTTCAATCTTCAGAATCAAAGGGATTGTTCAAATTCCATGTGATTTGATATCCTACATTATATCATGCTTTATATAAAATACATTATTTTGTACACTTGTCACCTAAAAATATTATAAAATTATACATGTGACTTATGCTTTTCATCTCTATACTAACATGAGCTTTAGATGGGGGATATGTATACACTTGATAATTTTCACTTTATCACTTTAGTTAAAATTTCTCTTGCAAAGGGCTTGTTGGTGCATCAATTTCCTAGAGTTCATGCCTTAAAGGGTGTACTATGAATTGGGTTGGATCAACTCATGGTACTTTGTGAGATATGTTTGCATACTATTCTATCACACCTTCATTACCAGTAGCCTAACCTCCTCTAAATATCTTTTCATCTTAATTATCCATATGCTTTCTATTTAGTCTTGTTAACCACTGTATATTCCCATTGTATCTACCATGTTTCTACAATTTTGAGTTATATTGATGTCATATGTACTGTATTATCTTAGCTAATACAATATTATGTCAACTAAAATTTTTCCAATTGCATCAGTCTAGCCCATATCATCGACTTATAGTTCATGATTAGTTATAAGTATTGGAGCCATATATATATATATATAGTCTAGCCCATATCGTCAACTTAAAGTTCATGATTAGTTCTAGGTATTGGAGCCATATATGTGTGTGTGTGTGTGTGTGTGATATTTCATTCTTGAACTATAGAACAAACTCACATGATCTTCTTGTGCTTGCATTTATGTTTTTAAGTAATAAAACGAAGAGCTAGAGAGGTAGGCTTATCTTAAAGGTTTAGTCTTGCTTATAGTCTTTGAAGCTCAATAGATGGAGTCATGTTGAAGAGGTGTCCCAGTATTTGGAATCCCCAACTAAAGATATCTAAGTTTTCTTCTTATCATTGAGGTCTTCAACCTACAACATCTATTGCCAAGTGACACTTGAGATGAAGGGCGATATTGATGCATTAATGAGTCCACCTAAAAATAAAGATTTATATCCCTACTCTCTTTACTTAATTACGTAATAAATAAATATTGTTTTGCTCATTGATATCATAGATGTGTTGTTTATCCTTATTTATGCTCCTCCTTATGTCGAATAAACTATTATAGATATAAGGTTGTTTAGGTTTGCCATTTATCACCTTACGTTACATAGTCCGCCCATTAGTTGACCATTAAAACACTTATATTATTATTAATTTAGTACTTATAGCTATCTTAGATATAGGTTACCCTTGTTCATTAGTTCCTTGCATATGCTATCCTTATTATATCCTTAATACACCCCATTAAAAACATTGTTACAATCACTTATCTATATTGAGCCCTAGTGAGAGTTATACCCCATTTCAAAGGCTTAGGCTATGTAACTCTTTTCTCTTGAAATTTGAGTGTAGATTATCCTCTACTAGGTCTATGGTTATTTGAGGTCCTTACTATTGTCACAAAATCTTGCACCCTAGATGAGGTTGTTTAAGCTTACTCTAATATTTGAACAACATTGGAATACCTATATGGCCTGTGGGTTGCCTATGGTAGAGGTAGACCTCTAGGTTTAAGGGCTAGCTCCCTGACTTTACCTTGAAGTGATTATAAACTACACTAACTGATTGTTTGTGGGAAAAGAGATTGAAGTATGAATAAAGATAATATATTATATTGGGTGATACACTATAAGGATTCACATGAGATCATTATACTTATTTCACTACGAAACAAGACCTACAAACTAGCTTCAAAGTCCTAAGATGTTATAACATTATTATTTCAATATAGAGGTGATACACATAAGACAAATTAAGGAAAGTTGACCAAAATTCAGGTTGAAGAATCTAAGGACATTTGTACACTTTAAGGGAGCCAAACACATTAGCTACACTCCATATGACCTATTAGATTGACAAATTCTTGCACTAGGAATGAAAGGACAAGGAGAAGTAAGGATATGAGCTTATCACTAGACCTCACCATTCATCAATTTGCACACTTAGAGAAGATGTTTATGAACTCAAAACTAGATTTATTGTATTATTCAAATGCAAAGTAGAACATCAAACTAGTAGGGATTCACCATACATGGTGTCAAATTAGATACAAGAGCCAAAATGGCTAGTACTTATAGAGTGTGAGAGAGTAGAAAGGATAATGAAGCTCAAGAGTCATAAGAACATGTGTCAATATGAGAGAAAGAGTTACATTTACAAGAGAATGGAATATTAAACATACCATGCAAGGTCTTGTGGATAAATATCTCTCCAAGCATGAAACTCCTCAAATATGGTGTAGGACTCTTCAACTGCCTATTTGGAAATTACCTTCATAATTTCACCTTCTTTGATATGGGAATCTCTTGAGATGGTTACTAATAATGTGGGGTCCTTTTAAATATGTTCATCATTAAAACCTTTGCCAAAATCCCCAATGTATACCTTCTACTTTGACAAGCTTAGTTTGCAGTCAACTATGTATTGTGTTTCTCCTTAGAAAAGGGATCCCTGTAGGTGACACTTGCATATTAGACCTTATGTCCCATGATTTAATACCTCATTGAAGTTATAAAGGCCACTTCTCAGTCATTTGGACTTATTCTTACCATGCATATGTTAGGCTAACCTTTAGACTATTAGGCTTTAGTGTACTTTCAACCTACAATTGATTGTAAGTGACCTATTTGAGGTTAAAGGTACACCTATAGAATGGTATGCATAGTTTATTTCAAGTTCATGCCTTCTAGAAATCCTATAGTCTTATTAAATGGGTGAGATATACTCATAACATGACTATAGATTGAAACTAACACTCACTATCAGGTTCTAACATGTCACCCTTCTTTGATCAACTTGTAGGTGTACTTTTTGGAGCAAAAAGATGTCTTGTAGGTTGTGATATGAGTTGAAACCTTGGATTACAACTCCCTTAACTTTACCTTAAGCTAATAGTATCATTATCACCTCGATAAGGATAATTACCATGAGGGAATGCTCCTATACTACCACCTTGGACTGTAAGGTCACTTGGAAGTTCAAGATGCAACAAATAACATTGAATTTCTATAGTGTAAGAATGTTTGAATTGGGAGCCCTCTAGCATTATACCCCTTTGAATAAACACCACTTGCCATGCCAACATACTAGCCCTATGATTAGATCACCTCATGGAAACATTCAAACCCATATAGACTTCTTGTTACCTTATTATGTAATAGCACCAAATGTGGACAAGGATCTGTTTTAGAGGAATTAAGGTAACAAGTCTCTAAACTCAGTTTCTCCAACCATGAATACTGATTCAAGTTTGGCTTTCATTCTATGGATCCACCATGATTATTGTGGTACCTTAAAAACTTATAGACTTTAAGGATTGATCAAATAAGTTTCCACATTTGCATTTTAACTACTTAGGCCTCTGTGGAGACTTGTAGGTGCATATGCGGGTGTGACATATGACAATGAAGGTATAACATGGATAACATGCCTAGTGGATGGCCTTATGATCAATATTAGACCTTTAGAAAGTCTTTAAATTATATTTTAAACCATGATGGACTTGGAAATAGTTCCAATATTCTCATTTCAACATTATTATTATCCTCTAAGGTACTTGTAGGTGCACATTAGACTACCGGACTATGTATATAGGAGAACTAGTTGTCACATTCCATCAAATGTCATTTGAGAACTCAATTTGATTGTTCATGTATTAAAGGTATGTTAAATCCTATTGAAACTCCTCATTAACTCTCCATGGATGCTCTCAAACCTTCATACACCTGACTGTAGGTGAATGCATATAGAGAACTAACTATGTTAAACATTATTATATTCTTGATCATTGTATGACCTTCATGTGAAACCTTTGATACTGAGATTTTTAAGGAAGGTGATTATCATGATATCTAAGGGGTGAAGGCATAATATTCACTTCTACTTGAAACCACTATAGGAAAGGAAAACATTTGTATTTGATGACATACCTGCAACATCATTGGTGATCTTCCACTAGCAAATTGAGCTATTTGGCCCATCAATTCACTTCCAAACTTGAGATAAAATATGGAAACCATGAAAAAAGGACATCCACATCTCCTAAAAATAATTCCATCAAGTGGTTTATACAGACCAGCTCAGACAAGGAGAAAACCTATAGGGTGTGGGGATAAGCGTGCAAAAAAGAGTAGCCAACTTCTTAGGAATGGTTCATGAAGCACAGACAACCAATATTTGAAATAATATCATGAATGTGAAGTAGACCAAGTTTAATAACACCCCACAAAAGTATTTTACTTGAAACCTCTCTTACTGGCCGTACCATGAGAAAACTTATTGACCAGTTTTGCATGCCAAGAAGAGTGATAAGGGAGAAGAATGGTTTTGGGCCAATTTTGAGACTTTAAAAGTAGATAAAACATATAATTAAACTCAATGAAGTTAAAAAATCTTTACATGAGCTTTCCACATGTACCACACTCCTTTATAAGCCATACAACTTCCAAAATTTCCTCTTTTCTAACTATTTTCTTGATCTGAATTAGTACCTACAAGATTTTAAGTTATTAATGATATGATTGACAATATTATGATATATTGGACACTGAGAGATAGTTTAAAACACTTTTATACCAAGGGAAACCATACAACATTCATCAATGGCTCAAATATGACCATATAGTGGCATGAAATGACTCAAAACTAGATTTGACTATGACCAAGGTTAATAACACATTAAATGACATAAAAAAATACCGTGTCACACCCTATTACATTATAATAGACCCATATATCAATTTTTATACTATAGGGGTTGATCTATTTTGATTGTGATCAAAATAGTCAACATTATTGGTGATTTCCTAGGGGTGGTATGCTTGCTATACCAATGACCAGTAGCCTATTCCTATCCATTGGGACATGGAGTCACCTATGCAAAATTTTGACACTCAATTTTCCTTTAAAAACATACCAAAACATAATAAACAACAAGAACTAGACACAAAACAACACACCACACACTTGTGCTTCATGAACGCTTATGGAACACACACACAACTAAAACAAAGGCACACCTAACCTAGTATTTACAAGACCTCACTCTTGAGGTGAAAAAATAGCTTACCATGCTTTAACTAGGGTCAAATATGGTTCCTCTTACATCTTTACTGCTCCATGAAAGCAAGGAGGCATGCTTGTCATCAAACTCTTGACTAGGTAGATGGTGAAATGACTTACCATCCCTATATCTTCTCATGCCTGAAAATGGACTACTTTGGGATTTCATGAATGATCTCTCTTTACTTATAAATAACTTGATTGGTTCTACAACTTATTTTATCTCTATCCTATTTGACTGGTGTTCCTCAAATTGTAGATTAGAAGTGATGATAACCACCTCAATCTTTATATCATCTTGGGCATGATGTAATTGATGTGTATGATCATTAAATTCATCTTCACCATGTTCCAATACCTCTAAATGTGATTTTACCTCATATTGAGGTATTATCTATTTATTATACACAAATATTTATGCCTTGACTTCAGTAGGAATCTTTATGACTGTAAGTTCTTTAATGGTAGATTGACATATATTCTCATATTTGGAGAGCTCTTATCTTTCTTGCTCAATAGGACATTCAAATATTTGTGTGTTAAGCTCATTATAAAACATATCTTCAAACTCACACTTCTTCAAATAAGGAGTAGTCTTACCTATCTACTCAAATTCTTCACTTATGGCATTGAACCTTTGCCATAGGTCATCTTCTTCCTCATGGATATCATTTTCAAGGTTTGCTTCATCAAATGTAAGAACAATTACATCATTCTTCTCATCATAGTGACCTTTCATGCTCTTCAATATATCATCATCATATACCTGGATCAAGTAATCACCTTCACTAACATGCAAGAATGAATGTTCAACACTTACCTCCGCTTGCTCAAACACTCCTTCATGAATGATATAGGTGCCAAGGTCAATTTATTGAAAATATGTATATGGATCATTTTCATAAGCATCTGCACCATACTTATCTAGAAACAAGTCAGATATGCCTTCAATCTTAGAATAAGCACCATCATCTAAAATAGACTCTTCTTTCTCATTGATGACACAATTCAAGTTGAAGCTTGCTTCTAAATAAGGCTCAATGTGGGATCTAGCAAGTGGTTGAGTCCTTATGGTCAATTTTATTGGATACCTTATCCTGAAAGATAAGAAGGACTAATAATCTGAGAGATAGCCTCTTATATTAGTTGTAAAATCTCTTGAAAGGTAGATTGCAGATTGTGTAGGCAAGTCAAAAACCATAATGTCTTGGAGGATGGGGAAACTAGGATAATCATGCAAGAAAACCTTTAACCCTTTGATCAATCCTACTAGCTTTGCAGGTGTACCATCTAATTGAAGCACTCCTTTACTATGTGGTTCATACTTAAGAACCACTTTGTCAACTACAATCTTAAACATTACTGAGGTAGAGGATCTACTATCAACTATGTAGTTATGAATTAGTTTAGCCCCCACTATGAGAGTGAGGTAAAAAGGTGGAAGCTTCTCAGAATTGGTGGATGGTTTTACAAAGTTATTAGGGGTTTTGGTAATATCTACATGACCATGACCATTGCTTGATGATGAAGGACTAACATGGATAATGGACAACTATTTTTGTAAGAGCTCCTTTTAGACAAACATATGAAGGACATCTCAAAGGGAAATGGATACCTTAACACTTTTTAATGAATCTACAATGTTTAGAGTAGAAGTCATTACCTTTTATTGAGTCCTTGGAGGAAAGGAAGTGTTTATATCTTGAGGAATTGAAGCATTTTGAATAGGCCTTCCAACATTCTAATTTGGAGTACGTGAAAGAGTGTTAGGGACTGTCATGCTTGTAGTCATGCCTTGTTACCTTAGAGGAGAGATAGATGAACTTGTAGGCATACCATTAGCATCTCATAGAGCCTTCCTCTTAGCTCTTGTATTGTCTGCAACATAAGTTCCTTAGTTAAGCACATAAGTTTCTTCAACTAAGAAGTTAGTGAATCTTTCTCCCTGAGGCTGCCAACCTTCACTTGCTTACATTAGGAATTCATATTCTATTGGTAGTAGAGGAGTGAATCCTCCTTGAGAAACTAAATATTTCTCTCCACCTTCATTGGAATCCATGAATTGGCCTTTTTTCCATTCTTCTCCTTAGATTAGATTGCTATGCACCAGTACCATTGCTCTTGTGTTGGAAGTTGAAGTAAGATTGTATGCATTGGTAGGCCTATTGCAATTAGGCTGCCCTTGACCTCTCCCTTGCCAATATTTTTGACCATATTGATAATGATAGGAGCAAGGGTTTTGATGTACACCCTTTTGCATTCTCTCTCACCTAAGCTTAGCTTCTAAGAATTGACTATGTGCATCTTTATCCACGATATCATCTACCTTCTTAGTGTTAAGCATGAGATATACTGAGAAGGGGGGTGAATTAGTATATCATATATCTTTTAAATCTTTTACTTAATCTGATTTATTTTATTTAACCACTTAATCATACATTCAAGATATGCAATAAAACTGAAATAATAACATGCACCACACAAAAGAGAGAGAGACACCAAATTTTTACATGGAAACCTAATGTGGGAAAAAACATGGAGAAAAATCTCAAGTATATGAATGAGCACCAACTCAAATTATAAATTTCCTAATCACCAACTTGTAGGAGTACCAACCCCTTTACTGAGCACCAACACAACAACTATTTGTGAGCACCAACCCACATGAGCACCAACCCCTCTTATATAAAAAATTTTTATCTCTCAATGTTGCTTTCTCAACAAAAGATAGACTTTTAAATCTTTTACTTAATCTGATTTATTTTCTTTAACCAGTTAATCATATATTCAAGATATGCAATAAAATTGAAATAATAAAATGCACCACACAAAAGAGAGAGAGACACCAAATTTTTACATGGAAACCTAATGTGGGAAAAAACATGGAGAAAAATCTCAAGTATATGAATGAGCACCAACTCAAATTATAAATTTCCTAATCACCAACTTGTAGGAGTACCAACCCCTTTACTGAGCACCAACACAACAACTATTTGTGAGAACCAACCCACATGAGCACCAACCCCTCTTATATAAAAAAAAACTATCTCTCAATGTTGCTTTCTCAACAAAAGATATAACTCTACTATATCTCTTTCTCTTCTCTCCTCTTTTCTTATATAAAACAATTACAAACCATGCACTCTCTTGCATATATAAAATGGCTTCCCAAGCCTCCTTTTATAGATTTCCAAATGACCTTTGGCATTTACCCTTTGTGACCCTTAAATCCACATGGAAAATGGTATCAAACTTGCATGACCCTTCAAATCCTTTCATTTGAAAAGTCACATGGTGACTCTTCATGAGCAAATACATCCTTTCTCATTTTGTCTTTATCTTGGCGACTTTTTGAATTCCTCAAGGTGGCTTTTCATGGAAAAATGCACCCTTCCCTCCTTTGTCTTCACTTGGTGACTCTTTGAATTCCTCAAGGTGACCTTCATGAGAAAATACATCCTTTCCCTCTTTTGTCTTTATCTTATGACTCTTTGAATTCTTCATGGGCCCTCTTTTGACTTTATTCAACCAAAAATATATTCGTTAATAATAATTAAATATAAACACACTTTAGCCAAACAATGAACATTAAAAACACCTTCAGACATTAAATGCTATGGGGCCTTTGTCACCAATGATGTTAGACCTTTGACATCAATGACAAAATTTCCAACAATCTCCCCCTTTGTCATTAATGGCAACCTCAAACTGAAACTACCACATCTTAAAACCTGTACTACACATGCCAACCTACACATACTACCAACTGGAAAAAAACATATAGTAACTCCCCTTTACTATAGCATCTTGTTGTTAAGAACCCGTGCTTAATTGCTATGGACGCATATGCTTTGTAAGTTCCCTTAGAGCTTATTCAAATTATCCCACATACAAGGGAAGCAATAGTTGTTAGAATAGAGTTAGTATATAAGTAAGTGTTGAGGCTGAATAAAGGCATCCACGAATTCATTGTATTGAGCTTGCTCAAAGGAGGTTGCCCCCTCGAAGAGGCCTGTGATCAATATAAGCATTCTGTGTTTTTGTTATTGGTAAGAGTTATTTTATTTTTGCATATTTTGATTAAATCTGTTGTAAGAGGTAAATTTCTGTAGGAGGTTCATCACATCTGGTATTAGAGCACTTTCTTGGATTTGTGGGTAGATTTGGATCAAATTTTTTTCTCAAAGCAGGGCTTTCCAGGAGCTGTGCCATTTTTTGGCAAGAAATTCTTCATTGTAGGTTCCATCATTTCGGATTGGGTAAATACCTATCTGCTTAACTATGGGAAGTGCTTGGGCATAAGCCCTAAAACTCATTATGAGGAGTACCATAGGAACCCTGAAGTAGCTGGCCCATTGAGAGGACCTGCCAGGGAAAAGGGCAACGACCCCATCCTGATTGACTAGCTCCCACCTGTGAGGTAAACCAAAAGCTATCGTTAAGGGGTAAACCCGTGGCCAAAAATTTCTGGAGAGTGGTACTCGATCAGACAACGTTGGTGGCCATAGAGAATTTAAAAATCCTTTAGGCAACCAAACAAACCTGGGGTCCATATCCAACTTATCAGGGTCAGAGAGCAAAGAACAACATATCCAAAGTTGAGGTTATTTCCAACCACACAATTGCAGACAATCCGTTTCTGACATAGCAGCAAAAAAAAAAAAAAAAAAAACAACAGAAAAAGGAAAAAAAAAAACAGCAACAAAAAAAAAAAAAATAGCAACAAAAAAAAGAAAAAGAAAAAAAGTACAAAAAGGATCCCCAGCTATTCACAACTGGTTATGGTCACCACTCGTGTAGGCACAAAAATCATGGAGGAAGAAATCACCACATTGAAATCTCAGTTTACAGAGTTAACCGATATGATGCGTGGCTTGAATCAACAAAATAACATCTTGCTCAACAAAATGCAGAAGGAGGAGTCTTCTTCAGAGCATCATTCCTTTACTTCCAACTTCTCTCATGGACCTAAGCTAGACTTTCCATAGCTCAATGGTACAGATCCTACAGGATGGATATATCGAGCTGAACAATTCTTCAACCTCCATAATACTTATTCTACAAACAAAGTCCCTATTGCTTCCTTTCATCTGGAACAAGAAGCACTTCAGTGGTACCGTTGGTATCTCAAGACCAATGATGAACTCGATTGGTCAACTTTTGCATCCTTAATTTTGGGTAGATTTGGTCCCTCAGCATTCGAGGATTTCACAGGGGTTCTCACCAAACTCTGTCAAACAGGTACTGTTCATGAATATCAGCTTGAATTTGAAAAACTCGCTAATCACACTGAAGGGTTGTCAGATGACTTCTTCAAAAGTTGCTTTGTTAGTGGCCTTAGGGAGTTGATCCGCTCGAAGGTAAAAATGTTTCGACCTAAAAATATGATGGACGCTTTGGGTCTGGCTAAGTTAGCAGAAGATAAACTCTCCACATAGCGTCGACCTCCCACCTTTTTACCAGTAAAGAACACAATGAATCAGCGGACAACCATAACCACTAGAACAGGACAGTGAGCTTGATATTCCAGAATTTCAAGATGCTCAAGATGAACCTGGTACTGAAGAGGACCCAATGGTTCAAGAGACTCAACCTGAGATCTCAGTACATGCACTAGCAGGTGTCACCACTCGCCAAACCATGAAGGTCAAAGGGTGCTTCAAAAAGATCCCTCTCACAATCCTCATTGACTCGGGCAGTACTCACAATTTCATTGATCCTCACATTACTAAGGTAGCAGACTGCTTTATATACCCTTGTTCTAGCTTTGAAGTCATGATTGCTAATGGGGGCATATTGCCATGTAAAGGGAAGTGTCAAAATGTGCGTCTTGCAATTGGTGATTATAATTGTCGCTCTGATATGTTTGCCCTACCCTTAGGCGGGTGTGATGTGGTTTTAGGGGCACAGTGGCTTCGCACATTAGGACCTATTTTATGGGACTTCTATGAGCTTTGAATGTAGTTCACAGATAATGGTCAGAAGCACACCTTAAAAGGGTTATTACCAAGATTTGCTAGCATCATTAGTTCTCATCGTATGGAATTTTTTTTGAAAAAAGGCTCACATGGGGTCATTGCACAACTGCATTCCATTCAACTCTAGGCCCCCCGCTGCTTCTAACCACCCTATAGACTTACAAGCCATACTCGACAAGCATGCAACCATTTTTTTAGAACTAGTAGGGTTACCCCCTTCATGCCTTGAAGATCACTGCATTCCTCTCCTTCCAAGAAGCATCCCACCCAACATTCGGCCATATCGTTACCCCCCATCTGCAAAAGACTAAAATTAAGAACTTAGTCCAGGAACTCCTCAAGTTTGGAGTTATTTGCCCCAGCACCAGCCCATATTCCTCCCCAGTCTTCTTGTCCACAAAAAAGATGGGTCGTGGCACCTTTGCATTGAATTTTGAGCCCTTAACCACCTCACTATCAAGGATAAATTCCCAATTCTTGTCATCGATGAGCTTCTTGATGAACTCCATGGGGCCAAATTCTTCTCCAAGTTGGATCTGCATTCTGGCTATCATCAAATTTGAGTGCATCCTGATGACATTCCCAAGACAGCCTTCCGTACACATGAGTGTCACTATGAGTTCCTTGTCATGCCATTTAGCCTTACAAATGCCCCTTCCACTTTTCAAGCACTCATGAATAAAATCTTTCGGCCTTTTCTCTGTCAATTTATTTTAGTTTTCTTTTATGGCATTTTGATCTACAGCCGCACATGGGCCGAGCATCTCCAACATATTGATAGGGCATTACAATTGTTAGCCGACAATCAATTATGTGCCAAGCAATCCAAGTGTTCATTCAGTCAAGAGGAAATTGACTATTTGGGGCACATTATTTCAGCCAATGGGGTTCGCGCAGACCCAAAAAAAATCAGTGCTATGCAGAATTGGCCTCAACCAACCACCCTCAAGAGCCTTCATGGTTTCTTAGGCCTGACAGGATACTATCGCAAGTTCATCAAATATTATGGCAAGATCGCGGCTCCTTTGACTTCCTTATTGAAGAAGGATGCTTTCACCTGGGGTGCAATAGCTGATCAGGCATTCATCCAACTCAAATAGGCTATGTGTAGTATACGAGTTTTGGCACTACCAGACTTCACCAAAACTTTCACCATCAAAAGTGATGCCAGTGGCATCGGCCTGGGTGCTGTTCTTCTCCAAGAGGGCCGACCAATTGCCTTCACTAGCAAAGCCCTTTTTGGTCACAATTTATGTTTGTCTACATATGAAAAAGAAATGATGGCAATTTTACATGCAGTACAAAAATGGAGACCCTACTTATTGGGAAACCATTTTTGCATGAAAACTGATCATCAGAGTTTGAAATATTTCTTGGAACAATGGGTCTCATCCCCAGCTCAGCAGAAGCGGGTCAACAAACTCATGGGCTATGATTATGAGATCACCTATAAGAAGGGAAAAGATAATGTTGTGGCTGATGCTCTCTGAAGAACCTTCGAGGACCAGCCTTCCCTCTCTGCCATCTCCATGCCCCTTCCTAAATGGTTGGAATCTGTCCAACAAGGGTATGCAAATGATCCCTCCTTATGCCACATCATTCATCAATTGGCCACTAACCCCTCTGCAGTATCGCATTATTCATGGGACGGTGTTTCTCTGTGATACAAGGGTCATTTGGTGCTTCCCCAAATTTCAGACCTACATCAGGCTATCTTCTATGAAATCCATGCTTCCCCCTTAGCAGGGCACTCAGGGTTTCTCAAAACCTATGAGCGGGCACATTGACACTTCTTTTGGAAAGGCATGAAAACTGAAATTAAACAGATGGTGGCCGAATGTGAAACCTGCCAATGACACAAAGGTGAAACCACATTGACTCCTGGTTTGCTTGCGCCCTTGCCTATTCCTACTAGGATCTGGACAGATATTTCCATGGATTTCATTGAGGGCCTCCCTAAATCTGGGGGAAAGACAGTGATCCTAGTCGTAGTCGATCGCCTCTCCAAATATAGTCATTTTTGTGTACTCAGCCACCCATACATAGCATCCACAATTGCACAGGTTTTCTTGGATCAGATCTTCCATCTTCATGGCATTCCTTCTTTAATTGTCTCAGATCGTGATGCCACTTTCACTAGCCATTTTTGGATGGAACTATTTCATCGCACAGGCACACAGTTGAAAATGAGCTCTGGGTACCACCCACAAACAGATGACTAGACAGAAATTGTCAACAAATGCTTGGAGACCTTCCTTCATTGTTTTGCCTCCGAACAACAACATCAATGGGCCAAGTGGCTTCCCCTAGTTGAATGGTGGTACAATACCTCATACGACACTTCCACCAAAATGACTCCCTATGAGGCAGTTTATGGTCAAGCACCACCACCACTTCTTCCATATCATCCTGGTAGCTCACTAGTTCAGAGAGTTGACACTACTCTCCGCAACTGGGATCAGATTCTCCACACCTTGCGAGACAATCTCCACATGGCCTAGAACTGAATGAAGTAGCAGGCTGATCAGCACTGCTCTAAGCGTACCTTTCACCCTGGTGATATGGTCTTTCTTCGTCTACAACCATACAAGCAATCATCACTAAAACAAAAAGGGCACCAAAAGCTTGCTCCAAAGTTTTATGGGCCATATAAGGTTCTCCAAAAGATTGGATCAGTTGCTTACAAGTTAGAGCTTCCACCTTCCTCCCAAGTTGATCCCATCTTTCATGTCTCCTGTTTGAAACAAGTTCTTGGATCCAACATCTGAGTGCAGACAGCTTTACCAGCACTTAATAATGAAGGCTCCATCCTTCTCGAGCTAGAAGCAATCTTGGACAGGCGCACCCGCCAACTTTGATCCTGCTCCATCACAGAGGTCTTAATCCAATGGCACGACATGCAACTAGAAGATGCCACATGGGAACCACTCTTCCAGATTTAACAACAATTCCCACATTTGAAGCTTTGAGGGCAAAGCTTTTTTTTTAAGAGGGAGGGGATGTTAGGAACCCGTGCTTAATTGCTATGGACGCATATGCTTTGTAAGTCATCCCTTAGAGCTTATTCTAATTATCCCACATACAAGGGAAGTAGTAGTTGTTAGAATAGAGTTAGTATATAAGTAAGTGTTGAGGCTGAATAAAGGAATTCATAAATTCATTGTATTGAGCTTGCTCAAAGGAGGTTGCCCCCTCGAAGAGGCCTGCGATCAATATAAGCATTTTGTATTTCTGTTATTGGTAAGAGTTATTTTATTTTTGCATATTTTGATTAAATCTATTGTAAGAGGTAAATTTATATAGGAGGTTCATCACACTTGTACCTATTCCTATACTTCTCCCCTTTTGACATCAATGGCAAAGGGTTTATCCTAGAGCTAACACTTGGCTCCCCCTCAACTGATGTTGATCCTCAATGGCAAGAAGTGAAAGAAATTAATCCTAACTTCTCTCATAGAAACTCAAAAGTGTCTTTTGGTAGTGCCTTTTATGAAGATATATACAACCTATTATGTAGTACTTATATATTTCATCTTAACCTACTGATCTACAACCTACTCTCTCAAAAAGTGATATCTGATAGGAATATTTTTTGTTCTTGAATGCATCACTGGATTCTTAGAAATATTAATAGCACTTATGTTGTCACAAAAAATAGAAATAGGTTTATCATATTGTACTTTTATGTCTTCTAAAGTTTGCTTCATCCAAAGCACTTGAGTACAACACAACATTGTTGCAATATATTCTGCTTCAGTTGAAGAAAGTGATACTGAGTTCTTCTTCTTGCTTAGCTAAGATACTAAGATATCACTGAGGAAAAAATCTCCTCCACTTGTGCTATTTATATCATCCAAACAACCTACCCTATCTAAATCTGTATAAGCAACCAAAGTAAAATCTCTACCCGTGGGATACCATAATGCGTAATCTAATGTCCCCTTGACAATTTGAATATTCTCTTCACCAATAGAACATGACTCTCCTTCAGGGCTGCCTAATATCTCATAACCATGCCTACTGCATGCATGATGTCTGGCCTCAATGCTTTCAAATATAAAAGACTACCAATCATATATCTATACAAAGATTGATCTACAATAGGTGAATCTTCATCCTTACTCACCTTGTTCCCTATACCTATTGGTGTGTCAACTAGTGTACAATCCTCAAAACCAAAAAATTTAAACATTTCCTTAGCATATTTATTTTGAGATATGAAAATTATTTTATCTGATTGAAATATTTACAACCCTAAGAAAAATGACAATTCTCCAAGCATAGACATCTCAATTTTTTGCATATTATCAAATAATTATTTTGTCATCTTTTCAACATTTCCTCCAAATATTATGTCATCAACATATACCACAACAATCAACTGATTCTCACATTTTGTTTTTATGTAGAGATTACTGTCAGCAAATTCTCTCTTGAAACCTTGATCTTGCAGGTACTTATCAAGTCTTGCATACCAAGAAATGGGAGCTTGTTTCAATCTATACAGTGCTTTATTCAATCTACATACATGGCTGTTATTTTTTGAGAGAAAAAATCCCTCAGTATACTCAATGTAGACCTCTTCTTCTAGATTCCCATTCATAAAAGCAGACTTGACATCCATCTGAAACACTTTAAAATTTTTAAACACTGTATATACAAGAAACATTTTAATAACCTCTAACTTGGCACTAGTGCAAAGGTTTCTTCAAAATCTATACCCTCAATCTGAGCATATCCTTTACATACTAACCTTGATTTATTCTTGGTAACTTCACCATCTTCATTCAACTTGTTTTTGTATACCCATTTTTTTCCTATCACATTTTGATATTTTGGTCTAGGCACTAATTTACAAGTATCATTTTTTTCTATCTGATTTAATTCTTCATCCATTGTTTTAACCCAATGCTCATCATGTCTAGCTTCTAAAAACGTTCTAGACTGAATTTTGGATAATAAAGAAAAATTAACTTGCTCAAATTTACTTACCATCATCTTTCTAGTGTGAAGTCCTTCATTTGTGTTTCTAATGATGTCACTTTCATTATGATTTCTTTGGACATATTTGGATGGGGTCTTGGTGTCCTTTTGTTCCTTCTTCTCATCTTCATTTGATTCTTAAAAATCTTCTTTTTCAATGATTTCAGGAGTGTCTATCAAATCACTGGCTCTTTGTGCTACATCTTCATCTCTCTTGACACTTACACTTTCAACTATCTTCTTGGTTCTGTTGTTATAACATTTATAAGCTTTAATTTTTCAATAATATCCAATAAATATACCTTCATTTCTTCTAGATTCAAAATTACCCAATTTTTTATCAGTTCTCTTTATGAAGCATCTACTACCAAAAACTTTGAAATAATCAACAATAGCTGGTTTGTCTTTCCATAGCTCATAGGGAGTCTTGTCACTATTGACTCTCAACAATGCTCTATTCTGGATATGCACTATTCTGCTTACTGCCTTTGTCCAATATTTATCTGGTATCTTGGATTCATTTGGCATTGTCTTCACCATCTCCTGAACTATTCTATTTTTTTTCTCAACTACTTCATTTTGCTATGGATTTCTAGCTACTAAATAATGTCTCTTTATCCCATGGTCTTCACAACACTCAATAAACTTATCTGACATGAATTCTCCTCCTTGATATGATCTTAGGCACTTAATCTTCAAACTAGTTTCATTCTCAACTAAAGCTTTGAATGCTTTGAAGTGGTTGAAAGCTTCTAATTTTTTATTGAAAAACATCACCCAAGTCATTCTTGTAAAATAATCAATACACAACATGAAGTATTTTTCAACTTGAGTATTTTGAGTTCTAGTAGGTCCACATAGATTAGTGTGAACAAGATCTAACATATGAGTGGTTGAGTATTCTTTTGTCTTGAATTGTCTTCTGACCTGCTTCCCATGCTAACATGGTTCATAAAGCATGTTGGAGGGCTTTGTAATATTTGGAAGATCTCTAACTACTTGCTTCTTACTAATGTTATCAAGATTGTCAAAATTTATGTGTCTCATTCTCCTGTGCCATAACCAACTTTCCTCAACCTGACTCAAACAACATTTTTGACCTTTGATATCTGATAATATATATAAATTGTTCCTTGTCCTTTGAGCATCTGTAATCAACACATATTAATCTTTTCTCTTAATTTCACAACCTTCTACATAAAACTTTAATGTGTGTCCCTGATCACATATTTGACTTACACTCAATAGATTATGCTTAAGACCTTCTACATATAGAACATTTTCAGTCTTAATTCTCCCATCATCCAAACTTAATGTACCTTTTTTGGCTATTCTAGCAGTGGTATTGTCTCCAAATTTCACTGTGCCACCATTGATATTTTTAGAGTTATGAACTTGCTCTTGTCTCTTGTCATGTGCCTCAAACATCCTTTATCAATGAATCATGGATTTTTTTCATTTCTTGCATGCAAAGCTGTCTGGACTAACATAGACTTTTTAGGTTGTTTTTTCTACCATTAACCTATTTGAACTTTCTTCTTGATGAATGGAGCCTTGAAACTTTAGTCTTTGACTAAATCAAACATGTTTCTACAATTCTGGGCTATGTGTTTGAAATTATTTTACTTGCAACATATTATGGCATCTTCATCAAAGCTTGATAGAGGTGAAAAAGAGTTGTGGCTTCTGCTTGACTCTACGTGAATTTACTTCTCCTTATTTCTAAAATTATTATCTCTTTTCCAACAATATATTTTCTTATGACCATAACCATTACAATAAAAATAATAATTCTAAAAATAGAGCCTATTTTGATTTGTGTATCTTTGACCTAGTTATCTTTTGTAGCTTTGTTCCTTCCAACCTTCTTTGTTTGGGCTGTCCTCTACATTCTTAACTTCTTTCCCTTTTATTTCCTCTTTTGTAAGGGCTTCATCATAGCTCTTTTTCTTTTCAAATTTGATACCTATCTTATTTGATATTAATTTTTGAGTTTCTAATATCTTATTCAACATGTTATTGCTATTCTCAAATTTTTAATCATTGATTGCTTTATTTGTTTTCTTGATATCTTCTTTTAAAGAGGCAATTTCAACAACATACTTTTCACATTCTTCACTTACTTTTTGTATTTGAGCTATTAGATCTTCTTCAATATTTTTGGCTTCTTCAATGTGTGCTTGTGTATCTTCAATTATTTTCTTTGACTCTTTTTCATTTTTCTCGATCTGGAGCTTCAATCTTTGATTCTTCTTCTCAAAAGCTTTTAATTTTTCTAAGGCACAAATGAGTTCTCCTTCTAGATTCACCTCAGCTTCATCATGTTCCTCTTCTTGATCATTTGCACTTTTGCTTACAAAGGCATCTTCATGTATGGTCATGAATATAATATTTTATTCATCTGAGTCACTGACTCCATTATCTTTAGTTGAGTTAGGATATTTAGAATATAAACTCTTCTTCTTGAATTTGCCTTTGAAGTTCTTCTTGTATGTAGGATTTCCTTCTTCATTTTCTCCATTATTCTTATCTAGACAGTTAGCTATAAAATATCCAATCTTACCACATTTAAAATATTTAAATGGTAACTTTACTTGATATTTACCTGTGTCCTTTTTAGGCTTGCATATGAATAGAGTTCCATTTTCATCTTCCTCATTACTAGAGCTGTCACTTGATTCTTAAATCTTAGCCTTGTCTTTCTTTGATGTCTTGAAAGTAGCTTCCCTATTTGAGAGTTTCTCTTTTTCGGTCCACATCTCATATGCCGTAAGAATACCATGTAGTTCATCCATCTTTAGCTTGGATAGATCCTTTATCTCCTCAATTACAGAAACCTTTACATCATATCTCAATGGCAGAGATCTCAAAACCTTTTGTACCACTACTGACTCTTCTAAATTTTCTCTAAGACCTTGAATTTGATTAACTATTTGATCAACACGCAAAACATAATTTGCTATATTTTCTTCCTCTTCCATCTTCAAATTTTTAAACTATCTTTTAAAATTCTGGAGCTTATCTTGTTGAACCTTTCCATCACCTTTGTAAATATTCTCAAGCTTTACCCAAGTCTCATGAAAATATTTGCATTGCATAACTTTAACAAATTATAACTCACATAAACCACATAAAATAGTATTTAAAGCTTTAAAATTATTTTCACTTGCCTTTTTTTCATAAAAGTAGTTACAAGTGTATGTGGTTCTTTGTATTCCGCCATCATTGCTTGCCAAATGTCAAATCCAAGGGCCATCAAGTAAGTTCTCATTAGTATGCTTCGAAAAGCATAATTTGTCCCATCAAATAAAGGTGCCTTATTTGTAGAAAAACCCTTCATGTGATTCAGCCATTGTGATTTCCTCGATCTACCTTCAAGCTGTTAAACTCTTTCCAAAAGAACCTGCTTTGATACCAATTGTGAAGCATGAGATATACTGAGGGGGGGTTGAATTAGTATATCATATATCTTTTGAATATTTTACATAATCTTTTTTTTTTTTAACCACTTAATCATACATTCAAGATATAAAAGAAAACTGAAATAATAACATGCACCACACAAGAGAAAGAGAGACACTAGATTTTTACATGGAAACCCAATGTGGAAAAAACCATGGAGAACAATCTCAAGAATATGAATGAGCACCAAATCAAATTACAAAGTTACCAAGCACCAACTTGCAGGAGTACCAACCCCTTTGGCAAGCACCAACATAATAACTATTTGTGAGCATCAACCCATAGGAGCACTAACCCTTCTTATGTAAAAAAATAACTATCTCTCAATGTTGTTTTCTCAACAAAAGATAGAACTCTACTATATCTCTTTCTCTTTTCTCCTCTTTTCTTATATAAAAAAATTACAAACCATGCACTCTCTTGCATATATAAAATGGCTTCCCAAGCCTCTTTTTATAGCTTTCCAAATGACCTTTGGCATTCACCCTTTGTGAGCCTTCAATCCACATAGAAAATGGCACCAAACTTGCATGACCCTGAAAATATTTTCATTTAAAAAGTCACATGGTGACCCTTCATGAGCAAATGCATCCTTTCTACTTTTGTCTTTATCTTGGTCACTTTTCGAATTCCTCAAGGTGACTCTTCATGGAAAAATGCACCCTTCCCTCTTTTGTCTTCATTTGGTGACTCTTTGAATTCCTCGAGGTGACCATTCATGAGAAAATGCATCCTTTCCCTCTTTTGTCTTTATCTCGTGAATCTTTGACTTCTTCATGGGACCTCTTTTGACTTTATGCAACCAAAAATATATTTGTTAATATTAATTAAATATCAACACACTTTAACCAAACTATGAACATTAAAAACACCTTAAGACATTAAATGCTATGGGGACTTTGTCACCAATAATGTTAAACCTTTGACATCAATAAAAAAAATTCCAACACTTAGGAGCATTCCTTGATTTAGAATTTGCATTAGGAACTTAAGAAATGTTTAGAGCAACAACAAGGACATTAGGCAGTAGAGATATAGACACTTTTGGAGGCAACTTTCCTACTTGAATGAGGCCACTCTTAGCTCTATTATCAAGGTCATATGCTTTAGGAAGAGTGAAACCACCCATGGATTGTAATATTATGGCAATATTAGTACCAAAGGCCCTCAATTATGTAGAGAAGACAAAGCTAGTAGGTGGTCTCATGGGAGGAGGCCTATGCCAAGTCTTTTAGAACCTCTCATTGAAGTCATGCATTGTTTCCTTAGGTGCTCTTTGGATCACATTGAGTTGGTGGATGAGTGAAGTGTGGTCACTCTCATATTCAAACCTTGAAGTTAATAACACTCCAAAGTCATCCCATGTTGTAATGCAACCATTGTGCTAATTCCTACACCAATCAAGTGTTTTCCCTCTAAGGGACATGAGAAGGAGTCTAATGGCAATATTGACCTTAGCGACATTGTGAAAAGTAATGAAGTTTGATATATCCCTAATGCTCACTAGGAGTGATATGGCCTTCACCATTGAATGTTGGACCACTCTTTGTAGCATTAGGCGGAATGTCATCATAGGCCTCAAGATGGATTAGATTTCTAGTGTTAAAGGCTGGGAAGGCATGTTGCCTAGCCATGTTTTACTCAAGTTCTTCCTCACTATTGATCCTCTTGGTTAGCAAAGTCCTCTTTCTCTTTGAAGGGAAGAAAGGCTGAGGGTGTTGAACTTTAAGAGGAAGATCAGGTTGAAGAGGTGGATTAGTAGGATTGAAAACTCTACTAGAAGATGACCTAGTAAGGACCATGAAGTATGAACACAAATATATAACAAAAAAATGGTCTAGAAATAGATTTTACCTTGAATGGAGCTACCAAATACTGAGTAACACACCAATATGGAGATGATGTTGTCAAGACCATCATTTACCTTGACAAGTTGTCTTTAGTACAATGGTCCCACTGAGCATGCCAAAACTATTGTCACCAAATTTTTCACCATAGATGAAGTTGTTCAAGCCTACTCTAAGATTTGGGCAACATTATAATACCTCTAAGACTGTGGGTTACCTATGGTATAGGTAGACCTCTAGGTTTAAGGGCTAGCTCCCTGAATTTACCTTGAAGTGCTTATCACCTACACTAACTGATTGATTGTGGGAAAAGAGATAGAAGTATGCAGAAAGATAATATATTCTAAGGGGGTGATGCACCATAAGGATTTTCACAAGATCTTTATACTTATCTCACTAAGAAACAAGACCTACAAACTATCTTCAAAGTCCTAAGATGTTCTAACATTAGTATTTGAATATAGAGGTGATATGCATGAGACAACTCAAGGTAAGTGGACCAAAAGTTAGGTTGAAGAATATGAGGACACTTGCACACTTGAAGGGATAAAAACACACTAGCTACACTCCATATGACTTGTTATAATGAGAAAGTCTCGCATTATATATGAAAAGACAAGGAAAAGTAAGGATAGGAGCTTATCACTAGACCTCACCATTCATCACTTTGCACACATAGACAAGATGTTTCCGAACTAAAAACTAGATTGTTTGCATTATTCAAAGGTAAAGTACAACATCAAACTAGCATGGCTTCACCATACATGATGTGGAATTAGATACAAGAGCCAAAATGGCTAGTACTTATAGAGTGTGAGAGAAGAGAGAGGAGAATGAAGCTCAAGAGTTATAAGAGCATGTGTCAAGCTGAGAGAGATAGTTAAATTTGCAAGAGAATAGAATGTAAAATAGACCATGCAAGGTCTCTATGGAAAAATGTCTCTCTAAGCATGAAAATCTTGAAATTTGATGTAGGACTCTTCAACTACTTGTTTGGAAACTACCTTAATCATTTGGCCTTCCTTGCTATGGGAATCTCCTAAGATGGTTACTACTAATGTGGGGTCCTTCCAAACATGTTCATCATCAAAACCTTTGCCAAAATCCTCAATGTATATCTTCTACTTTGATAGGATTAGTTTGCAGTCAATTATGTACTATGTTTCTATTAGCCCCCAAATTTTGGCTAAGTGTTTTGTCATTTTGGTGCAAAACTGACATGGTATTGAAGAAGCATAAAATAGAAGATTGGGTGTAGAATCACCATGGTGTAGAAACTACAAGGCATGAAAGGACAAAGGTGTAAAAGCACCAACATGAGAGGACCAAGTCAAAGGAGTATTAATCATGAGGAACCCAAGAGCATAGGAATCATAATGATAGTGGAAGACTTGGGGAGTGCATGGGAAGTGAGAGTAGTTGAGGAATGATTCATATGGGTCACCCAAACCTTATTCATCAAACATTTTTCACTGGACCACAAGAAGATGAACACATGGCATCAAGAATCTAGCATAGGGTGAGTATATAGGGGGTACAAAGGGTCAGGTCCTTAGGAAAAGTTAGTAAACTAAGTGCCATGACTCTTAATAAAGGATTGAGCTAAGCATGCCAAAGCATTCAAGGATTTTGAGAAGATGGAAGAAATGATGAATACACACCATTAATAATTGAATACAAGTTTTACATCCCTTTGAGGATAGGTTATCCAAGAAGTTTTAACACTTGAAGATGCCTAGAAGCATGGCACCATATCCCTAGATGAATTGGTCAAGAAGGCTAATGAGACATCTAGCCAACTTAAGGAGATGAAGAAATATAAGGAGGCCATGGAGGTAATAACTATGAAGCTAATCGACACATTATCACATTGGGATAATGTCAAGCAATAGATCGAGTAGATGGGGCCTAAATTTTTGGTAGATGTCACTAATGAGACTTTGTCCATAATGGACTAAGAGCGTAGTATGGGGTGATGTTGGCCCCCAAATTTTGGCTAAGTATTTTGTCCATTTTCACATGGTATTGACATGGTGTGGAAGGAGTATAGAATGAAAGATTGGGTGTGGAATCACTATGTCATGGAACCTACAAGGTATGAGAGGATAAAGGCACGAAAGCACCAGTGCAAGAGGACCCATTCAAAGGAGAATTATTCATGAGGAACCTGAGAGCATAGGACTCAAAATGATAGCCAAAGACTTGCAGAGTGTATAGGAAGTGGGAGTAGTTAAAGAGTGATTCATATGGGTCACCCAAACCTTATTCATCAAAAGTTTTGCATCGGACTACAAGGAGATGAGCACATGGCATCAAGGATCTAACATAAAGTGAGTATATAGGGGAAAAAAGGCTCAGGTCCTTAGGAGAAGTTAGTAAATTGAGCACCATGACTCTTAGTCTGTTTAGAGTCTGTTGGTTAATTACTCATGTCATTAATGTTGTAAATACTTGGTCAGGGATAAACAAGTATAAATACCCCTATTGTAAAGTAATGTGAGGACATATTTTTCTTGATAATCTACTGTTGAAGCTTAATATATAAATCATGGTATTTATAAACATTCTGGTGTTCATGTTCAGTTGTATGGATGAGTTGTGTGTCTATGTTAGGTTGAGTTGCGCATTTCTTGATTGGAACTTAATATGAAATCTACTTAAATATTTTATTTTTATCAGTAATAACTCAACCAAAATGGCTTTAATGTGCATCATTATGGTGGATGAGCTTAGTAATCCAAGGATTAAAGTAGTTTATCTTTTCTTCTATATAATATCTATTTAATTATATGTTTAACATCAATAATATAACCAAGTACTGTTACTACGTAAAAAAACTTATAGGAACTAGTATCTAGCTGTGCACTTTGGGTGAGTTCTCAAGACCACAGTCTTGCATGAAAGGGCTAGTGCGCTAGCTCATTGGGCTACACTTCAGTGCCAAAGCTATATTAACAATAAAAAACCCAAAATTTTGGTTCCATTGTCGAGACTCGTATCACTTGCTACACAATCATGGAAAATATTTGAGTGTATCACTCTTGAGAATATAGAATAATGGATTATGAGAGTTGAAGATAATTTTACGGTTCCCTAACTTGAATCAAGAGTTTATGTATGGTACTGGGTAGATAAAATATCTATAGTGCACTATATGAATTTTTTTTGTTGATATCCTGGTTTATTTACACACTTGGCTATCTACATATGCTCAACGGTGATCACAAAACCTTAGGAGAAGATAGTCTTGGAAATTAGAGTGATAAAGAGATTTAACTCAACTTAGAACTCCATGGATGAGAGCTATCAACATTTGGTGGAGAGGAGTTTTGAACAACTACATTCTAGAGTACATTGTAACTACATATTCATGCCCTGGAAAAGCCACATTCCAGTTCTTTAGAGAAATACATGGTCATTACATTAAACATTTTGCTTTAGAATTCAATAAGTTATTTATTGATCTTGGACTTGAGACTATGCCAATCGAGAGTTAAATCCTTCTGTGTATGATCCACACATTGGGAAATGGAATAGAGTAGAGTTAGTAAAAGATTATGGGTTCAAAATGGTAGCCAGTCAATGGGCATTATGGAAATGGAAATATGATGAAGTTTGACAAAGGATTATAAGAGTTATTAGTGTGGGAAGAGACTGGGAGAACTAATGAAGTGCTGTTAGGATATGTAGGGAAGCAAATACACATAGAGAGGATCCCATCACTTTTGAATTGTGCCCCATGCCACTAATATCATATGAAGGAGAAACTAACTAGATGACAAGCACTGAAGAACCAAGTATAAACCAAATAATCTCCTGAACCATAGTGCACACTCATGCTCTTGAATTAGATGAAGTACACATACATAATTGGGATACAAATAGTGTGGAATCAAAGATTGAATTGGTAAGGGATACTGCAATTGAACCATTTGACACTCATATGAACTTAATGCTTTCCTTCCCTCTTTAAGGGAATATCATGTCATAATTCATGATGCTTGGAGGACCTGACCTTTAACATGGAAAAAGTATAGACCCAAATTTGGTTAATCAACTAGCTACCATAGCCCATATCATGAGTGATACTACTGGAGGGATTGGAGGTGGACTAGGTGGTGGCATAGGAGGAAGTAGTGGACTTTCCCCTCAAGGTAAAGGATCTAGAGGTTATCAAAAACCACTAGTTCAAGAACCTCCATTGATACTGGTATATTATGAAATGACACTCCACTTACCTAAATACTGAGGCATGGAAAATGCAACTGAACACATCCATAAGTGTGAACTCATCTGGAGGATGTAAGGCATCACTTCTTCTGAAAGAAAAGCTACCCAATTTACAACTATGCTATTGGAGTAAGCACACAAATGGTATAGTAAGTTCAACCCTCAATAAGTAGTGGTTGACTATGATCAACTTAAAATGGCATTCCTTTAGGAATTTTATATCCCTGAATATGAAAAACAAAGCATAGTCGCACTAAAGGACATAAAACAGTTGCTTATTGAAAGTGTGCAAGAGTATGATGCAATGTTCAAAACATTATTGTCCAAATTGTCATTTGAGATCAATGTTACTCAGCATGTACAATGGTTTATGGGTGGATTCTTACTTCCATTCTGATGAACATTATCTTAGAAGACCTTTACTAGCCTATATGAGGCTTTGGAAGCCACCCTCCGTGCTAAAGCAGTTGGTAGTATTGATACAGGGATCAATCCTTTCGTGGAATCTCATATAGCTTTAACGGCATCATAGATTGAGAAATTAAGTACAAATAATGCACATGATACTCGTAGTGGTCTTTAGTGCACTAATTGTGAGTATGAGGGACACACCCAAAGTAACTACTCGTGCAAGAACATTCACATTGTATTGAAGCAGTACTATGAAATTGATCATGAAGAGCATGATGTACGCTCATGTCCCCTTTTGAAATAATTTACACACTCAAAGGTGTTTTACTATTGTAAGATATGTGATGGATACACTCATGACACTAATGACTATTGATTAATTAGTGATATCCATGAAGCATGAGCACACAATACGTGCTAAATTTCTATAGCCAACAATCAAGATAATGGTAGCTACCATGGTCAAGGAAGAGGATGAGGATGAGGAGGTGGTCATTTTCCATCTAAAACATGTTAAAAATGTGGATCCCTAGACCATTACCAAAGAGATTGTTTAGATTACCCTACATTTTCTTTCTTTAAAAAGGACCATCGATGGGAAGAGCATCTTGACTTATATGTGGCTATCACTAAAGAGCAAAATGAAAAGGGTGATATTATGATTCAAATTGATAAACCACATTGGTGCACATGTTCATGCACCCCAACTATTCAAAAAGTGAATATTACCACGTGCAGTAGAGGACGATCTCAATCTACCTCCAATCCTATTGAGACGATTCAACGTAAAGAACCATGATCAAGAAAGTATCTTGATGCCCAACAATAAAAGGATGTACTCCAAAATACAATGATGTTGGTGTGAGAACTCCAAAGAAAGATTAAATTACTCAAATATAAATAAGTAATGTAGTGTGATGATATGTAGAAGGTAGATAAACCTTAAAATGTGGCACACAATGACTTCCAAGAGCTGTGCAAATGTATGCTAGATGAGGACATTATTCCACAACTACGAGTTTGGCTTAAGAATCATGTAAAATCACCAAATGATTCTCAACCTCAAGTCACTTGGAAAATTGAGGATCATCACTTGAATCATTCTTGATGGTAAAATACCCCCATCTCTCCTACTCCTCCATAATATAAAGAGATACTAGTCAATGTTACCATTAATGGGTGGGTAATCTAGGACATCCTAGTTGACACTGGCACAGAAGTGAATGTCCTCACCAAGGATGCTTGGTGAAAAATGACTAGTCCAACATTGCAGCCACAACCGCATGTATTGTTCATGGCTAACAAGACTTGTGTTTTACCAATTGGTATCCTCAAGAATTCCATGGTTGATATACTTGGAGTACCCTTCAAGGCGGATTTTTAGGTACTTGAACTAGCTAAGACAGATGACTTGCTAGCTCTATTGGGACAACCTTGGTGCTATGAAAATAATACAGACCTAAGTTTAAAGAAGTATTACATTAGTTTGAAGAATGTTGACTAGTGTGTTGTTATTCCTCTAGATCAAATATAGGGCCTCCTTATATAAAACTTGTTAGTGTGGAAGAGGACATTAACCACATCTATAATGTCACTGCTAGGAACGATGAACAAAGGGATCCAACTCTTGATGGAATTCTAAGATGGTCAGACACTCAGTCCCTTTCTGACACTATAAGCACTACTTGTAATTATTGGGCCCATGGTGATTATGATCTCATTAGAAGAGTGTGTAGTACCATTAACAATTAGGATAATGTTTTGTGCCAGTATAATAAATGCACAAGTTCATTCAACTTGTTATCGACCAAGTCATGAGAGGACTAATCATATATGCACCTCTTGAAAGACTCGATGAGGCTCCACATTTCCATGGACAAATGGAAACCCATGACTTTGTCTAGTGCCTTGAACACTTTTACCAATCTGTATGGATCGTATTTGATCCTTAATTCACATTTTTGATGGTACAATTGCAAGATGGTGGCAAACCCATTATGAACAACTTCTCTAGTGGGATAAATTATGTTTAGCCTCACATCACTGGTTCCATCAAAATAACAAAGGGGAACATTCAACTACAATGGATTACAAGCACCTGAACCCCACACAGAAGCTTGTGAGGCAATGTGGAAAGATGATGAGTCATACTTACTAGAGTACTTGTGGGTGTATGCATTCTATGGGACTTAACACACCTGGGCACAAGCATGGTATGTTCATGAAGAGTGATACTGTTGGAAATATTGTCATTGATGTGAAAGGTTTAGTATTATTGGTGATAAAGGCCCCATTGTATTAAATATTGTTTGTAATAAATATATCTTGGCTAATATGAGTTAATATTTATTTAATATTAACGAATATATTTTTGGTTTCATATGAGACAAATTAAGGGCCCATGGAGAAGTTGAAGAGTCACGGGATAAAGACAAAAGAAGGATGGGACGCATTTTCCCATGAAGAGTCATCTTGGGGAATACCAAGAGTCACCAAGTGAAGACAAAAGAGTAAAGGGCGAATTTCTCATGAAGGGACACTTAAAGGAATACAAAAAGTCACCAAAGATAAGGACTAATGTGGGAAAGACGTTTTTGGTCATGAAGGGTCACCACATGACTTTTCAAATGCTTGGATATGAAGGGTCATCTAAGATTGGCGCCATTTTCCATGAGAATTGAAAGGTCACAAAGGGGGAAGGCCAAAGGTCATTTGGAAAGCTATAAATAAAGGCTTGATTAGCCATTTGTAATGTGAAAGTGAGAGGTTGATTTGATATTGTAATATCTAGCTTAGAAGAGCAATTATGAGAGATGATTTGTATTTGTTATAACTAGCTTAGAAGAGCAAAAGTGAGAGAGAGGAAGGTGATGTTGTATTGATCTATCATTTGTTGAGATAGCAACATTAAGAGATAGGTGTGTGGTATACACAAAGGGGTTGGTGCTCCTGTGGGTCGGTACTCACGAATTGTTGCTAAGTTGGTGCTTGGCAAAGGGGTTGGTACTCTTGTGGGTTGGTGCTCATGAATTGTTGTTGGGTTGGTGCTCGGCAAAGGGGTTGGTGCTCCTGTGGGTTGGTGCTCATGAATGACAGCTGGGTTGGTGCTCAGCAAAGGGGTTTGAAGCTCCTGTGGGGTGGTGCTCACGAATTGAAGCTGAGGTTTGTACTTGGCAAAGGGGTATGGTGCTCCTATGGGGTTGTTCTCATGAATATATTTGAGATTGATTCTCTGTGGTTTTTCCCACATTGGGTTTCCACGTTATATCTGGTGTCTCTCTCTATATTGTGTGGATGTTTATTGTTTGAGTTTTATTGCATATCTTGAATGTTTGATTAAGTGCAATTTGGTTAAAGGAAAGATTTATAAGATATATAATATACTAATTCACCCCCCCTCTCAATATATTCCATGCTTAACAGATACATGGGTACCAAGTTCTGGTACCTAATGAAAGAGAACATGAATTTAACACTATCCTATCCATCACAAAGGTTAGATTTGTGCCTCACTCTTCAAGACATGCATGCAACAATTGTAGGAGATCCAAATACCCTTGAAGATCACCTACACAAAATCCATCATATCCTTGGAGAATCTCTACATCTCTTTAAGGAACGATTGACACAACTTATTTTTCTAGATCGATGTGAAGAAATTCATCTGGGGAAACAAAAGCTAGTTTTCAAGTAGAAGAAGGTGAACGATCCAATCCACTTGACCCCTTATCAAATAATTTGGATGTTACCACAGAATTTGACACATGTGTTATTCATGATGTAGGTGCTAATATTGATAACCCCTACCTTGGGTCCATTTAGAATGTTAAGCATAACATTGACACAAAGCAAGGATCAAAGATGGCTATGATAGGATATTACTATACTTACACTGAAATTTCAAAAATATTTGAGTTATTAAAGGAATATAAGGATGTCTTTATAAGAAGCTACAATGAAATGAAAGGGGTCCATCTATCCTTAGGAAAGATGTATATCAAATTTATTGATGATCCTTGACCAGTTAGAAAATGGCCATATAAGATGAATCCTAATCTATGAACACACATCAAAGAGGAAATCGATAACATGCAGCGTGCTGGAGTAATTGCCCCCATTGATGAATCTAAATGGGTCAGTCCCATGGTGATTAGTATCAGTAAAGATGGATGCATCTATATTTACATGGATTATCAGGTACTTAATGCATCTTATGTCATTGATCCCTTCCCAACACCTTTCACAGAGGAAATGCTTTAAGGTGTTGCTAGATGTGAGATATACACCTTCACAGATGGATTATCGAGATACCATTAGGTCCAAATAGCTAAATAGGACCAATTGAAGAATACTTTTTCCATTGAATGGGGATAGTTAGCATTTACTATCATGCCCTTCAATTTGAAGAATGCCACAACTGTGTTCTCATGGATAGTTGTTGAAGCATTTAAGGATTTCATCCATCAGTTTCTTTGAGTCTACTTGGATGATTGGACAGTCTATGGCTTGGTCAAGGACCATTGCTCTAACCTAAGACTTATGATTGAGCACTACTGGGTCTTAAAAATATCATTCAATTTAAATAAGTGCCTATTTTCTACACCTTTCTGTGTGCTTTTAAGATATTATTTGTAAGGATGGACTCCTAGTAGACCCAGAGAAGGTGTTTTTTATTCTTCACCTCCTAGTGCCCAAGTCTTAGCTTGAGGTCTACACCTTTCTAGGCCATACTGGTTAATATAGAGAATTCATCTGTGTATATGCAAAGATTTCCATGCCCCTAGAGGAACTTTTAAAGCATATCATTTCATATGGACTTGCTTCCACAAAGAAGCTTTTGAGACACTAAAGGACAAACTAGTCATCGCTCCTATCCTCCAATTTCCTAATTAGATAAAATCATTCCATGTCCATGTTGATGCATATAAAATGGTAGTTGGTGAAATCCTTGCATAAATAGGTGAAGGTCACCTAGATCATCCTATCTATTTTTCTAGTAGAAAACTCACTCCATCTAAGAGGAATTACACCACTACATAACACAAAGTATTATTGAGGGTCTATGCTCTTAAAATTTTTTGATAGTAATTAATGGCCACTCCTTTTATCTTCTATATAGATTATGAGGCCTTAAAGTACCTCATCAACAAACCTATGCTACATGGACAAATCTGTCACTAGATAGTGTTGTTCTAAGAGTTTTAATTTTTTGTCATGGTAAAACCTAGGAAAGCCAATTGTGGAATTGACCATTTGTCCCAAATTAAGTCTAGAGAGCCACTAAGAACCATTGAAGATGAATTAGCTGATGTTAAACTCTTTCATGTTACTTGTGTACCTAAGGAAATGGAGGATAATTTTGCCTTTCTTACCACTGGCTCAATGCTTGATTGTCTCACCCTTCAGGCCAAGAAATAACTCATGGTCTACACCACACCTTTTCAGCTCATAGGAGGGGATATTTATAAATTTGTCCATGATGAAGTTATTCAACATTGTGTTATGAAACATGAGTGTTCTAAGGTACTTTGAGAAGTTCATGAAGGCAATGCTAGAGGATACTATGCTAGAGAGGCTACTGTGTATAAAGTTGTACTAGCTAGTTTATGGTAGCCTATTCTTTTTTAAGATGCTAAGGCATATGTTAGGTAGTGTGACATATGTCAGCATGTAGGGAAACCAATCTGATGAGATGCCATGCCTCTATGACCAATTCCCTCTCAAGAACCATTTGAAAAATGTGCCATTAATTTTGTTATCCCCATCACTCTAGCTAGACAATGAATAGGTTACCAGTATATAATCACAGTAATTGACTACCTCACGTGTTGGATTGAAATTAAACCTACAAAAAATATTACTGTTATAACTATTATGCATTTCATTTGGGAGCATATCATAACTCAGTTTGGATGCCCATTAGGTTTCACTAGTGATTGTAAAACCCATTTCCTAAATGAAACAATTTGCATCTTATTGAATGAGTTCATGATTGTACACCATAAAACAACACCACACCACCCTCAATCCAATGGCATTGTTGAGGCCTTCAATAAGATCCTCAACACCACTCTAATAAAGATTTGTAATATTGGTTGATCTGACTGGGATGATAGGATATCTACAGTCCTATGGGTTTACCGAACAACTTATAAGCACCTGAATAAAATCACCCCATTTAATTTAGTATATGGCAAGGAGATGGTCCTTTCAATTGAATTTTTGGTGTCATCTCTTCACAGTACATGTATAAGATAAATAGATGAGGATTCATCCTTGAAAACATGCCTAGATACTTTGTTACAACTTGATGAAGCCTGTTTCCTCACTTAATGAGGATGTAGAAAATCACAAATAGAAAGCATGTCATGGCTGCCACATAAAACATAAAACATTTTCTCTGCGAATGAAGGTATTGATATACAACTCCAAGTTCATGCATATTTATAGAAAACTTTGGATTCATTGGTATGCTCTATTTGTCATTCATAGCATTTAGCCTATCAGAGCTTGTCGGTTATAAAGGTTGGACAACCAATTCCTTCCTTGACATTTCAATAGAATCTAGCTCTAACCATATTTCACTTTTGAGTAATTTAAAAATTATAACATATAAGGCTTATGCCATTATCTTAGGATTTCTTATTTTTCAATAAAAGCACTGCCTTTGTTATGTGCAATGTTTATTTAATGCAATTATCTTTAAGTTTGTATTTGTCTTTTTGTGGAGGAACATGACTTGGTTTTTGTGTGGGGAAACAGATCTAAATTCTTGATTAAAAGATAAGTGTGTAAGTTACCTAGGCACTCAAAGAACCTGAGCACACAAGGTTCTTAGGGTGCACACATTATTTAAGGCACACAAACTACATAGCCTTGGGATAGGGTGTTCCCTCCATGATTTTAAATTTTGAAAGATAAGTATCTTCCACTCCAAAAAAAACATGGGACATAACTGTTGTCAACTTCAAAGGAAGGCATGAGATGGGACGTGCCATTAATGCATAAAAGAATAGTAATGATGATAAATGTGCCAATGGTGTGATGTGACAATATCATTAAATGCATTAATTTCTAGAAGTGATGATTGAAGAATGATGGATGTTAAAAAAAAAAACTGCATTAATGACACGAAGTGATGGGTGAGGGGAAAGGAATAGTATTTTTAGTGAACCATCTTGAGCCTATAAATAAATAAGTTAGCTCATTTTTAAGATTTAAATTTGCATTTAATTAAGATTTAAAAGAGTCAAAGAGCCAAGAATAAAGAAAATACCAGAGCCGAGAGTGAAGAGAGAGATCTAATCTAGAGCTAGAATAAAAAAATCATGAGTTGAGATAGGTATTGAGGTAAGCGTCAATCCATGCGAGTGAAACACAGGGGAAATCTAGAACATGGTCATGACAGAGAAATATTATATGTTATAGGTTATAGAAGTTTTCCATTAGAGGGCATTTCATAAAGAAAGATTATAGGTTATAGGTTGTACAAGTATGCCATTAGAGGGCATTCATGCTCAAAAATCTGAAGTCATTGATCATAATCACTTATTTGTTTGGGAACGTTGGATGACTACACATCAACCTTTGGGCTCCTTCGAGGGTGATGCAACCTTTTTCAAGGCCCTAAGAATTAATCTGTTACATGTGATACCAAAGGAAGAGGAGTTACTTGGCTTGGAGACAGTATTCATTAGAGAAGAGACCCCAAAGGATCAGGGTCAACATGCAAAAAGGGGAGAAACAAGTATAGTGAGGTAGGCCAAGAAGACTTAATCATCTCCACCTCTACTTTTAATGATTGAGGAAATGTAGTATCTTGAGTTGGTCTTACACATGGAGAACTAGGTCTCCAAGGTGCCCTCTTGCACAATTTTTGACTACAACCATCATCAACTTGGGAATGAGGTTGAACTACAAAATGACTATAGAGTTAAGTGTTAGAACACCAAGAACTAGTTGGTGTATGATTTGAAAATCTTCAATGTGCTATACATTGTAGGGTTATTCTAACTTTTCAACTTACCTTACCTTGGAAAATCCATGGAGGAGATCAAGTTCCTCCTTTTGCGTGTCCATGAGGACTATATATTTTTTCTAGGCATAATATGAAGATCATCCCTAAGAGAATAAGGTATTAGGGCTATAGTGGTCAGGTTAGATGTGATCAATGACCTGGTGGACACTTAGGAGGTCAAAAAGACTACACTAATGTTGATGTACTAGAAGCGAGGCCATGCCATACATATAAAGAACCTATAGGATCCCAACCTTCCTATTGTATCATGGATCATCATGACCAAGATTAGTGGGATTGATAGTTGGAGGGAGGTTGACATGGCACACCTCTACATCATCCACTAGGTCACTCAGGGCTTAAAATATAATTAGGTGATGTATTTTAGTCGAGGATGCATAAAAGACCCATCAGATACCTAACCATAGGTTTCCATAGGGTGTATTTCTTCTTTTGATGGTTTTTTATGAGATTGGTGTACCAAAATACACATCAAGAGTGTTGAAGTGGGCATACCACCTGAGAACATGTCACCCACTAAGTGCTATAAAGTGTTCACATGCCCAAGACACATTACCCCTCATATAAAATAAAAATGAAGTATTGGTTTGATGGCATGAAGAAGGCATTCAAGAATGAATGGCGCATCTTGAAGGATTTTCCCCCTTTGGCTGTTGAGCAAGCATAGTTTATAGTGAAGCAACACTTCTCACTCATGTGCATCAGGATGATCCCTTTCGAAGAGCTCTCTACATGGCTGAAGTTACTATATGCCTTTTCGATGCAGTACTTTTTTAACTCTGTGAACCAAATTCATGATGCCCTTCCCATTACCTTAGAGGCTAAGAATATTTATTTGGAGATTCATACTCTCCAAAAAATGTATGTCTATCTAGGTAAGAAGGCATACTAGGAGAAAAATGAGACAGACCTAATAGACATAAAGGTCAAGTAAACATTGGTGGCAGAACAAGTACACAACTTGTTCTATATGTTACATTTTAGGAAGGACTCAAAGGGCATAAAACCTAAATAAAAGCTCCCACAAGTACCCCCATTAAAGAAGTAGACTGAGCATGATGCTAGTGCAAGTGGATAGTAGGTTCTACAAAAGTGGCAAAAGCCTATCCATGCATTACAACCAAACCCCCCGCTACCTAGACCCTCACCTCCCTGACCATCTCCATCGTACCCTTCTCCTTCTCACCCATATCCAACGTTCCCTTCTCCACCTTGCCCTTCTCCACCTCACCCTTCTCCACCCCACCCTTCTCCACCACATCCTTATCCTCCCTAATCTTCTCCACCAAAATCACCACTAACACAAGTCCCTCCACCTCCACCTTCTCCTTCACATAATCCTCCAACTCCACTATCACCCCTACAATAACTCCACAACCATCTCCTCCAAAATTTTCTTCTTCAAGAATGACACATCAACAAGCCACGAAGCAAGTGCCTGAGTAAGAAGTCCTTATGGTACAGGTGGAAGCATTAGAATCCAATTTTGAGAAGACACCCTCCTTAATATGGGAGGAAGAATCCACCTCTGATGACTTGCCATTTGACATTGGAAAACTTTATGGTGAAGAGGGGGATGGTGAGGAAGAAGAAATGAATGAGTGAAATGGCCATCAATAACACTTCCATGGATACCGATGTAGAGGTTGAGGTCTTGGAATGTGACTCAAATAAAGGAAATGAACCATTTAGATCCATAAAAGATCTTGATATTGATGCCTCTACCAATTTGCATGGTCATTATCAAGCAAGCATCCCTAACATCATGATATATCTATGGCCACACTTCATTCCCAATGATGCAACCTTGAAGACAAAGAAACATGTGTCTTGTTTGTTGGACATGTACAATGAGGAGCACAAATTTGAACTCCCCCAAGACAACCTTTCTTTAGGACTTGATGCTCCTATACTACCTAAACCACTATGGGTGAATCCGTAAGAGATCACCCTCTACAAGCAAGTGCAAATTTTTTGAAGATGGCCTTAGAAATCATGCACCAGAACATGTTGGTAGATTTTAATGCATGTAGCATGGAAAAAAAACATACCCAAGTGGTGGGTATGTATAATAAGGAAGTTATTGCCAAGAAGGCATTCTTCGAGGAAGTGGATGCTTTGAAGCATCAGGTAAAGGAAGCCATGAAGGTGAAAGTTAGAACATTAAGCCTATGTAAGATTATTTTAGAATAGGATCTGGTGTTGGTGGAAGTCATAACTCTTGATGGGGATGCCATAGGAAAATTGAAAACCTTGGCAAACCTCCTATTAAAGTGTTTTAAGAAGTAGCCTGCATCGAAAGATGAGGGACTAGAGCTAGTAGAGCAATTAACTGAGGTGGTTGAAGTCTGCAAGTGCAACCTAGAGATAATTAGGGAAATCATCTCTATTTTGGATGGAATTTTTAAATGGTTGGTACACTTGAATAAGATCTTGGAGGCTTAGATCCAAGCATAAGAATCCCAGAGGCAACAAATGGTTGATGATACACTCTTAATAAAGGATCAAGCTGAGCATGCCGAGACATTCAAGGATGTGGAGATGATGGAGGAAAATATCAACACACATTATCAATAATTGAATGCTAGTTTTACATCCCTCTAAGTATAGGTTGTCGAAGAAGTCTCAATGCTCGAAGATGTCCAAAAATATTCCACTGCATCCTTGGATGAATTGGTCAAGAAGGCCAATGAGACATCTACCCAAATTGAGGAGATGAAGAAATCTAAGGAGGTCATAGAGGTAATAACTTCCAAGCTACTCGACACATTATCACATTGGGATAATGTTGAGAAAAAAATAGAGCAAATGGGGCTTGAAATTTTCAAAAAGGCCACCAACAAGACTTAGTCTAGGACAGACTAAGAGCATAGTGTGAGGTGATGTTGGCTTCCAAATTTTGGCTAAGTTTTTTATCATTTTGGTGTGGAACTGGCATGATGTAGAAGGATCCTAGAATATAAGATTAGGTGTAGAAGCACCGTGGCATAGAACCTAGAGGGTGCAAGAGGACAAAGGCACGAAAGCACCAACATGAGAAGATCCAGTCAAAGGAGAATTAATCATGAAGAACCCAAGAGCATAGGACTTAGAACAATAGTGAAAGACTAGGGAAGGACATGAGAAATGGGAGTAGTTAAGGAGCGATTCATATGGGTCACCCAGACCTTATTCATCAAATTTTTTGCACCAGCCTGTAAGGAGATGAACACATGGCAACAAGTATCTAACATAGAGCGAGTATATAGGGGGTGCAGAGGTCCAAGTCCTTAGGAGAAATTAGTAAACTGAGAGCCATGACTCTCAATCTATTGAGAGTTCATTGATTAATTACTCCTATCATTGATGTTGTAAATACTTGGTCAGTGATAAATAAGTATAAATACCCCTATTGTAAAAAACTATGATGATGGATTTTTCTTGATAATCTACTGGTTAAGCTTAATATATAAATTGTGGACTTTATAAACATTCTGGTTTTCATGTATAGTTGTATGGATGAGTTATGTGTCTATGTTAGGTTGAGTTGAGCATTTCCTGATTGGAACTTAATATGAAATCTACTCAAATATTTTCTTCTTATAAGTAACATCTCAACTATAATGGCTTTAATATGCATCGTTATGGTGATTGAGCTTAGTAATCCAAGGATCAAAGTAGTTTATCTTTGTTTCTATAAAGTATCTATTTAATTATATATTTAACAAGGTAATATAACCAAGTAATATTGTTGCACAATAAAACCTATAGGAACTGGTCTCTAGTTGGGCACTTCAGGTGAGTGTGCAATACGATAGTCTTACATGAAAGGGACAATGTGCTAGCTCATTGGGATACACTTAAGTGCCAAAACTATATCAATAATAAAAACCCCAATAGTTTCTACTTAGAAAAGGGATGTCTATAGGTGACACTTGCATATTAGACCTTGTGTCTCATGATTTAAGACCTAATTAAAGTTATCAATTCCACTTTTCAGTCATTTGGACTTATTCTCACCATGCATATGTTAGGCTAACCTTTCGACTGTTAGGTTTTAGTGTACTATCAACTTAAAGTTGACTATAGGTGACATTTTTGAGGGAAAATGTATACCTATAGAATATTGTGCATAGTCCATTTCATGTTTAGGCCTTCTTAAAATCCTCTAGTCTCATTGAATGGGTGAGATATACTCATAACATGCTTAGAGATTGAAACTATCACTCACTGTTATGTTCTAACATGTCACCCTTTTTTGATCAACCTATAGGTGTAATTTTTTGAGCAAAATGATGTCCTATAGGTTGTGATATGAGTTGAAACCCTAGATTCCAACTCCCTCAACTTTGCTTTGAGCTACTAGTACCATTCTCACCTCAATAAGGATACTTACCATGAGGGCAAGCTCTTATACTACCACCTTGGACTGTAGGTCACTTGGAATTTCAAGATACTACAGAGAACACTAACTTTTTATAGTGTAAGAATGTCTAAATTGGGAGCCCTCTAGCATTACACTACTTTGAATAAACAACCACTTTCCATGCCAACATACCGCCCCTATGATTGGATCCCCTCATAGAAACATTCAAACTCATCTAGACTTCATGTTACCTTATTATGTAATAGCACCAAATGTGGACAAGGTTCTGTTTCAGAGGAATTAAGGTAACAAGTCCCTAAACTCAGTTTCTCTAACCATGAATCATGACTCAAGTCTACTTGTCATTCTATGGATCCACCATGATTATTGTGGCACCTTAAAATTTTACATACTTTAAGGAGGGCTCAAATAAGTTTACAAATTTGCATTTTAACTACTTAGGCCTCTGTGGAGACCTGTAGGTGCATATGCAGGTGTGACATATGACAGTGAAGGTAGAACATGAATAACATGCCTAGTGGATGGCCTTATGATCAATCTTAGACCTCTGTAAAGTCTTCAAATTAATATTTTTAACCATGAAGGACTTGGTACCAGTTTCAATATTTTTTCATTTCAACATGATTATTCTCTTGTAAGGTACCTATAAGTGCACATTAGACTGCAGGACTGTGGATATAGGAGAACTAGTTATCACATTCCATCAAATGTCATTTGAGAGCGTAGTTTGATTGATCATGTAACAAGGGTATGTTAAATCCTATTGAAACTCCCCATTAACTCTCCATGGATGCTCTAAAACCTTCATACACCTAACTGTAGGTGAATGCATGTAGAGAAATGACTATGTTAAACATGACTGTATTCTTGATCATTGTATGACCTTCATGTGAAACCTTTGATACTGAGGTTTGCAAGGAACATGATTGCCATGATATATAAATGGTGTAGGTGTCATATCCACTTATTCTTAAAACCACTACAAGAAAGGAAAACCTCTGTAGTTGATGACATGCTTGCAACATCATTGACGATCTTCCACTAGCAACTTGAGATGTTTGGCCCATAAATTCATGCCCAAACATGAGATTAAATATGGAAACAATGAAATAAGGACGTCCACATCTCCTAGAAACAATTCTATTAAGTGGTTTGTATGAGCCAACTCAGACAAGGAGAAAACCTATAGGGTGTGGGGATAAGCATGCAGAAAAGAGTAGTCAACTTCTTAAAAATGCTTCATAAAGCATAGGTAACGAATGCTTGAAATACTACCATGAATTTGAATTATACCAAGTTTAATAACACCCCACAAGAGCATTTTACCTGAAACCTCTCCTATTGGTTGTACCATAAGAAAACTTGTTGACCAGTTTTGCATGCCAAGAAGAATGATGAAGGAGCAAAATGGTTTTGGGATATTTTTGAGACTTTAAAATTAGATAAAATGTATAAGTGAAATAAATTAAGTTTAAGTGTCCTTGAATGAGCTTTTCACATGTGCCACACTCCTTTATAAGTCGTACAACTACCAAAACCTCCTCTTTTCCAACTATTTTCTTAATCTGACTTAGTACTTGCAAGTTTTTTAGTTAGTAATGACATGACTGACAAGATTCTAACATATTGGATGTTGGAAAATATTTTGTAACACTTTTCTACTAAGGTAAACCATACAACCTTCATTAATGGCTCAAATATGACCCTATAGTGGCATGAAATGACTTAGAACTATATTTGACTCTGATCAAAGTTAATAGCACATTAAATGACATCAAATAGGACCATGACGCACCCTATTTCATTATAATATACCCCTATATCATGTTTTATACTATAGGGGGTTGACCTTTTTTGACTTATGATTGAAATAATCACCACTTACCTTCTTTTCCAAGTATGCACAAGCTCTATTGTTATGACATTTGTTTGAATTTTAGTTTGTTGAGATAAAGAAAATTGTTACAGGTCATCCTAGCTCATCATACACTTTATACCACAGTGTTCACAAATTCTATATTATTTTTATCACTATGTTTTATCCACAACTTATGCATGCCATGCAACACCTCATAGTGCTTGCAACTTGCCTCAATGTTGCACATCCCTCTCGTGTGTTAACTAGTTTGTGCATTTGTTATTCTCATGGTATTTGTCATAACAAATCTACATAGGAATATTAAACATGAGCATTCATGTGTCAACATTATCATCATGAATTTGTATAGGACTGTTTCAGATCAATGTTCACATGTTAACATTGTCATCACAGATCTATGAAGGACTGTTACAAATCAATGTTCATATGTCAGCATCCCACTACCACATGACATGACAAATGGCACTATAAACTCTTGTGCTGTGTCATAATATTTGTCAACATAATACACAATGGAATTTCAACTACCACATCTACAAGAAGTCCAATCATCATTGGGGAAGAAGGTGATTTGCTCTTATAACCATTCTTATTCATAACCATCATCAATTATAACTAGTTTATTGTAATGATATATATTGTAAGGCATTTGATATAAAGAGGAGGATATTATCCCCTTTTCTAATCTATAATGTCCACTACAACTTGAATAATTTCATGCCTTGACTATCTTGTATCAGTCATCCAACTCTCCCACATGTCAGCATGTTTTACATACGTAAAATCTGAATGATCATCTCCAAGTCTAGACAAATTAGTTAGGATGTGTGTTTCCCTTTCCTGATCATATAATCTTTCTCTTCTCATCTTTCTGGTCACTTGCAAACTAGATAAATCAACAAAGATGCATTCCACTATTGGTGTAGGCCTTTTTCGTACGAGTTTTGGCTACATAGATACATTAGCTTGCTTAGGGCTCTAGAGGTCACTTAGGAGGATTAGTACCACATTCACTAGAATGTGGGGTTTCACTATCTCTCCAACCTATAAATACCTCTCTCCCTTTGCATTATTCATTCGTTGAGACTAGATTCATTGAGCTTCTTATTTGTGAGTTGTGACAGCTTTGAGAGCTGTGAATTTCATCTTTGTATAAGCAATTCATCTCTGTTATTGAAGACATTATGTTCAGTTTATACTCTCTTCTAGATTTCTTGATTCAACAATTATGTGTGTTCACTCTGCAGTCACCGGTTTTAGACGTTTGATTTTGGACAACTCTTTCATGGTATCAAAGTTGATCTAGGTTTGAGGATTGTCGGGTATATTTTGTAAATTTTTCATTGAATTTGTCTCCTTTTTTGCTTTAGATTTGGGCTTAGAATTTTTCTAAGATTTATTTTTATTACAAAATCTTGGCATCATAATATTTCTTAGCATTTAGATTTAATCTGATGCTTTACTTGATTTGCCACTAGAATTTTTCTTTATGGAGTTGTATAAATCAAATCCAATTTTTTATCAATTCCTCTTTTATCAAAGATATATATATATATATATATATATATATATATATATATATACACACACACACACACACACATAAAGGAGTGATTTTTGGCATATGAGATAGCTAGCTACATCTTGAGTCATTAGAGACCTTTCCATTGATTTCAGAAGGCTCGAGAAAGTCAAGATCAACATTTGTTTCATCAGATTTGGAGATAAGAAGCATTTTTATGAGGGTTTAAAGTTTGGAGAAGGTCCCAGATCTGGGAGGTACTAGAATTTTTTGACCACTTTTAGCCAAATCTGACCCCACCATCACATTTAGAAGGCCCAAATATGTATAGATCAACTTTCATTTTGTCAAATTTTGATATCTGAGGCACATTTGGCAAGGGTTTGAAGTTGGATAAAATCAAATCATAGTTGTGACGGCCATTTGACCAGGAAATTTAATCCACTGAAGTTTTCTAGAATATTCTTGTATATTTCACCAACTTTGCCACCAAAATTGGTAGTTTCACTAGATTTAGTTGGGTTCTACATTTGGCTGGAGGTTTACCAAATTTGGTGATTTTTTTAGCAAACCTCTAGATTTGTCAACATCTCCAAATTTAGCGACATCTTTCCAAATTTAGTAAAGGTTTCATTTTTTTGAATCTATTCCCCTCACGGATGAGCAATCTATCCTGGATCAGTCAACTTTGGAGGACCATATGTTGGTCATATGAGCTCTTTTTTTGGAGCAATGTTTTTTGATTTGGGGTAAAATTTCATGCTCTTCACATTGGTATAATTTATTTTTGTTTTTGGTGTCTGATTTTTCCATAAATTGCATATTTTCATAGATGTTTCTGAGTAATCCTTATTTTTGACCCTTCCAAGGCTTCTTTCAGGCACACACAATAACATTTTTTTGTGCAATTTTTTTTTAATTGCATGATTTTTCTTTTAATTTTTAGTGGTATGATCTTTTTGATCTATTTCTATCAAAAAAATGTACTTTACTTTTTGTGGCCTTTTTCGGCCTCTGTATTCACTGAAATCAAATCTGCTTCATTGACAAGTTGCAATTGTAAAATGCACTGAATTATAAAGTGCCAAAATTTGGAGGGTTACCTGAATAATTCACACATTTACTTCTCAACGGATGCATTATCGATAGAGTCTAATGTCCTCCTGCTTGCCTTGTTGTAGTTTTCATTTGTAAAAATTTAGTGGATATTACATTGATTGCTCCCATTTATGGATGTATTTTCAATTGAGTCTAACGTCCATTTGTTGAGACATGTTTTTTCACTCGTGCACTGATTGCTCTTACTTGTGTGGACCCATTTTGGTTAATTTCAATGTCCATACTTAGAGCATGCACTGGTACTCAATCATAAGCATATATTGCTCATTCCTTGAGCGTGCTTTGTTATTACAAACATAGAGGGATCACTTTTGATTGTCTTGGGGAGATTTTTATGGGTCCTACATTCTTTCATATGCACATTTAGTTTTTATAACTGTTACTTGTGCTCATTTAGTGACTACTTGCATAGATTGCTCTTGTATTCCTAGATGCATTATCAACATATCCTGACATCCATTTAATCATGCATTGTCACTTGTGCACAAATTGCTCTCATTTGACTAGACTCATTTTTGGCGTAGTCCAAAGTCCATCTTTAGAGAGTGTACTATTACTCTTAGTTGTGGTCATCTCGACTCCACTTAAGAGATTCCTATTGAGGAGAGTTGTTTCATTTTGAGTGATCCTTCTTGGAAAGGATAATTATATTTCATGGCATGCTTATATGGAATATTTACTCATGGATCAGGAACTTATTCCATTTTTATATGGACAAATTCTTGAGCCTATTAATCTAGGTCAATACAATGACTGGGCCAACTCTTGTGACTGTGCCTATGGTCACTTGTTGCATGTTTCATGAGATTTACATCACCATGTAGAGCACATAGAGTGTCCCACTACTATTTGGAGCACTCTTCAAAGTCTTTTCAGAGATCTAACCGAGACTTATGTCACACCTCCTCCTCCACTACCCATCATCTCTTCTAATACAGTTTTATTCTTACCTCCTAATTTTATTTCTTATGATGACACATCCATGGTGGATAGTGTTCTTCCTTGCGTCAAGCCACCACTATAGGATGAGATTTTACCAGACCTTAGTTGTCCTATTGTAGATTCTACATTCATTCCTCTATAGATTGTTTCTCTTTTATAGCCTTAAAAGACTTGCACTTCAGAGGAGTCTACTATTTATAGTATGAGTACACACATTGAGAGTATTGACAACTCATATGTTCCTATAAACGTTCATCTTGCAGATCTAAGTGCTTCATTTGTAGACTAGTCTTCAGTTTTGATAGTTATTGAGTGTTGCTCTCTACTTCCCATGGACATTATTTTAGTGAATGTTCCATGTCTATCTTCTTCTTTGGTTGTTCTCTCTCCTTCATGACATGCTTATTCATTTCCATATACTAATGTTAGGCTTGTGATACTTGATCAAACTTTGGCACATTTGAGCACTAGCAGGGAGACATTTCAACAATTTTTAGAGATCTACATCATGATTCCTATGTGAATTTCATGTTAAGGTGTGGAGCTAAAAGCTTCACCAAAGGAGCACATTACCAAAGTTGCAGGTTTACACAGTCACCGGCGTCGGCAGGGATCGGCCAACGTCGGTCACAGGCAAGCAAGCAGGAACTGATGTCGGTTACCTGTGTGTCCAGAAAGCTATTTTCATGGATAGAACTAAGTGTTTGCATGATGAGATTAAGTTGTAGTCTTAAGTCTGCATCTCTATTATTAGTAAGACTATTTTAGAGCCCTTATTTAAGAGGCATAACTTTTGGTTGTAAATGCATGCTCAAGTTTCCTAATTTTATATTAGGATAGATCTTCTTAGCTTATTGTAGTGTATTGAATATTGAAGAACAATATAGAACTGTATAGGTGAATCAATCCAGGTTGTTGGAGTTGATTGTACTTGAGAGAGAGAGCTATTGAGGGAAATAGATCTAGAGAGAGATCTGTACATCTGAGAGAGGTGTGGAAGAAAGAAGTTTCTTCAATTGTATTCCTTCTGTAAAGAGTTTAATACAAGTTTTCAGGGTGGTTTCTTGTATCTCTTATTCTTTGCTATTTATCATTCTAGTTGCTTATCTATCTGATTTAATTCCACGATTTATTGCTTTCATAAGTGTAATCAAATTGTTGGTTGATCCCTAACAAGTGGTATCAGAGCTTAGGTTCACTAACAGGTGGTTCAGATCTGTGTAGTGTGTATTGATTACAGGGTACTCACAGGGGTTTCTGCAGGGATTTCTGTTTGAGTGGGAGAAGCAATGGCAGAAGAAAGTAAACTGAGAATGGAAAAGTTTAATGGCAAGAATTATCAACATTGGAGAATGCAAATAGAAGATTATCTGTATCAAAAAGATCTATACTTATCGTTAGGTGGGATTGCAAAGAAGCCCAAAGACATGGATGATGAAGAATGAGAAGTTCTTGATAGAAAGGCTCTGGAGTCTATAAGACTGAGTATGGCATCTACTGTGATATCTAATTTATCACAAGCAAAGACAACGGTAGAGTTGATGACTACTTTAGCAAATTTGTATGAAAAACCCTCAGCTTCAAATAAGGTATATCTTATGAAGCAGTTATTTAATTTGCATATGCAAGAAGGTGGATCTGTATCTAATCATCTAAATGATTTCCATGGAATTGTGAATCAATTAAGTTCAGTCAAAATAGTGTTTGATGATGAAATTAAAGCTCTTTTAATATTATGTTCTTTCCCTGAAAGCTGGCATAGCTTAGTAATGGTAGTTAGTAATACTGCATCTGCTTCGAATATTTTAAAAGTAGAGGATGTTGTTAGTGTTATCTTGAATGAGAAAATTCGTAGGAAAAGCACAGAGAAAACATCAGGGAACGCTTTAAATTTTGAGAGCAAGGGAAGGCAAAAAGAGAAGAACAAGAGGAGATCAAGGTCTAAGTCAAAGGTGAGAGGTAGATCCAAATCTAGAAATGGCAGGAAGCCACAATGTTGGAATTGTGAAAAGATGGGGCACATAAGCAGAGATTGTTGGTCAAAGCCTAAGGAGGGCAATCAACACGAAGGAAAGGAAGAAGCAAAGGTTGCAGGTATTGCACAAGATGCTTTAATATTCTCTTTGCATAATAATATAGAATCTTGGGTGTTAGATTCTGGTGCATCTTTTCATGCTACCCCTAATAGAAAATATTTTAGTGACTATATCCATGGAGATTTTGGAATAGTATATTTAAGGGATGATGAGCCTTGTAAAATTATTGGCAAAGAAAAAGTGCAGCTAAAAATGCAGAATGGCAACACATGGGTGTTGAGAGATGTTATGCATGTTCCTAGCTTGAAGAGGAATTTGATTTCTACAGGAAAGTTAGGGGATGAGGGTTGTACAGTAACTCTCACAGTTGAATCTTGGAAGGTGACCAAGGGTGCACTTGTAATGGCCCAAGGTAAGAGAGTAGGTACTCTCTATTTATGTAATTGTGTTACTAATATTTCTCCTTCTATATTATCTACTTCAGATGTGGATGCTAAATTGTGGCACTTAAGGCTTGGCCACATGAGTGAGAAGGGGATGTCAATTCTTAAGTCTAAAGGTAAGCTTTCAGATTTGAAAAGCATAGATCTAGAATTTTGTGAGCATTGTGTGTTTGGAAAATAGAAGAGGGTGAGTTTTCTTAAGACTGGGTCAACAAATAAGAAGCATAAGTTGCAGCTTGTTCACACAGACGTGTGGGGACCGGCTCAAGTTACTTCTATTGGAGGATCACAGTACTATGTTTCATTCATAGATGATGCTACAAGAAAGGTATGGATCTATTGTATTAAGAAGAAATCTGATGTATTTGAGACTTTTAAGATTTGGAAAGTTATGGTTGAGAATGAAATAGGCAGAAGATTGAAGTGCATGAGATCTGACAATGGTGGTGAGTTCTACAGCTATAAGTTCAAGAGATTATTGTTATATGCATGGAATCCATAGGCAAAGGATGGTTCCAAGGACACCTCAGTAGAATGGAATTGCTGAAAGGATGAACAGAACAATAATGGAGCATGCAAGGTGTATGAGATTGCATGCTGGTTTGCCCTTAGAGTTTTGGGTAGAAGCTGTTGACACTGCAGTGTACTTGATTAATAGAGGACCCTCTACAGCTCTGGATGGTAGAATTCCAGAAGAGGCATGGACAGGTAAAAAGGTAGATCTCTCATATCTCAAAGTTTTTGATTGTGAAGCCTTTGTGCACGTTGATAAGGAAAATAGAAAGAAGCTGGATGCTAAGTCTATGAGGTGCACATTTATTGGCTATGGCTCAGATGATTTTAGTTTCAGGTTTTGGAATCTAGGAACTAACAAGATAATTAGGAGTTGTGATGTTGTTTTAAATGAAAAAGTGATGTATAGTGATCAGCTGAGGAAGCTGAATCAATTTGGATAGAGCAATGGATAATTGGATGAGGTGACGGTCCAAAATGAGCTCATAGGAAAAAGAAATAATCACTTGCAGGAAAACATAGAGACCGACGTCGGTAGGTCAGGAACCAACATCGACAGGATAGAAATTGATGTCAGTCATACAGAGATCGATGTCGACAGGACAGGAACCGACGTCGGTCAGGAAGAATCGATGTCGACCAGTAAAAGGTCTGGAGGTGACCGAGGTCGGTCACTGTCAGAGAATTTGGGCGGACAGCGTGTTGTGAATGAGTCTTAGATGCCCATCAGGAAGTCAAAAAGGGTAAGTAAGCCTCCAATTCGATATTCTCTTTCTTTATTCTATTTATTGCTAACTGATGGTGGAGAACCAGAGAGTTTTGAAGAAGCATTATAGGTGGAGTCCAAGAGTCAGTGGGAGCGTGGCATGGTTGAGGAGATGGAGTCCTTGAGAGAGAACCAAACATGGGATTTGGTTGAGTTTCCAGCTGGTAAGAGGACACTGAAGAACAGATGGACCTACAGGTTGAAGGAAGGTGAGAATGGACAGATGAGATATAAGGCCAGGTTGGTAGTGAAAGGATTTGCACAAAAGCCAGGTATTGATTTTGGTGAGATTTTTTCTCCTGTTGTTAAAATGACTTCTATATGGGTTGTATTGTCTTTAGTTGCTATTGAGGATTTGCATCTTGAGCAGCTTGATGTTAAGACAATGTTTTTTCATGGAGATTTGGATGAGAAAATATATATGGAACAGCCGAAAGGATTTGAGGTCAAAGGTAAGGAGAAATTAGTGTGCAGATTGAAGAAAAGCTTGTATGGCCTCAAGCAAGCTCCTAGATAGTGGTATTTGAGATTTGACAGGTTTATGACTGAGCATGGCTATAGTAGGTGTCAATCTGACCATTGTGTGTACTGTAAGAGATTGGATAATGGTAGATATATTATTCTGTTGTTGTATGTAGATGATATGCTGGTTGCAGGATCACACATGCAGGATATCTCTGAGCTTAAGGTGAAATTAGCTCACACATTTGCCATGAAGGATTTTGGAGAAGCAAAGAAAATCCTTGGCATGAGCATTAAGAGAGAAGAAAAATCACAGGTTGATTTTGTCTCAAGAGGATTATGTGAACAAGGTGTTGAAATGGTTTAATATGCAGGATGCAAAACCGGTAAGCACACCTTTGGCTGGACATTTTAAGTTGAGTAAAGAACAATGTCCTAATTCATATGATGAGGTAGAGTACATGAGTAAAGTTCCATATTCTTCCGCAGTAGGGAGTTTAATGTATGCAATGGTGTGTACTAGACCGAATATTGCCCAAGTGGTGGGAGTTGTAAGTAAGTATATGGCCAATCTAGGGAAGGAGCACTGGAAAGCAGTTCAGTGGATCCTTAGATATCTGAGAGGAACCAGCAGTAGGCATTTGTGCTATGGAGGTTCAAATACTTCTCTACATGGTTATGTAGATTCAGATATGGCAGGTGATTTGGATGGCAGGAGAAGCACCACAGGGTATGCTTTCACTGTAGGTGGAATGGCGGTTAGCTGGATATCAAAGTTGCAGAAGGTTGTTGCCTTGTCAACTACAGAAGAAGAGTATATTGCAGTCATAGAGGCTAGCAAAGAGATGATATGGATGACACAGTTCATGAAAGAGCTTGGAAAGGAGCAAGAGAATTGCAGACTATATAGGGATAGTCAGAGTGCAATTCATTTGGCTAAGAATTCAGCGTTTCATTCAAGAACAAAGCATATATAGCTTAGGTACCACTTCATAAGACAGGTATTGGAGGATGGTGAGTTGAAGCTGGAAAAGATCCATACAGATAAGAATCTTGTGGATATGTTAACCAAGCCGGTTACAAAAGAGAAGTTGAATCTTCATTCAACTTCTGTTGGTCTTCATGATTGAGTTGAAGATGGAGGAGCTAGAAGATGTTGTTGTACAAGTACTGGTGCAGCTGTTTATCTCGAAGTGGGAGATTGTTAAGGTGTGGAGCTAAAAGCTTCACCAAAGGAGCGCATTACCAAAGTTGCAGGTTTACACAGTCACCGGCGTCGGTCAGGAGAGATTGACGTCGGTCAGGAGCAGTTCAGGAGACACCGACGTCGGCAGGGATAGGCCGATGTCGGTCATAGGCAAGCAGGCAGGAACCGATGTCGGTTACCTGTGTGTCCAAAAAGCTATTTCCATAGACAGAACCGAGTATTTGCATGATGAGATTAAGTTGTAGTCTTAAGTCCGCATCTCTATTATTAGTAAGACTGTTTTAGAGCCCTTGTTTAAGAGGCATAACTGTTGGTTGTAAATGCATGCTCAAGTTTCCTAATTCTATATTAAGATATATCTTCTTAGCTTATTGTAGTGTATTGAATGTTGAAGAACAGTACACAATTGTATAGGTGAATCAATCCAGGTTGTTGGAGTTGATTGTACTTGAGAGAGAGAGCTCTTGAGGGAAATAGATCTAGAGAGAGATCTGTACATCTGAGAGAGGTGTGGAAGAAAGAAGTTTCTTCAATTGTATTCCTTCTATAAAGAGTTTAATGCAAGTTTTCAGGGTGGTTTCTTGTATCTCTTGTTCTTTGCTATTTATCATTCTAGTTACTTATCTATCTGATTTAATTCCGCGGTTTATTGCTTTCATAAGTGTAATCAAATTGTTGGTTGATCCCCAACATTCCACTTGAGTAGGAGTTCAGTGGTTTGATAGCTCGTGGCTTCTTTCTTCTGAAAGGAAGAGACAACATTAATATTAGAGGGACTGCGACATTCTACATTCACATTCTCTCTCTTTTATGTGGAGGCACACTTCCTTCATGTTTTATAGGATATTGGGGATCATCACTATGTACTTGGAGTGTTGATAATTTCAACATCTTCTTCTGGGGGGTATTTTAGTTTCCTCTTCTTTTTTTCTCTCTTTTAGGGGGGAGTTTTTCCCACTGGGTTTTCTTCTTTTCTCTACTTTATGAGAGATTGCATTGTAAATGGGTACCTCATCAGGTCTTGTTGTCGGGATCCATTTTTCTTTGTATCATCGCCTACCTAATCTATGCTTATGGGGGGTGTTGGTGTAGACCTTTTTCCTACGGGTTTTGGCTACAAAGATACATTAGCTTGTTGAGGGCTCTAGAGGTCATTTAGGAGGATTAGTACCACATTCACTTGAATTTGGGGTTTCACTATCTCTCCAACCTATAAATACCTCTCTTCCTTTGCATTTTTCATTCAGTGAGACTAGATTCATTGAGCTTCTTAGTTGTGAGTTGTGACAGCTTTGAGAGTTGTGAATTTTGTCTCTTTGTATAAACAATTCATCTTTGTTATTGAAGACATTGTGTTCAGTTTCTACTCTCTTCTAGATTTCTTGATTCAACAATTGTGTGTGTTCGCTCTGTAGTCATCGGTCTTGGACATCCGATTTTAGACAACTCTTTCATCCACTTTTGATCATAGTAGCTTCCTCTAATAGTTTTATTGTGCATTGTATTCATATGTACTTTCCCTTATTCTTTCATTTGAATAGACGTGACACCATCATGCTAATCTCATGTGTTGATTATATAATGGTTGTTTTTGCATCTATTTCCTAGATTCTATTGCATGTTCAACAATCTGCAATTTTATTTGAACAAATTTTATTAGTTTTAATAATTGTATCATTGTCCTCTGCACAACTTATTTGTTCAGTGCAAATCACCTTAGGGATTTTTATATTATTTAATTTGGTATTTGTTCAAACATTTTTTATATTGAAAAGTAAATTATTTTAAGTTTTGTTTTATCTTTCTTTTAAAAGTTAATCTAATTTTCTATAGATCCTTTGGATCGATTTGATATTAAGGAGTGTGATGCCATACCACTCATCTTTTTGTAATAATACAATGTATAATCTTTATTATTAATAAAAATACTATTCAATAAAATAAAACACAAAATAAATTATAATAAAAGTTAAAGTGAATATTAGAAATATAGAATTTAACTTCTAGTTTACTTAATTTAATAGATGTTTCTATTTCATCAATAGAAAAGTTTATTAATAAAAATCTGTTTCTATTTTAGTAATTAAAAATATGTATTTCTATTTTATTGCCAATTCATTGATGTATAATATTTAATTTATTTTTATTTTTTATAGGTATTTGTTTTTTGATTGGAGCTACAAACCAGTCTGGGACACAATTGAAGGCCTAAATCTCTAAGTGATCATCTATCACATGTACCAAATATACCAACAATGGCCACAACCGACTCAAGAATATCAATTAAAATCACAACTGATCCAAGAATACCAATGAATGGCCATAACCGACTTGAGAATACAATTAACAACTAACCAAGTTGCTTTACCAACTCACCCACATCTCATTAGTGATAATATTTAATTTATTATTTTTTCTAATTATAAAATTAAATTTAAAAGTAATCCCTATTAAAATGTTCTTTATATATGATGGTTAAATTTTGAGTATGCAAGTCATTTAGACATTTAATTTATATGTTTTCATTTAGATATTTACTTCAAACATTTTTTATTATTGAAAATATTTATCTATTAATAATACAATGTATACATTCCTAATAAAATGAGCGATAACACCGCACTCCAAAACTATCCATCCTAAGATTGAAAAAACTATATGTTTAATGTATAAAAAATTAAATATAAACATTTGTAATAGATTGTGCCTTTTCAACTAAAAAGGAGACAAAAATAAAGATAACACAATAAAAATTCAACCAACTATATCAGTACGATATGGATCTTCTGAATTTGGGTTGTGGGATTTGTTAAAATTTACTGCAATAGGTATTTTATGAAGAGAAAAATAGCTAGGGTTTCAAGATCAGGGCTCTGTTGCAGATTGAAGGAGGGTTCGTTGCTCGAGGCTCCTTGGCAGCTTCCTCAGGAGTCCTTGGGTTGGTTGGCCTTCCTGCGTAAAAATAACAAAGTAGATAAACCAAATCATGTGGATGGACGTGGATGTTGACCCTTCCTCTAGAGAAGCGATGGCGCTGGACTCACAGTAAACACACAGTCTGAAAAATGATTCTAATGGTTCTAAGGACCCCAAACATCAACAAGAAGGTAAGGCTTCTGAGTTTCAACTACCTGATGAGTTTGCTAAATTTTTTGTAGATATTTCCCATCGTAAAGTTGTTCTATTTTTTCTTAGAGGCATACCTTCTGAAAGTGAATTCTATAAGTGAACACACCGGGTCTGGGGGGATTCTAGGGGGTGGAAAATTGAATATGTAAGGGGGTTAGGCAGAGGGTATGTTTTTGTTCTATTTTTCTCTTATGACTTTACCCAGGTAGCCCTTCAATATGGCTCATGGGTTATCTATGGTCAGGTATGCTATCTCCATGGTTGGAAGCTCAACTTTCACCCTGAAGGACCATCCCACTCACAATATCCTATGTGGGTAGAATTTCCTTTCCTTAACTTGACTGTGAGACCCTTTCTCCATGAGCTTGTTAGTCAGCTGGGTAATGTCCTGTGGTGTAAAAATGATAAAGACAAATTTTCTAACCTCAGAAACCATCCTAGAGTCTGCATTGAAATGGATTTTTCACAACCTCTACCCACTTCTGTTCAACTTTTTGGCCATGTCTTTACACAATCATAGCCTGTGGTCTATCTCAACAAACCTAATGCCTATTTCTATTGTTGAGAAGATGGCCATTTAATTTATGATTGCCCTAAACGCAAAATCAAGCAGTAATAAATTGATGAACTTTCAGCTAAGGCTTCTGCCACCCACTCAATCCCTCTTAAACCATCCTCTCCACCTTTGAATAATTTGAGCTCCTCTAACCCCAGCCCTAACTTGCAGAAAAATGACACTCAACCTCTCTTTATTCATGCATCCCCTGAATCTATTCCAGAAACTCAAGTTAATGATATTCACCTACCTGACAATTGGAAGTTTGTTGGGAAATGTACTAGATCAAAAAGTAGAGGACCCAAGCAGACCTTTAAAGAATCAGGGTCCAGGGTTGGGGACTTGATTAAAGTGACCAAAGGTAGATCTGAGGGTAAAGGGAGATATCATTCAACAAAACATGTAGTACAATAGGTATCCCTATCTCCTAACCCCAATCCTGATTATAACTGATTTTCTCTACTTGCTCATACTGAGGTCAAGCAACCTCCTGCTGAAAGTGAACCATGAAGTTTAGCCTTATTTAATGGATTGTTTATGGGTTCACCCTCCAAGAATGAAAATTTCATGTGAAAAGGGTGCTACAAGACCATCAATCTGATGTAATCTTCCTATAGGAGGTTAAAGTTGGAGGCTCATCTCTATTGTTCAACCTGCATTGTATAGACAAACACCTCTTGCCCTATTGCACCTCTCATGAAGATGGACGAGGAGGTGCAGTGCTAATCTTACCAGCCTTCCTTTCTTCCAAGGTTGTTGCTTCTAGTGAAGACCCTACCCATAGATGTGTTTGGGCTACTATTTATGTTTAGAAGAGAACCATTGGTTTTTTCTCAATATATGCCCTAAACATAACAACATAGCGCATCAAGATTTGGAATTGGATGAACTCCAATATTCCCTTGGTAGATTGGATCATAGGAGGTGACTTCAACATGGTGGAACACAAAAGGGACCATAGCTGGTCTCAATCATCTCCTCTCTCTAATGAAGAATTTTTAGCTTGGCTTCATTGTTACAACTCATTGGGAGTCTTTGACCCCCTTTTTGGATGTATGACTTTAAGGGTAGGCAGTGGGTCCACATGGTCCAACAATCAAGTTGGAATTCACAGGCGACTTTGCAGACTTGATAGGTTCTATGCTTGCACTTTTGTGAAGTCACTCCTTGCTTTCCCTCTTGTTACCACTCTCATTGACACTGTTTTATCTGATCATCTTCCTATTTCCCGTTCCTTCAATTTGATGCCTTCACCACCTCCATACAGTCAACTCCCTTTTAAGCTAAATATTTCTCACCTCTCCTCCCCACATTGTAGTGCTTAAATTTTTGTTGTTTGGGAGCTTCAACCACAACCCACCTCTTCTATGGGTTGGATACTTTGGTGGGAAGCTGCTATGTCAAGAACGGTCAAATTTTTAAGAGGTTTTAGAAGGTAATGGTGAAATAAATATGGAAAAGGCAACGTGATCTAAAGCATAAGCTTAGCCAACAATGCCTAGATCTTAAAGAACAACCTCATGACATCTCCTTACAATCTGTTGTTTCCCAAACAAAATCTGATTTAAGAAAGTATGAGGTTTATAGGGGCGAAGGTGCCAAAATGCGGGCCCATTTATTCTAGATTAAACATGAAGATTGGGGCTCTAAATACTTCTTCAAGTATCTGTAATATAAGCATCACCATGAACATATTTCATCCATTCTTACTGAGGATGGTACTGAGACTTCTTCACTTGATGACATTAAGAATATCTTTTTTCAGCATTTTAGCACTCTTTTCCATGAAGAACACTACTTTGAGGAATATGAATCCTTTCTTGAGGAATGGTTGTAACAATGTATTTCGCGCAAGGTAGATTAGGCTACCAGCCACCTTCTTGAACAACATCTCACTTTAGTTGATCTTGAAACAACCCTATGGACAATGAAGATTGAAAAGGCTCCTGGTTTGGATGGACTCCTAGTTGAATTCTTTCAAGCTTTATGGCCTAGTCTCAAGATGGACTTGTTTAATATGTAAAAAGAAGCAGAGGCCAAAGGATCCTTGGGGGATATTATTAATCATGGCTTGATCAAATTAATCCCCAAAGATGGAAACAAGAATAAGGTTTATGGATGGTGTCCCATCACTCTCCTTAATGTATCTTACAAAATTATTGTAAAGGCTATTGCTATGAAGCTGAAACCTATAGCTCAGGATATTGTTCATCCTAAGCAAATCAGGGTTTTAAAAGGTAGATACATTTTGGATAATTTGCTCTATGCTATAGATACTGCACAGTGCGCTGAAGATTCTGATCAAGATGCATTATTTGTCAAAATTGACTTTGACAGAGCCTACAATCGGATTTGTTGGTGTTTTATTCTTAAAATGCTCGAGTGGCTGGGATTTGGCCCGTATTTCAAACATCACATTCAAATGCTCTTCGTTGAAGCGCAGGCCCAAGTTATGGTTAATGGCAGCCTCACAATATCCTTTGACCTCCAAAGGTGCATACGTCAAGGTTGCCTGATTACTCCTTTTTTGTATGTGATTGCAGCTGATGCCCTTAGTTATATGCTTCAAAAAGTGCACCAACAAGGTAATATAAAAGAGATTACTCTCTCGTAGGGTTTTTATGTGCTAAAATCTCATTTTGTTGATGATTCCCTTCTTTTTCGACAAAATACCCACTAGGAAGTTGCTGATGTGCAGTCTATTCTTGATATCTACTGTGACTTTCTAGATCCAAATTGTGTAGTCACAAAACAAAAGTCTTTTTCATCCAAAGTGAGCCTAACTTGGCTTGGATTCCTTCAACATGGAATGTCATTCCTCATGGGAAGATTACTCAATACTTGGGTATTCTGTTTGGCATCCATCTCTCCCCTCGAGACATGTGGGACTGGGTGCTTAATAAAATCCAGAAAAAGGTCGACAATTGGTCTTGTAAATTTATGTCCTTAGCTAGCAAGCTGATTGTTATTAATCACATTTTTTGGCCAACCATGCTTACTACTCATCTTGCTGATTCCCTCAAAATTAGTGTATGACAAACTAATCCAATTGGTTTTTGGTTTCTTATGGAATAATAATTATGGCAAGAGAGGTATGGCAACCATCTCATGGAGTTTATGTACTCAGCCTAAAAAAGTGGGGGGGCTTGGAATTATTGATCCGCTCCAACAAGGTAAATGTCTTGCTGTCAAATGGATTGCAAGAGCCACCAAAGGTAATGAGCCTTGGACGATTCTTGTCAGGGAACCGATTCAATGTGCTTCTCGCAAGGGCTCTTGGTCCTTCATTCCTTGGGAAGACAAAATTTTAAATACCTCTTACCTTGATATTTTTGGCTCTCTTCTCCTAAGACGTAATTAGACAATTTGGTAGGAAATAGCCCCTTTTCTTCAATGGCGTCATCAATCCCTTTGACATGGATTGAGTATGCCTAACTCTAGTTTTTAATGGAACATGGTTATTCAGTTGAATAATCTGCCCCTTGTTCAGTCAGAATTCAGTGCCAAGTACTTTGCCAAAAAAAACGTTAATAAAGTCATATATATTTGGGACAAAGACATTGGTAGTTGGCTGTCTTGGAACACATTGCGACATACTTTCGGGCTGCCTACAAAACTTAATTTGGCCTATGTTTCACTGATTCCACTTGAGGTGCTCTTTAAAATTACCATTAATCTCGCACCCCTTGGATAGATTGGTGATGGCCAAACAAAAGAGCTATTTTCACTGCCTCGCCACGATTTTTGTATCAGCTGATTCAACCCCTGCTTCCTCTTGCCGACCCCCTTAATGCCAAGTGGTCAATGTCCTTTTTTGATTCTCAGTGGTAGCAAATGGAAAATGCTATCTGGCAATGCCCTACTGAGGCCAAGTGCTGACTTTTAGGTTGGCGTATTCTACATATGAAACTCCCCGTTGGTCAAACTCTGTCCAAGCTCGGACTTGCTGTTGGGAAATGCATTTTTTGCCCCGCCCTTGAAACTATCCCTCACTTATTTTGGTAATGCCCATCCACTTTGCAGCTCTGGTCCTCTCTGCTTTGCGCTATTCTAGAACTCTTTTCTAGCAATTTCAATAAAAAAACTAACCTGCTAGGCATTTTCCACCCTGTCTCCCACTCTGTCATATGGAACACGTGTCGGCTGGTCATCCTCTTTCATATTTGGAAAAAAATTGCGATCAACATTTGTACTTTGAGAAATGTTCGGTCCTAGCTATTTAACAAACTCATATTGTTTCCTCTCTTTTTTTACAGTTGGAATAGTTTAATGCCGAGAACCTTGAGCTACGCGTTGTGACTGAGAAGATCAAGGACAAGCTCACAACGTTGCAAAGGAGATAGACTCGTTGTTTTAGTTTCAGTTTTGGCTCAAAAACATAATTACTTTGATTGTACTTCTTATTTCAATTTACCCCCTTGTGGGCTGTTTATAAAAGTGCTTAATCTTTTCCCTTGTGAAATTTTGGTAACTTGTATTTGTATTATTTCTTTAATTAATTAATAGCAACATTTTCAATTAAAAAAAATAAAATCAACCAACCAAGTAAAACACAACACTAAGATACATTTATATTTTTACGTAGACAACATTAAAAAAATAATTTGCCAACAATTTTACTACTCTTTCGTACAAAGAACCTACCCAAGAGAGTAAAACACAACACTATGACACATTTATATTCTTACGTAGACAACAATCACATTTTACAGAGAGTGCACAACAAATGGCAACAATGCCTTTAAGAAGAAAACTCAAACTTCTAAGGGAAACACTTGAATTGAACTGACTCTCCTCATTAGAAAGCCTCAAACTCCCCTTATGCTGAAACAGAGTGGATCAGGTGCTCACAGCATACTATCAGTCCGTGCAGGCAATCTCCTGAAAAAATTGATAGGAACAGAAGGAACCCTGTGCCGAAATCTTGGGTGGCGCAGCATGTACAGACCTGCAAGTAGTGCTACCATTCGAAAAGGGGTGACATACAGAACTATGGCAGCAACCAGGCAAAAAATGATAAATATGGTAGTAGCTCGCGGATCTCTCCAGCTCAAGAGAGACTGAAATCTCTCTCCCTGAGTAGCCATGTCTCCAACTACAGTCTGTATCCGCCCTGCAACACTCCTTAACCTGTCATATCGCATCCTAACAACTTCAGGGTTTCTTGAAGTAGGGAATGTGTCGAATTCTTCGTCAAGCTCATCAGGATGCACTGCTTCGGCATGGGAGAGGCGAGTGTCCATATGGGGTGGATGCCGGGGCCGGAAACGGAAATGCCATATGCCAATAAAGAACATGTACAAGAAAACTGTGGGCAGGATCAACTCTGGATAGCAGATCAAAATAAGGAGCAACAGGTGCACCAAGACGCTGGTGATAGGATTCTTCCAGTGACAAATTTCGTTGGACCATTTGCCGACTGCTATCATTGGAGATAGTACAGACATTATGCGGAAAAAGTTGGCTTTACTCCGCCGCAAGCTCCACATGTGGGAATCCAAATCTATCATGTATTCTACAACTTCCTTTCTCAGAGGGGGCTCTGCCCTGCTCAACCTCATAGCCGCAATGTTCATGGCTTGGTATCTGAGGCTTTCCAGCTGACTTACAGAAAATGGGTACAAGTAGTGCATCTTTGGCAACAATGGGTGGGTGTACAGGTGCATCATGTTAGCCAATGATGAACAGCTGAAACGGACAGCCAACTGAAGCTCTCCCATCTTTTTAACTCCAGAGGAATGCAGTACCAGTAGAGGATAAGAGTGAGTGTAAATTCGATCCAACTCTAGAGTAGAGAGACGAATCCGTACCTTTCCAATCCTTGAATCCTTAGCTCCGGCTCCTGCTTGAAGATGGCAGTTATCAAAAACTCCCACAGTTATAACAGTGCATGGGTCATAAACTTCCCAAGTATACTGTTCATTCCACTTCGGATTGAAACTATCAATGAGTGTCCTTGTTCTGACCCACTTCTGACCATACTTGGCAACACAGTAGGCATCAGTAGTTCCTCGTCCATCTTTTGTCTTCATTGGTAGCAAGGTGTTTGCATTTAGTATACCGACCTCCAAAATCCCAATAGAAGGCTTCCATAACTGCCTGGCAGTAGGCCTGAGGTCACTGCTGTAGTGTGTAGATTCATCAAGGACATGATAACCACCCTCAAGACAGACCCTCAAGTGGATTTTACTTGCAAACCTGATTTCTTTCTTCCTCTGATCCCCCTCTATAATATTGTGTCTTTCCAGATTGAACCACTTGGAATGCACAGTTCTATAGTCCAGTCGCCTTTCAATTGTCGTCAAAGGAATTATTGTCCTCCCCATTACTTCATCCTTACCTGGACCTAACCGGTCTTCCACTGAGAGGACTAGATGCTCTTCGAAGGGCTCCGCTGCAACAAAAATTAAATCCTCATTCCACATGGGACTTGTGGTTCGAGTCTGAGCTACTTTTGTCTTCAACAATTGATTCCCGAGCTGGACCTTAACACTGACATCAGGGAAACGCCCTTTGTCACTTGGCAGCAAATCCTGAGCTTCAATAACATTAACCCTTACATACCAAAGCTTGGGAGAGACATAAACTTTGGATCGAACATTTGCCACTCCATCACCATGAACTGCAGCAGCTTCAGAATGCCATGCTTCTGGAAATGCTTCATCAGCCTGTGTACCCATCCATACTGCCAACATAAGCTCGCCTCTATGCTTAGGATCTCCTTTCTTATCCTCCAGCCTATACCACTGAGGTGCCAAGGGGCTATCAGGAGGCACTCTAATGGGAATCTCATTGAGATCCATAACCACATGCCCAATAAAATCATCCTTGACAAATTGCTTGTCCTTCACCACTATCTCAACATTGGTAGACTGTATCTTCTCTTTTGAGAATGCAAAAACCTGATTCCATTCTGGATTCGCATTCTTCTCAAAATGTTTGGTGGTGCCTCTGTAGTTCCCTAGCCTGACCTCCACATAAGGGTCACAAGTCCCAGCGATGTCCATGGCCGAGAGACCTCTCGCCTTCACCACTCTAACATAGAGATACTGCATCCGTTCCACCAGATCGTAGGTGCTGGAGGTCCTTTCACTGCTGACCCATCCACCTCCCCTGACTCTCCCATCTCCCAGATGTGGCGAGGTCTCCTTCAATGAATAATCTAAAGGCTGTGGATGAACATTGTGCATTATCACTGGCTTTGGTTCAGGTCTCCTTTCTGCGACAAAAGACATCCCTGGTTGCTGTGATGTCTGTTGTTTATGGATTTGCTGCTTAGGTTCACTCTTCACCTCCGACACAGGCTTCTCTGCTACCTCCTGCTTCTCTGAATTTTCCTGCTTCTCTGGTTTCTCCTGTTTCTCTGGTTTCTCCTGTTTCTCTGGTTTATCCTGCTTCTCCGAGTTCTCCTGTTTTTCTGGCTTCTCATGCTTCTCTGGTTTCTCCTGTTTCTTTGGCTTCTCTGTTGTCTCTTGCTTCTCTTTCTTCGCCTCCTTCCCCTTCGACTCAACAAGCGGGGTTCCTCCTCCAGCACCAGCACCAGCACCAGCACCAGCACCAGCACCTTCTTTCTTCTCTTCCTCCTCAAAAGTATAAATTTTCAATCCAATATCTCCCTTGACAAGAGAAAAATAACCCCTCTTCTCCAAGGGACACCTTTGCAGAATCTCTTCACCTTGCTTAACAATACTGCTACCATAAATCCTCACCTTACCCAAACAGTTTCTACGAGGGGGAGAATTCTTCTCACTGTACACATAAATGTCTAGAAACTGATTGTGCAAATTCAGAGGGTTGGGCACATCAAAGACCAATTTCTCGTTCCAAGCAGGGTTAAGGTCTTTCTCCTTGGTAAGAGTTTTACGCCTCTGATTGTCATAGTCTACTTCTACAAAGGGACTGGAAGACCCCTGACCATCCTTGGGCATCAAGTTGCGAGCATCCACCACCTCAACAACCAGTTTCCTTACTTTAACCATTGTTTTATCACACACAAACTTGCAAAACGTACATTATATGTGTTGCTCCACTAAGCCTCTGCTTTTATGTACTTACCTTGGCCTGAGTTTGAGAATTAATATCATCCACCCACGAGCTAAGTTGCAGGATTTTGTCCAAAACATCAGTTGTGTGCTAAAAAATACTGCAAAAAACCAGTCGAGTGCTCAACAATACTGTAAAAAGTCAGTTGGGTGCTCAAAATTACTGCAAAAACCCACTTGGGTGCTGAAAATTATTGCACAAATATATTTGGATGATGAAAATTACTGCAAAAGTCCATTTGGGTGCTTAAAATTCCTTCAACTGAACTGTAAAATAGTACAGATAAATTGCCTTGCAAAGTCTACGATTGTCGGTACTTACCTTTGCCTCTGAATGTATATCAGGACTCTGAGCAGAACTTCAGTTAGTCGGTGATAACTGTGTAGAAATCCAGGTGGGTGTTAAAGAGTGTTTTCAGCTGAAGATACCCAACAGCTACGACTGACTGGTCTTATTCTCAGCTTGAGAACTTAATCCTAATGCGAATCAAGATTCAATTGAAAAAGATGAGATGAATCCCCAGACAAGTACAACACAAAAGTCAAGGAGGGCAGAGTAATTTCTCCTAGAACCAATGGATCTTCAATAACCAGCTTGGTAGTTAGGAAAGGACTAGACCATGAATTAAAGGGATCATATATAGATTTAACGAACAAATAATTATTAATGAATAAAGGATCTCCTTCTGAGGTTTTTTAAAGGCATGTTTTCCATGACCATTGCAGTCAAAGGCCATGTATCTGCCTTTTGTTTTTTTATTGTTTTCTTGTAGGTGGTAAATTGTGGAGTCCAGCTATAGATCAAATATTGTTGCTTTAAACCACCAGATTGTGTTGTCACAACAGCTTTTGCTTTTAATCCTGTCATGTTCTAAAATTCTGCCTTCTCTGTCATTTCAATCTCACTTTTCAGGCCATGTTAGACATTATTTATGAGTTTAAGGTAGTGGGGATTTTCAGATAATCATTTGCTTTCAATTCCGTTCTTTCTTAAATCTTGTCTGTTATAGAATTATTGCAACTACATATGGAAAATATAATCCAAACCAAATAAAGAGAGGTGCTCTCTTTTTGCATCTGCTTTTAAAAGGAGATTATTGGTACATTTGAACTTAGAATATTACTGTACTAATTGCCATCCATGCAAAATTGAAAGGTCAGACTAGTTAATCAAAGCTTTAGAAAAGAAGGATTTATAATAAACACCCACTTGAAATGCATTTTCCAAGTTGTATAAATTATGATGTCCATTTACATTGGTCCCAGGGGTTTAAAGGGGGATAAGATGGTGATGATCCATTAAAGTTTGGTTGATGGTGGTGATAATTTTTAATATTAATAAAAATATTGTCCATTAAATTTATCTATGTTTATTTTGTTTAGATATTTGTTTTTATAATATTTAAATTTAAATAAAAAATTAGGTTGTTATTATTATTTTTATTATTTTTATTTATATTTTAATTGTATAAAATTTCTTTTATGATTAATATGTAAATTTTTTGGTCAATTATAATTTAGGATTTTTTCTTAAGTTTTTAAAATCCATAATTTTGTAGTATAAAACTTCAACTTTTTCCCGTTTATCAATATGGTATTGTTTTTTAATGTTCTTTTTATATTTTAAAATGTTTGAGTTTATGTTCAAGTCTATTTCATATAATCTATTTTTTAATAAAAAATTATATAATGTTTGAATGTAATTATAATATTATAGAACTATCTACCTTAATAAATTGTATAATAAAATTGCTAACTCATATATTTATTTGTATTCATTCTATGATTCATGTAATAACTATATGCATGAATGTGTATATCTGATATAATTATTTCTTAAGAACTTAGTAGATTGTATGTTTAATGGTTTCAGTTTTTGCCTTCAATCTCTTTTCATAATTTTCAAACCTTATATTTTTAATGTTCTCCAATTTGATGTTAGGGTAATATATATCCTTTGCTCGAGTGCTTCATATATATTATTCATACTTTAGTTTATTAATAAGGTCTCAAATGATAGGAAAAAGATAGGGTTTTGTGTAGAGATTTTTCGTTTCAATTTAGAAAGTGAGCAATATATGATGATACATTATTTTAATGTAAATCATACAATATAAATAAGAGTTGGAACTCATAAAAAAATTGTCCCTCATCAATGGGTGAATAACCAAAATATTCTTCAAAATAGTTCTCAAATACATAGACTCAAATTACGAGGATAAAGAAATAGTCCCTCCTCAACAAGTGAATAACCAAAATAGTCCTCAAACACATAGAATCAGATTACAAGGATCAAAAGATTATGATATTATGGATCTGCTTTCAAAAACCCACAAAGATATATATCCTAGAGTTATTCACAAGATCAAATACATTTTACAAACACCTTTATAAAGTCAGGGAGGATACCATTTTTCTAAGTGATACTCAACCATCTCACTTTGCTTCAAGTAAATTTATTTTTAAGATAATGAAATACCTTCATGTGATGTTGTTGATCAATACTTACCAAACACATTCAAGTTATTATTGGTAGTGTTAAAGGAATCAAAATAAGCAGCTTGTTTACAATTGTTCAAGATTGAATATTTGAAGTGAAAGCTTTCTCTTAAACTTAAACTGGGTATTGGTAGAAAGGTCTTAACTAATTTAACCATGATTTTGAAGAGATTTCATAATAATAAAGGAAGGGTTCTTGGTATAATTACATTGAATCTAACTCTTGGGCCAAAAATATTACAAACTATATATTATGTCATATCCAATGATGTAAGTTACAAAAATTTTCTTGGAAGAATTTGAATTCATTTTATAGGTGTTGCACCCTCTACTTTGCATAGGTGTTTGAAATTTGTGCATGAAGTAAAATGATTAAGCCTCAACATAATTTAGTGTTTCATTTGGATAAAGGCCAAACAATTGTTGTGAAACTTATTTACATTATATTCTAAAAGAAAAAGTAGAAATATTTGAGTTTGAAGAATATAATAATACCAAATAAGGTAATGCGGATAATGACAACTAAGTTGATTCTATTGATAATCAATTTTCAAAAATAAGTTTCATCTATTTCATATTCATCTACTTTGCAAATGATTGTGTATGTATTCTTTCTCATGAAACAAAATATTCAATCCATAGTGATATAGGACTTCATAATCTAATTGTTTTCCTCCTTTACCTTATGTGTGAGTAGAGTTTCCTATGAAAAATACTCTCTAATATAGATAATAAAACTTATTTTGGGTTCTTTCTTAGTTTGAAAAACTGTCTAATTTATGATTGGATTAGACATCACACTTCGTATTTGTTTCACACATAGTCAAAAATATAAAGGCACATGCTCATTTCTCTTTCATATAAAGTATTAACGAGATTGACAATAAAAATGTAGAATTTTCAACAGGGTACAGGTTCATTATGACAACTTCATAGTGGCTAATTCCATGTTCACTTAGGGGAAGTTATCGGAGATATGTGGGGCATGTCCTAGCTCTGTCATAAATTTATCTTTCATTTCTATCCATTATTCTTTTGCTTACGATGCTCATATTTATGATATCTATACTTCTATCTTCCTATGTTTCCATAATTCATGTGATACCAATTTTGTGACTTAATTTGTTTACTATCATGTCTATTATGCTCATGTATGAGATGTGTCATTTATTACATCGCTTGTACTAATATTATTTAGATCCCTGATTCCCTTGATATGCCTAGTATGCTTTTTTATGTATCTAATGTTCTTATGTGAATGTTATATCATGTATCATTTTTTATGTGCCTATGTTTTAATGCACATCAATTTATTTTATATAATTTATTATTTTTTGACATTCTTTATATCGTAGTTCCCAACCCTAGGGACATGATAATTATACAATGTTTTAGACTTTATAACCCTCATCATAGCCCTGTAAGATAACTTTGTTTTCCTTACAAGTCCTTAAATATTGTACGTGTGATTGTAGTTGTTCTAGGGCAACAAAGAAAGTTTGTTTTACAGTTATATAGGCATCACAATGCACAAATTAAATCAAGGAATCAAGGGATCAAAAGTAGGGGAAGACAATCATCAATTTATTTTGGACTCTACTTGTCACCTATCTGAAGCATTGAGGTCACTTGAGGATTGTTTGAAGCGTTTTCAAGACTCTGTATACCAATTCTTGATCAAATATGCGCTTTTATACAAAGTTGTTGATATTAATAGGCATAAGTTTTGAAATTCAAACTCAAATAACATTTCTATTGCAACAATTTATTCAAAACATAAACCATAACCATATGTATTTACCTTATTAATTAATTTTAAAAAAATTAAAAAATATTATTACATTATACATATATTATGACAATTAATTAAATTTCTACCAATGTAATTATTGATATTACACTTCCATTTTAAATTTGACACGAAAAAAAATGGTCATAGCCATTTGATTGTTTACGATGATCTAATTTAGTTTAATTTAAAGCTTCTAGTAACACGATAGTAAAACAAAATGATTTGATGCAGGGATAGAGTGATATTCTAAAACCTATAATATTCTAAAATGATATATTTAAATTAGGGTTTCTTTCGATCACTTTTACATTATCTCGAAATCAAACTTAATCTTTATATATCAATATTTTTAAAAATTTATACTTACGTAAATAGAATTATAAATCATCATTCTCATTAACTAAATTGGAAAAAATAAACTTTTAAAAAAATTAATTAAATATATAAATATTTAACATATATTTTTGAGCTCACTTGAACTTTATACTTCACTATTTAATTGGACTAGTGGACTTTAAGTTTGCCCTCTACCCATTTTATACTTAAACATATTGTGCTTGTCAACATTCCAAGAGTTCCTTTGTGTATGAATGGGACCCCTCTCCTGTCTTTTACCATGAAAAGTGGATGAAAGGCAAAATTCCTCTGTTGCTTTTGAATATTGAACATAAAAGGAATAAATTGTCTAACATTTTCTTGTTATGGGGACAAGCCATTCACATTCTTCAAAAGTAGGTCGGTAGCTCCACTCATCTCTAAAGTTTTAACATTAAAAAAGTAATAATAATCCCCAAAATAGTGGAATATCTGCAATTTTAAAATACCCATTAAATTGAGAAGTGGTTTTTTTAATAAAATAAAAACATTTAATTGTTTCCAATTAAGAATATCAATCATTCCCATGTCTGATGTTGAAGAATGATATATAATCATAACTTCACTATTTTATTTGACACGTTTGTTGTCTCAAAATTGTCAGAAACCAATCTTTCAAAGGTTCCAAAGAAAAAACAATAACAATTTAAATGTACTTTGCAAGGAGGGTTCCATTCATATAATTGAATTTATTTTATATTTATATAATTGAATAGAGATATTTTAAATATATTTATATGAAATATATGAAGAGATATTAATATTTATTTTAATTTTTTTATATACGATATTAATTATTAATTTTATTTTTATTTTTTAAATTTTCATTTATTAATATTAAATGATATGAATTTAATTATACTAATATGTTTACTTCAAAAAAAAATTTTTATAATTTTTTTTTAAAACTCTATCATATTGATAAGATATAATGATTTTTTTATTAATTTTTTTAAATAATTAAAAAAAAAAATCGTCTAAATTTCTAAATGACATCAATCTAGTTACATTAGTGTGTCCATTTTGAAAAAATCTTTAAAACAAAGAAAAGCTTCCAAACTTCACAATATGGATAAGATATTAAGATTTTTTGATTAACTTAGATTAAAAAATAATAATAATCAAATAGACGTCAAAGTTAAGGTTGAAATTATCAAATATATATCAAATTTAATAACGAACATATTTTTGAACAACTCACTCCATTACACCTTCTTACTGCGATCGTAGAATGCCTATCGACATAACAATAATGGTTTACGATACATCATTTTATAAAAAAAATTAGTTGCCACTTGACAACAAATCTTGAGCTTCAATAACATCAACCCTTACATACCAAATCTTGGGAGAAAGATACACTTTGGATCAAACATTTGTCACTCCATCACCATGAACCACAACAACATCAAAATGCCATGCTTATGGAAATGATTCATCAACCTATATACCCATCCATACTACCAACATAAGCTTGCCTCTATGCTTAGGGTCTCCTTTCTTATCCTCCAGCCTATACCACTGAGGTGCCAAAGCACTATTAGGAGGCACTCTAATGGGAATCTCATTGAGATCCATAACCACATGCCCAATAAAATCAACTTTGACAAATTGCTTGTCCTTCACCACTATCTCAACATTAGAAGATTGTATCCTCTCCTTTGAGAATGCAAAAACTTGATTCCATTTTGGATTAACATTCTTCTCAAAATGCTTGGTGGTGCCTTTGTAGTCCCTACCCTAATCTCCACATAAGGGTCACAAGTCCCAGTGATGTCCATGGCTAGGAGACCTCTCGCCTTCACTATTGAAGGTCCAAGTATATGTTCCTTTTATATTTTAAAATTTTTTGAGTTTATGTTCAAATATATATTATACATTATACTTTTAATAAAAAATTATAAAATGCTTAAATGCAATTATAATATTATAGAAGTACCTAAATTAGTAAATTATATAATAAAACTGGTAATCCATATTTCTATGTGTATTCATTCTATAATTCATGTAATAAGTATATGCATGATTGCGTATTCTTATGTAATTATTTACTTAAAAATTAAGTAGATCATGGATTTTAATGGTTTTAGTTTTTGCTTTCAAACTCTTCATCATTTTCAAACCCTATTTTTTTAAATATTTTTCAATTGATGTTAGGCTATCATATATATGTTGTTTGAGTGCGTTATATGTATTGCTCATACCTAATTCATTAATACAGTCTCAAATGATAGGAAAAAGATAGAGCCTTGAGTAGACATGTTTCTTTTCAATTTAGAAAATGAGCAATGCATGACAATATAATATGTTAATGCAAATCATACAATATAAATGAGGGTTGGAACACAAAAATAAATAGTCCCTCCTCAAAGGGTGAATGACCAAAATATTCCTCAAAATAACCCTCAAGCATGTAGACTCAAATTACAAGGATCAAAAGATTATGATATTATGAATCTAACTTCAAAACCCTCAAGCATATCGAATCAAATTATGAGGATCAAAAGATTATGATATTATGAATCCAACTTCAAAACCCTTGGACAAATTTATATATATCCTAGAGTTATTCACAAGATCAAATACATTTTATAAATACCTTCTTCATAAAATCATGGAGGATACTATTTTACTAAGTGATACTTAACTATCTTACTTTCTTCAAATAAATATTTTGAAGATAATGAAATACCTTCACTCTTACTTATAAGATCAAATACATTTTACAAATACCTTAAAAATAGTAATTTATATCTTGTGATGTGGATAATAGATATTTGAGTGTTAGATCCAATGTATTTCTAGGGAAATTAATCCCCTTAATGTTTAATTAAAGAAGTCTGAAATAGATTACTCTTAAGAGGTTTCAAGTATAATGTATGCCCAATCCCACAAGAAGATGCAAATCAAATTTTTTTTCACAGTACAATCATTTCTTGATTCCTATGATCCCTCCTATTTCATATTCATCTACTTATACAAATGATTGTGTATATATCCCTTCTCATGAAACAAAATATCCAATCCATGGTGATATAGAAATTCATAATCTAAATGCTTTGTCTCCTTTACCTTATGTGTGAGTACAAAATTTTATGGAAAATACTCCCTATGTTATATAATATTATCTTATTTTTGTTTCTTGCTTTGATTGAAAAACTGTCTACTTTGTGATTGTATTAGACAACACACTTCACATTCGTTTCACACATAGACATAGAGATAAAGGCATATGCTAATTTCACTTACATATAAGGTATTGATGAGATTAACAATAAAAATGTAGAGTTTTCAATGGGTTATAGGTTCATTGTGGCAACTTCATAGTGGCTAAGGGAAATTCTATGTTCACTTAGGGGAAGCTCTTGGTGGGGCATGTCTTAACTCTATCATATGTTTCTCTTTCATTTTTATCCACTATGTTTATGCTTACAATGGTCATATTTATGGTATCTATACTTCTATCTTTCTATGTTTCCATGATTCATGTCACACAAATTTTGTGACTTAATTTATTTACTATCATGTCTATTATGCTCATATGTGGGATGTGTCGGTTGTTATGTCCCTCGTACTAATATTATTCATATCCCCGATTCTAGTGATGTACCTAGTATGATTTATTATATATCTAATATTCTTATGCACATGTTATATCATGTATCATTTTTTTATGTGTCTATGATTTAATACACATCATTTTATGTAGTCAATTTATTTTATATAATCTATTATTTTTCAACATTCTTTATATCGCAGTTCTCACTCTTAAGGGCATGATAATTATATAGTGGTTTAGACCTTTTAAACCTCAACATAACCCCCTAAGATAACTTTGTTTTTCTTGCAAATCCTGTTTTCCTTACAAATCCTTAAATATCATAGGTTTGATTGGAGTTGCTCTAGAGGAAGGAAGAAAGTTTGTTTTGTAGGTATATAAGCATCACAGTGCACAAATCGGAATAAGGAATCAGGGGATCAGAAGTAGGGGAAGACAACTGTCAATATATTTTGGACCCTACTTGTCACCTATTTAAAGCATTAGGGTTTCCTAGGAATTGTCTAAAGCACTTTCGACACTTTGTATACCAAACCCTGATGAAATCTAGACTTTTATACTTTGTTGATATTAATAGGCACACCCTTTCAAATTCAAACTCGGACAACATTTCTACAACAACTTATTCAAAACATACATTATAACACTATATATTTGCCTTAATAATCAATTAAAAAAAGTTAAGAATTATTATTACACACACACTCATACATATATAGTGACGCTTGGTTAAATTGTACCAATAAATTATTGAAATTATACTTCCATTTTAATTTGGTGACACAAGAAGAATGTTCATGGTCATTTGATTATCCTATATTATGATGATATCATTTAATTTACTTTATTGGTATGATTGATTAAGTTGTCCCACTGCAATTATTAATATCACACTTCCATTTTTATTTGATAACACACGACAAAAATGTTCTTGACCATTTGATTGCCTTACATTATGATGCTATAATTTAGTACACTTTAAAGCTTCCAGTAATATGACATTAGAATGAAATGATTTGATGTAAAGATAGGGTGATATTCTAAAATTTATAATAGTATTTTACGATGAGATGTTTGTTAAATGATATATTTTTTCCCTTTATAATTAATTATTCGTTTTGAAATTTAAATATTTTTTATGATTTTTTTTTAATTTAATTTTTTAAAATTATATAGATTATCAATATCTGTTTTTAAATAGTTGATTATAATAATTTGAATAAGTATATACTTAAATCACAATTTCTCTTAGTTTTAAATTGTTATAAGAGAAAAGTTATATTTTATCAAAATCATTTGAATATTAAACCTGATTTTTTACATATCAATATATTTAAAAATTTATACTTATATAAATAATATTATAAACCATTATTCTCATTAATCAAACTACAACCCTTTTAATTAAAAAAATATTTTTAATAAAAAATTAATTAAATATATAAATATTTAACATAATCTTTTTCCAAACTTATACTGAAATATGTCCTTGCTACATCATCTCATGTCTCTTACTATGAAAAGTGAATGAAAGGCAAACTTATTCTGTCACTTTTGAATATTGAATATAAATTATCAAAATTAGGTGGTAGCTCCACTCATCTCTAAAGTTTTTAACATTTAAAAAATAATAATAATCCCAATCAATACCCTACTTTAAATTAAGAAGTAATTTTTTATGTTAAATGTTCCCTATTAGGAATGTTAATCATTCTCATGTCTAACTTTGAAGAATGTTAGATGACCATAATGTCAAACTATTTTATTTGACACGTTTTTAAAGGTTCTATGAAGCTCTATAATCTCTGTATTTTGTAAGCATAATATTATCTTTCTACAATTCAAACATTTTTATATTTATATAATTAATATATATTTTAAATATATTTATTTCAAATATGTCAAGAAATATTAATATTTAGGTTTTAATTTTATATTTTTAAAATATTATATTGATTAATAATTTATTTATTTATTTTTTTAATTTTCTAACGATTGATGATAAATGACATTTAATTATTTTGAAATGTTTATTTTGAAAAAATCTTTTTAATAAAAAAAGGGCCTTTCAAATTTTACTGTACGGATAAAATACTACAATTTTTCAATTAACTTCTCCAAGCTAAAAAAAAAAGCTTCTAAGTGATAGTCAAATAAACATCAAATTTAAAGTTAAAATTGTCCTATGAAAGTCAAATAAACGTCAAATTTAAAAATAACGTATTTTTGAACAACTTACTCCATTACACTTTCTTACTGCCATCATAAAATATCTATCGACATAGAAATACTGGTTTACAATAAGTACATTAATTTTTTTTTAATAAAAAGTGGTTAATAGATATATGTGACCCAATATTGTTTTGATTTAAAAACTTATCCCACACTATGGTACAAATCTATTCTTACATAAAAGAGAGTGGATTAATCACATTCTATGACAGTCACATTAGTGAAGACTGAGAAACATTTAACAAGTTAGCTTAAAAGTTTTTTCAACCAAAAAGATGGAAACATAGAAAATTAGAGCCTTATAAAGGAAATAACAAAACAAGACAAATCATTAATCAATTGGAGTAACAATAAATAATAGAGGAGGAGGTAGCAAGTCATTTGGTTTATCTCCCCAAGCCCCCAACCATTTCTAGTAGGCGGGTCTACCTTATTAAGTATGGGTTCCCAATCATTGTGTCCTTTTCTTTGTCTTTATCATCAACATCTTGCTTGCAAAAATAAATGGAAAGCACTAGTTGAGATAATTTCTCTTGCAGAGGTGCTCACCACCCATACTTGCCAAAAACAACAGGATTCATAGGCAGTGTTAAAAATGCCACTAAGGGGAACCAATATGGTGTCTACTCTAGGAGTAGGTTCTCCCTTATTTTCTGAAGCCATAGTCACATGGGGGCAACCGAAGATGAGGAGAGTCAGGAGGACCTGACTAACAACACAAGGGGCATTCCTCCAATGATCGAGTCAAGTCTAAAGATGTTCCACATTTAGAGACACTTTCTTCGTTTGAACCTATATTTAAAACATAACATTAGATATAACATTTACCTTGCTATAATTAGGGAAGTAATTCTCAAGATAAGCATAAAAAATAACACCATTATTATTTTTTCCATAATTGAAAAAAAATCTGAGTTAAAAAAATATGCCATATTTGTGTGAATTTTGCACGAATCATGATTGAGTTCCCTAAAAGCACCATCTTCGATGTAAACATTTCTAGATAGAAGGGTTTAAATCCAAAGTTAGGCTAATTGGGCATGCTTGTAGAACTAAAAAAATGCTTTAGAGATTCTAGGTGATTGCAAAATAAACAAGCATAATGAGCCATTCCCATGTGAACCAATAAGATGTCAACTAGAATCCTGTAGTGAAGCATACCCCAATAAAAGTGTGCTTAATTGGGCTCAATAATGGCAACCCAAACATGTTAAAACCTTCTTTTCAAAACTTGCTATGTGGAGTTGAATTTCCACTTGGCATTAAGAGCCTCAACTTGAAGGTACTAAGGGGAAAGGAGTTGATAACATAACTGGGGTTGGTACTAGAGGAATGACACTTCAGATTTAGAGTTATGAATTTCCAAGATAGACTCTTGGTCAATAGCCTACAAATTATATTGAACCTTGAGAACTTGCCAAGGAACCCAATCCAAGGTTTGCTTGCAAAAGAGGTCAGAAATGACTTTGATGCCTTTTATAAATAGCTGAAGGCTCTTGATCTAGGGCACAAGAGTGAATGAAATTTCATCAAAGGTAAGAATGGGAGATTGACATAACAAATGGGAATTGAGAAAGAGCCTAGATATGAAACCATATCCATCCTAATGTAAGTGTCTTTTGAGAAGTTCCCAAACCTTCTAAAAACTCTTAGTAAAAAACATTCCAACAATGGTAATAGGGACCTAAGTGATAAGAATAATTTTAAGTTTAAAAACTTCCATGGCTCACTTTCCCATAGGATTGCCTTAGGTGATGCAGTTTTAAAGAAAAAAATACCACACTTCATCCTCTTCTAAGGCATGAATGATCTACTTGGCACACATGGCGTGGCCTTATATTTTGATGTTTAGAAGACCAAGACCTCCAAGGGCTCTTGGCATGTAATAGATATCCAAATAAACCTATGAAATCTTTTGGTGCCTTCAGATTTGGCTCATATAAATTCCCTCAATATTATTTCAAGTTTGGCATCGACAACTTTGGAAAGATCCCAACGAGAGGTATAATAGATATTACTAGCAACCAACATCGTAGAGCAAATTTAAAAATTTCTCAATAAAGAGAGAAGCTTATAAATATACAATCCCACTTTTTTATTGACCCCTTGAACCACATACCCAAAAATATCCAAGGGAGTGTCTTGAAAAGAAAAGGGAAAGCCCAAAAACTTGAATTTTTCACTCAACTGAAGCTAATTAGGTAGGGGGAGATAGATTGATTATAGCATTGGGTCTTCTTCCATTAAATGGAAGAACCATAATCTAATAAAAAAATATCCAGACGTTCCATGGCATTGGAATCACAAATTTCCTCCTCTACTAAAGAGGAAGGAGCCATCAACAAAGTGCCCATTAACCATTTTCTTATGAGAATGTGGAAAAGAGACACCCTTAACCAAACCTTTGGAAGTGTAGCCAGACATAAGATAATTAATCCCTTTAGCAACCAATACATATAGGAAATGGGCTAGAGGGAACCCTTGATGAATATAATGAAAGAGGCCAAACTATGTAGATTGGACACCATTGATGGTGATATAGGCACCTGCATCTTGAAATATAATTTTAATAGTTTTTAAACGTTTAGAAATAAATCCAAGTGCTTGAAGCATGGCCAAGATGAAAGGGCACTCAATTATACCATAGGATTTTTCAAATTCAAATTTGATAAACAAAGCCTTGTAAATCTACAAGCTGATTTTTTTATTGAGGATGTGATGTTAAACTTTCTTGATAAAGAGAGAGGCTTATATATCTACAATCCAACTTTTTTCTTGACCCTTTGAACCACGTACCCCAAGAGATCTAAGGAAGTGGGATAAAAAACAAAGAGGATGCCCAAAAACTTAAATTGTTCACCTGATTGAATCCAAAACCACATATTGGACAAACCAGTTAGGTAGGGGGGAGATAGACTACCTGTAACATTGGGTCTTATTCCATTTGATGGAAGAAAAAATATCCAGACATTCAATGGCATTGGAAATACAATTTTCCTCCTCTGCTAAAATGCAGGAGTCATCAATAAAGTGCCCATTAATGAACATAAGTCATTTATTCATAACACATATTGTTACACTTTACTTGATGGTACACTCTACTATAAAATCTATGATGGGATGCTACTTTGATGTTTAAACTTAGGTTAATACAAATTAGCACTTTAAATATGTGCACGAATAATTTGTGGGGCCCATATAAGTGGAATGGTCCTTACTAATAAACTCCTCCAGACATGTTACTATTGCCCACAATGGACTCAGATGCGTGTGATCATGTCAAGAATTTCCTTGCTTTCCAAAAGCATGGTGATTTAATTCATATTCCTTCATAATAAATTAATCATATCACTTATCCTTGGTTTTTTTTCCACATGTGGGCTTGATATCATAGGAATATAAACCCTACTTCTTCAGATGGACACAAGCATATCCTAACTGCCACTGAGTATTTCACCAAGTGGGTAGAAGTAATTTCTCTCACTTACATAACCAATAAGCATACCTCTAAGTTTATTTTTAATAATCTCATTTGTCTCTATGACACTCCCTCTTCCATTATATCTAATAAATGCAAGTCATTCAAGAATAAAGACATGAAATCCCTCTGTATACAATTCCATATCAAACACAAATGATCAACTCCATATTACCCTCAAGGTAATGGATAGGTTGAGATGTATAATAATACTATTGTTAAAATTATTAAAAATATCATCAATAACATTGGTTATGATGGGAACTTAAAATTATTCCATGCCTTATGGGTTTATTGAACCAATATTTGCATGCCTACACATGTAACACCCTATTCCTTAGTTTTTGGATTTGAATATATTGTTCCTTTTGAGATCGAGTTTCCCTCTCTACATATTTCATTTCGAGGTATCATTGATGATGAGGAGTATATAATTTCCAAGATACAAGAGTTAGAACTCTTAGATGAGAAATAGTTATCCACCTTAAACCATCTCAAATCCTATTAGAATCAGCTATGTCGTAGCTATAAAAATCAAATCATTCCTCAATACTTTGAAGTAGGTGATCTTGCATTAAAATATAATCATAAAAACACCAATGCTGACCATGAAAAGAGAGGCAAATTTGATCCAAATTGGCTTTGTCCTTTCATTATCACAAAAAATATTATTCTGGAGCATATAGGTTGGCTACACCAGATGGGCAAAATTTTTATGATCCCATGAACATTATGAATCTCAAGCACTTTTATGCATGATTTGTGTGAATGTTGTCTTTGAGGACCCCTACTTGGGGCATTCCTTTCTCATTCTTTCATGTTTCCCTTCCTTCTATTTTACATTCTTGAGTCAATCCTTGTCCTTCTCCTCTACCCTATTATTGTATGTATCTTGATTACTATCTACAGGTACTATAGGTGGATTCCAAAAACATTAAGATAGCAATCCAAATTTCATCATCATTAACACATCATTACTAGCCAAGTATCATAATATCAGATTGCTTCAACATGGTTTTCATGATTGGTGGTCCTTGATGCAAATTATTTTGGATCTTTGGTGGTCCTTCTCCCCATTCCATATCATTTTCATTGCATCCTATTTTTTTTTTGAGTGGTAGTCCCTTCGATTTATGCTTTGTTGTTGGTTCCACATACCATTGCAACTAGTTTAGCTATTATTTGAGCCCCCTACCCAAGGTTGTTTTTCCTTTTCTAGATGGTTTATTACCATATACATTATATTTTAAAAGTATTCTTGTGTATATCTTATTCAAAAAATTCTAAAAACATTTAGAAAACCTACAAAACATAAAAAGTCAAAACAATAAAAAAATCCCAAAGAGAGATATAAAGCCATGAAACCTTTGCATGGTTTGTCATCATATTTTTCAGTGGATATTCCTCTTAGTTTTTTTTATGGGTGAAACCATTTGAGTATCATGTGGATAAGTCTCATCTTTGTGTTAAACATCTCATCGATGGGAAATAATTTTATCCAAATGATGACTTATCTATTCCATTTAATAACATCTGATCATTTAATTACATTTTAATTATATCATTCCCCTAGGTTTTTGCCTATGTCTTGGGTAGGTATATTTCATTCCAACATGATCATTTTGAATCAATATTTTTGTTCATTACACTCCAATTTATAGGGGACCTACAATGGCCTAAGGTCCACATAGACTATATAGGTAACACTTGGCTATATGGGGTAGCTCGCGCAGCTTGACCACTATCATTCCCATTTTCATTTCCCCCTTAATTATATTTTATGCTCTATCATTTTGTGAGTTATTATCTTTAATATCTTGCCATTTTGTGAGTTAATCTCATTTTATGCTCTCTCTATTTTGAGAGTCATTTCAATATCTTGTTTCTCTAGTAGTTCCATCCTAATCATTGTCATCATTTTTATTAACTCCACTTTCATTATTTTTATTCAGTCCCATTTCTTGGAGAACTACATTGAAATGAGGTCCATGAAAAACTATGGAGGAAACAATTGGACACACGGGGTATCTTGGCTTAGCTCGACCACTTCCTCCTTATTCTTTCACTGCCCTTAAGTCTAGTTTGTCACATTATCCTATTTGACATTTCCAAGACTCAGGGGTAGGATACAAGAGTAACGTCTTATTACCACTTGTTCACAATGATGATTATTTGTTTGCTTATTGCTTTTAGTTGTGATTTTTTTTGTGATTGTATTTTTTGATTGTTTGTTTTTGTTTAGTACATTATGTTTTATGTTTAGGTCTAGATTTTTCATTTCTTGATCTTAGGTAGTTAACATTTGTATCTAAACTATTATTTTTGGTCTATCTTTGTTTATTTCATAATTATTTACACTTAGGTCTTTATTTTTCATATCTTGATCTTGAGTTGTTAGAATTTGTATCTGAACTAGTCCCTACGCAAGTGGAAAACAATGTTATCACTATTCATTTTATAATTATGATGCATACTGTCATGTGCAAAATTAAAAACCAAGTGCTTGAGAGAATCATATACAATGTTACATGAAGGGAAAATCCTCCCCTTGAAATATGGTTAAATGTGTTCATAATCATAATTGAAACATCACCACATTTTCCATACTCAAAAAAAATAATTGAATGATATGGCTACACATATTCTAATCATGATACACATCTACCAATGAGCATATAAAATGAGTCATAAACATTATTTACCTAAACAAAAATTGAGATCATAATGAAAAAATAAACACAAGATATACATCATGTGTGACATCATCATGAAAATTAAAACATCAAAATCATGGTAAAAAAATACACATTCACATCAATATCCAAGATCTAATCTACATCATGACTCAAAAACAATGAACCAAAAGCTACCACCCCACCCCCACCCCACCCTCCCCACCCCCACACACACACAAATAATATTAGAGGCTATATGCATCATGTGATCAATATTAATATTTGTATACATCTCAAAATAATGAATATACATAGAGAGATATATATTACATAATAAAAAATGTAGAGCTACAATACAATAATTAGCTTTGACTCTGGTCATTTTATCTCTCCTAAAATATATGTCCTATAATATATGGTGGCATATGATGTGGAGGATCCATCACACTAGGCAGTAGGGAGGTTATGCTAAAGATCGCTCTAAGGTTGAGGTGCGAAATGATCTATAAGTATGAATCAATCTCTAGATTTGTGTATGCTCATGGAATATTGGTTCCCTAATATCTATTCGTAATACCAACTCATATAAAATTCAATAACAACTGGCCTCATCCTTGGCCCATCTTGCATCATTCTTTCCCTAAACCACATAAACTAGTGCTTTGGCCAACACTTGATCTGTAATAATTTGTCTAGCTATATCCCACTCCTTATAAAGCCACTATGAATTAGCCTATGCCTTATCTCACTTACTAAAAGCTATCACTAGTTCCACATCTCTCTTGGTGATTTTCTTTTGAATAACTATCATCTAGACAACTTACCCCCTCAATATGGCAATATCTATGTCTCTGTCTATGATGAGGCCCTATAATCTAGTGGCCTCACCCTGGGCCCCTACTAACTATCTGCATATTCCAACCACCTTTCATTCTATCCCTAAAATATCTATAATCTAGGTATACATATCCCTCTCTAAACTATATATCCTAGCCTAGTCAACTTCTAACCTTCTAGGCTAAGATGACCTTACTTGGCTTGAAGACTATCCCATGTCATATCTTGACCCTCCTACGATAGCAAGGGTCACCTCAGTATCTTAGACATTTATCTACCCATCATATCCATCAGGACCAAGACCTTATCCCAACTCAATGTAATGGTCTGAAGACTCCTTGATGTTACTTCTACTTCTACTACCGTTATTACTTCCACTATCAGTACTCTTAAAATATGAGTCAATAACCATGGGTATCGCATGTTACAAAGGTAACTATTGTGGTGTTGTCTATATTTTCATGGACACATAAACTAGACTTTACCCCTACACTTATCTAGGCACTAGCATAGCCCATCTATGTTGCTCACCCCGAGAAGGTCTAGGTCTAGTCAACCTCACTGGTCTAAACCCTATCCACCAAATTGCATATTCACTAATAACACTTGTATTTGATATCCCTCCTTCATAATCCCATGCCACTTATTGTAAAGTCAATAATATCCAAAATACTACTACTCTATGGATGCCCCCACACTCGTTGATCTCCCATGTCATGTGTGAAAAATAATGTGGTTCCTTAGGTGCATCTTGTTATCACCTAAACCACCTCTACATGTGATTGGGTCAATATTAGTCCACTGTGAAGTCATATTAATTTATATCTAATAAAAAGTTGTAAATTATTATTTCACATGCCATCTTCTCACCATGAAAAATGAATATAAATTTATGGGTGATAGATAAAATATCTATCAATCATCTCATCGATTGCCCATCGATAGAAATACATATATCTTATATGCCCCTATCATCCCCCTCATATAAAATACCAGATGTAGGCTAGTGGATTCTATGAATTCCATGTCACCTCTCCCAATTATCCAATAAATCATGATGTGTTCCCAGACCCAAATATATATCAATGTACAATGCCCAATGCTCCTCCCCTAATGATAGGTCATCACGTGTAAATATCTATATAACTAGACCAATACTACTGGGCCTTAAGAAAATTAGGTGGTCAAATAAATCATATCTCAAATCACTCATATCAGGCCTATGTGAAATAATCATCCACTCTTGTCAGATAGAAATATGCCACTGATAATAGCCATGAAATTCATGAAATCCCTATCAATCAATAGCCACACTCTATTTGTAGGGAAGGCTAAGTCCTCAAGTGCATATATATCAATAAATGCACCCTAAATAACAATGTTAGTGATGTTAATAGGTCCTCCAATAGTATCAAATGTACCTAATACATCTAGTGTATGGTATATCCTTAGATAAAAATGTAGAGTATCCAAGAAACATCCTGTAATGTCATTATGGCCTCCCTTGTTGGCAAGTGAAAAGTACTCATATCTGAGTGCCACTGATCAACTAGTGCTGAAAGATAGGATCTGTCTACTTGGATCAAAAGCATCTACATAATATGCCACAATCCCATTATCTTAATTAATGCCAAGGTTTCCTCTATCCATATTCTTGACTATTATACGATATGTGAGCACCACTCATGAGAAATCACTATCGAGACTCGCTCTTGTCAATCATAAACATATCAAGATATTTAATCAATATGATCTATGTAAACACTAACAATAATCACATCCAAACATATTTTTTGATTTACATAATACAAACACATTTCACATTTCACATTCACATTACATAGACACTTCCTTTTATTTAGCCCATTTCACACTTAGGTGATTCTACCAATTTTGATGATATCATTATTTAAAAGGGCATTCTCACCATTTTTTGGGGCATTATCATCATTTCTTAGCTCTTTTGATGTTTGTGTGTTATCACCATTTAGTGGGGTGTTCCCCCTATTTTTTGGGGTGTTCCTATAGTTTTCTAGCTCTTTGTCCACTTTCACAATATCATCATTTCTCAGGGCAATATCCATGTTTCATAGAGAATTATCACCACTTCTAATCTCTTTCCCACTGTTTTGATGTTTTCAACCCATTTTGGCAATATCATTACTTTGGTCATGATATCACTGATTTGGTCATGATATCACCACTTTGTTGTTGATATTATCATTTGTGTGCATGATATCACCATTTTCAAGATTTTTAAAAATAGTAATTTCACTAAAATTTATAATTCTACCTAAAATTAAATTCCATAAATGCAAAAAAATCCAAAAATAAAGGTACCTACCAAGGCTCTACTATTCATTGGTCATTTGTACTCACATACTTGCTCACCAAGGTGCTTGTGTCATGGAATGTGTAATTTTAAAGAGGGGAGGGTGAAAATGAATCATTTTCACCCCCTAGGGATCAATTTATAGCTCTAAATTTGAATTTTCCCTTCCATACCCCTTCCATTACATCTTTCTTCTTCCTTAAAGGCTTGGTTATGGCTCATTTACCCATTTTTGGTCCCATTTTCTTTTAGTTTCTCTATTTATTGGCCCTTTTACCACAAAACATGTCATTTTATTAATTTAAAGGGCCTATCAATCAAAATTATTTTTCAACCAATCCTTCAAGGGGGCATGTGCATCCCAAATGTTGTTTAGGGCATCAATGTGAACTAATTTTTCAATAAATTGAACAAGAATCAACAAAACATTAACACATTATCTTTCAAACATTATAAAATAATTTTAACTATTTTTTCATTCTTTGAAAATTCATTATTTCATTTGTGTCTCAAAAAGTACTTTTAAACAAGGGAAAAATGTAAACACTCCAATTTCATCACTTTGATGTTGAATTTGCAATCAAAATGGATTTCTGTAATAACACGTAAATCAGATTATTGAAACACCTAATTTTTCTTGCACATTTAATAGGCATATTATGAAATGCATTAGGGCATCCCTAATTGGGGAAATGCATCATATCAAATCATCACATTCATCTAATTCATCCCAAGTCAAATTGTTACTTTTAAGGGATGTTTTGGACTAATTAGGTTAAACAATTACTCAAATTTCAATATTGCATAAATCACACAAAAACTAATCAGGATTAATTAACTAATCAAAACAAATCAAATGGATAAAAAAAAATTTCATAGGAATTTGATAAAATATAATCATGTAAATTAAAAAATTCAATAACTATCCTCATGATGACATAATCAAGACATCATAAGCCAAATTGCCAAATTTTAAAAAAATATCAACATAAATGCAAGTAAATATTAGAAATGAAACCCATGCACAATTAATGAAAACTCTATCCCAAATATTAATTGAATTTATCATCTAAATTAGACTGAACCTCAACCACTCATCGAAATTATCATCTAACGATTGAAATCATTCTGAGAAAGCTATAAATAGAGGGATCACCTTCTATTTTTAGCAAGTTTTTTGTGCAAACTTAATTTTCCAAAATCTAACAAAAGATTCACCCATTCCGTCATTGCTTAGGGAGATTCCATAATAATGATGCCACGACATTGATGAAGAATCTAATCTCTACATCCAAACCAAACAAAACTATATGCCAGAAAGATAGAGAGATCCAAAGGGAAGGCAAATCGTGTCATTTGTATTCTTTATGATTGTTTATTTCTTCCTCGCCCTTACCCAATTTAAGGATATATGCTTGAGTTTTAGTATTTTATGTATTTTGATTTCAATTTCATATTAACAATAAAACTAACTCCCTCATATTCATGTGTTTATAGTTACAAAATTTTTCATGTAGTTATGAAACAACCTCTAAATTAATCAATGGTTAGGAAATTGTTGTTCGGGCCAAGATCTCCATCCTAGTTACACCTATTGGATTCAAAGCACTAAGTGAGCTCATAAAAAATTAGGGGAATTGTATCCTCTCATTTTAAGATTATAGTTGAGAAAATATAGAGCATGATCTGTAGGTATGGGGCTCCATTAAATAACCTGCTTGGAATAGATCTCCAAGAGATGTAGTGATATCACTAGAGGTCCAATACCAGTTTTATAATTGATTCACATAACTTGTACAATTTGATCTAATTCTAAACTGACTAAGTCTTGATTGATCAACTGTTAAATGGCATCTAGTGGTAATGGTAAAAGGACTAGCCAATTATCAACAAAATTGAACATATTATTTTATTTTATAAGTCCAAAAATAAGGCCCACACAATTGGCATGCAATCAAAATATAGGTACTTATTAACAAAATATTTTTTAAAATTATAATAAATTTGATTTTAACTATCAAGAATAATATCAAAATCCTTTTACATGCAGAAATCCCCACTAATAATGATTATATTTCATAAGAAATAATTAATCATAATAACATGTCAACTAATGAAGATTTTACTAATGATGACATGCCACCACTTGAAGGTGCTCCTTTGGCTTTGGATGACAATGATGATGAAATTAAACTACCAAAATAAATTTCTAGACTCATCAAGAATTGATTATAATTGAAAATTCCACTCACAAATATTTGTGAAGGAAGAGAAGTAGATAGATAATTGGAATGTCTTTTCAGGTTGACTAGGCAGAAAAATATCCCTTCATTGAACTCATAGAGATAGAAAATGGTAATGATACTCCAACAGAATTTGGATGTAAAATATGTAGTTAGAAACTAGGAAAGAAACATAGAATGCAAATTAAGTTGAACAAAATTAAGAAACTTTGTGGAAAAATATGTGTAAGTGAAGCACACAGATGGAGAAATAATAAGAACACATAGATGGAAAAATGTTGAAGAATACATGCATGTAAGATATGCAAATGAGTATAAAAATGATCAAAAATGTCAAAAATATCTTATTAAGAAAGGGGGAACAACCAAAGCTCAATTTATAAAAGTTATGCAATCCAATCTAAAGGCCAAATATATAAATTTATCTACTATATACCACATTTTAAAAAAAGGTAGACCTATTTTTGATTTTTTAGATTATAAGATTTTGTTTCAACATAATAGGTTTCTTGATATTCCAAAATCACATTAGTCGGATATCACTGCTTGGGAAATGAAAAAATATCTAGCAATGGTTGAGGAGGAGGATTTGAAAAAAAAAGTTAAAAATTCATTGTTTATCTCACTGTCCTGTATGAGGTCATAATAGTTGACAATACATCATGGGTTTGCATTCATATTTATACTTTTGAGAACTATTCAAGGCAACCTCGTCTATTAGCTATTCATAAAATGGTAGAACATTGTAATGTTGAAAACCTTCATAAATTGCTTGTATCTAATTTGAGAGCTAACACTAGGATGGATGATTATGCAATAGCTACCAAGTTGGTGTGTGTTGGGGATGATGGTGCATCAATAATATAGGGATATATAATTGGTCTTTGTGTTTGACTTCAAATAATAGTTGCTTTATATATGATTCCAATTCATTTCATGTCTCGTAGGTTGAATCTTGCATACAAAATTGTTAGCACATTTGGTAATGTCACAAAAGTGGAAGAGCTCATTCATGAATTGCATGCTTATATGCCAAGCAGTCCAAAAAGATTTTTAGAGTTCTAAAAATTTGAAATTGTAGTGACTGATGGTAAAAAACTAATGAAAGATGTTGATACAAGATGGATTTCCATGTATGAACTGGATGTATAATTTTTGAAGAATATCCATTGTTAGTAGGTTTTATGTATAAATATTGTAGGGAATTTGACAAGGAAAAAGATTTATTATACCATTTAATAAATTTGAAAACATTATTGACATTATGTAGTATTCTCCCAATGTTGAATGAAATCAATTATTTAATGAAACATGCTTAGGAGAGATCCATATATATTGTTGACCTAATACAGTTGAGAAAATAAGTATGCCAATCTCTAAATATATTATAAATGTCGAATGAAAAATTTTAGGGACCTATTTTTAGAAGTTGGAAAATTTTGATAGATTTTAAGAGCCCTGAAAGCAATTTTAAATTCAATATCAATGATCATCTTTGTGTCTTAGTTAATGGCAAGGAAATACCAATGCACACATTCTACAGAAGACTTGATTTTGTGGGCATTGAAATTGAAGAAGTGCCTATAACACATCTTATATACGATACTATTGTATAAATGTGAATGAAATTGAGTAAAATTTTGCAAAAATTATGTGTTGAGATCAAATATCATTTTCAAAGGGATGATTTGTTAGAGGCCATGGGAGTTGTGAATCCTATTTTTTGGAACAATGATAAAGGTAAACAACTGACGAGCAATTTATTTCACAAATACATGGGTTCTCTTATTAAGAATTTTCGTAAATATGTAGAGGTCAATAGAGTTGAAATTAAATGTATTTTTACACTTATTCAACACATTTTGGAATTACAATGATTGATCAATATCAATATTTAAGTGAACCACTAGAAAATGGTGTAATTACATGACATTGATTTTTTTATCTTAGTAGCATCCTACATGAAAATATTAGTGAATATTTATGATTATATGAAATTTTCAAACAATTATTTTGGGATCAATGGAAGATGAAATAATATTCAGTGCATTATCTTTCATTAAGTCAAAAATTTAAAACAGATTGGATAAAAATCTAGAGCCCTACTCGAGATTGTATGTTTCACATTATGTTGTGGACACGTTTCCTTATGAAAGAGCTATGACAACATGGATTTATCTTAATGAAATAATAAACATTAGTAATACAATAACAAATAGAGGGGATGCAAATGTTGAGACTGAATATGGCACTAACATGGTAGACGCAAATGTCACTTATGATGAGCCAGTTTGTCAAGGATTGTTTTAGCTACCTGAGTTTTAGTTTGATATTATTACAACTATCATTTTCTGAAATCCAATTTCATATCCTTTTTACTATTGTAAAACATTTTAAATATTGAATTCATAAAAATTATTGATAGCATTATGATTTTCATGACAGATGTTTTCTAGACCTTAATCCATTGTCCATGCAACTTTCCCTTGATGTAATTGGGTCTTCAAATGGATTAATTTTTTTTTTGAATTTTTTAAGATGGTATTATTGAATATATATTTTTATTACTTATGGAAAAACATAAATTTGATATGTTATCAAGGTATTAATAGTTTGTTCCTTAAATTATAGCTTAAAATGATGAGTACTAATACTAGGACAAAAGACAATAAGAAAAAAATAAAAGAAAATAATAGAGAATAAGAAGAAAATTCTAGTACTAAATTGATTTTCAAGGTAAGTTAGACATAGATATAGTTTAATCCAATCCAAAAAATTCCAAAACAAGTCTCAAAGTTGGAATTTCCATTGACGTTTCATTCACTATTTTTACACAGTCAAGTAACCCTAAACTAGGGTTTGCGACACTAAAAACCTCATAAAAATAAAATGAACCCTTCAAAATGGTTGAAACTTTACATATAGGTGAAATAAGATGCAAGTGAAGTTTTTAAAATGATTTCAAGGTTTGAAGATACTTAGAGTGGAATTTATTCAATAATATCAAACTGTAGGTGTAAAAACAAAGCCTAAAACCCCTATTTTCAACACTAAAATTTCCATATCTCAAAAATGACTCAACCAAATTTGATGAAACTTGATAGTCAAGTGTGTTAGGGTGCATGTGAGTTGTTGAGATTGGTTTCAATTTTTTTTTCCAGTTTACTATTTTTCTTGTAAAACCCTAACATAGGCAAGTGGGAAAGCTATTTATTAAGTTAGACCACAGTAAGAGGGATATAAAAATATTTGAAACTCATAAGGTGTCTAAGAATTAAGTAAAATAACCATTCAACAAGGTTAGGACCTAGTTGGCAAGGAGGTCGCCTTGATAAACCTGTTTACTATCTTTTGCAAGAAGCAACCTTTGAGAAGGTTAGAAACATGTTGTTGAGTTAAACAACATTGATATAAGTGAAAGAACCCATTGGAATCATAATATTTATTAATTGAGTCAAATACCAAGATGAAAAAAGTCTACAATCCTATTTAATAGGAATACCTAATTGAGAAGAAAATAGACCTTGTTGAACCACTATATTTTAGCCGCATATCAATAATTTTAAATTAATCAAGTGTCTAATATAAACTCAAGATATACTTTCATCATTGAATTGGATTAAATAATCATAAAAAATACATAATTCAAATTGAGTTCAACTCAAAACCAAACATTATACTAAGTCCATGTCAAAGAGAACAATCAAGTTCCCATTAACCAAAGAATCAAACCATAATTATTGCCTAGACTTCACATCCATAATGATTCCATACAAGCACAACATGTTCACTTATCAATAAAAAATAAACTCATAACTAAATTGAATGATAAAATGCATAACAAAATATTTTCCATTATCTATAAGCATGATTGACATTAAATATAATTCTATCAACAAGCAATAAATGTAGCTAAGACTGAAAAATAACACAAAATTCCACATGATCATAATTGAACAAGATGAACTCGCATCACATTCAAATTGATGCTCAATCCAAATCCATACCAAAAAATATTTTCATTTAACTCAGCCGTGAATATAATCAAAATGAGACCATGTTTTTTGAACTAAGCAACTCATAATATACAACACTATTTAGTAAAGTCAAGATGCAACACAAATTTCTTAATCATATAGTGCATCTAAGATTTAAAATGAACCATAACCCATTAAAACAAGAGTATGTGAAACATAATAAAATTTATTTGAAACATAACATTGTCATTTGAAACTATTGTTGGAAACATAATATTATCATTTGAAAGTTTGAGACATAATAAAATGTTGTTAGAAACATAAACAAAATTTGTTCTTTTTTAGCAGACCCTTCACTTACTCACTATCATCCTTTGAAATCAATTCCTCCCCTTCCTTTGTGCCATCCTTTAAAATTCTTTCCCTTTTAAGATCCTCTGCAATGGAGTTAATATTAGCAAGATTTTATGTTTCCTCATTACCTACATCCCCTAATGAAAGTAGACTTGCATCTGCATCTAGTTTATTCTTTAATAAAATCTTAAGGTCCATGTCACGCTTTTTAATTATTTTTTGAAGTATGTTATTCTATTTATTTAACAAAACAATCTTTTCCTTGAATGTAATAACAACACTTAAACTTTTTCGTGCATTATTTAAATACACATTGAGGACTTTAGGGATTCATTTTTTAGGTTTTCATATTTTGCATACAATTTAAAAATGAAATATAATTAGATAAAAATTACAATAACTAGAATATATTTTCTAAAAATTATGATAACTTACCAAATATTTTTCCTTATCCACATTGGCAGTTATGATAAGGTTTATGTCTTTTACCCATTTATTGAAGTAAACTTGAGCTTCCACATTTAAATTCTCTAACTTGTTTAACATAATATGCAAAATATTATCATTGTAATCATTAGAAACTAAAATTGACCCAAATTTAGCTTGATTGAATAAAGCATCGATATTTTTGAGTTCATTTTACACTAGTGAAAACAAATTGACTCATTAGGAGTGGTTGTGAAAATGGGCATTTATTTCCTTGATCAATGCTTTTTCCCTTATCTCCCATAGTTTTAAAGCATTCAACTCCTCCATAACACCTTCCTTAAGATTTACAATTACATTTTTTGATAATAGATTAATTAACAAAAAATAATTAAGTTAATCATCAAACAACTCAAAATTGTTAGTAGAGGGTGGGCTAGGGCATGAAGAGATAGAAGGTCCTTCCTATGCAGGTACACTTACAAATTAAATAAAATCATTATATTACAAGCACTAGTAGCTAGGTCACCACTTTCAATCCCAAGATATTCCTCATCAAGATCAATATGTTATATAAATGTTACTCCCTTTGCACTAAACACACCACCAAGAGAGAAATTGGGGAACTCAAACACTGACAATTACAGAGTTCCTCTAATTTGTGTAAGAAATGATATATTTTTCTCCTTGTGAAAATTTAGATGGGTGGTGGCATACTTTTCCTCATAAATATAGGGTGTCCTGAAAAAATAAATTTTATTTAAAATGTAAATTAAAAAACAAAATTTAATGCTAATTTGAATTTTAACAATTATTACGTGAAGTTGGAGAGAGTATGTCCTCCACTCTACGTGTCTAAATCAGAATTAGAGTGGTGGTTTCAACTGCAAGAGGCAATCATTTAGTCAATAAAAACTATAATTTAAGAAACATCAATTCAAAACCAAAATTTGGAAAGTAACAAACCTTGAAAAATTGGTTGAGAAGATTGTGGAACTTGAAATATAGGGGTTTGTAGAGTGCCTTCAAGTTTAAGGTTGACGACATCAGAGTCAACTGCAAAAATTAAAGAAAGGAAAATAATATAAAAATTAAAATTTTAAAATGTATCATTTATCATTGAAATTTGGAAGTAAAAAAACCTTCAAATGGAGACGATTCTAAAAAAGGCCTCAGACATTTAGAAATTCAAAAGGAATGAAATGATGATTCTATAAACTCAGAATCTCTAGATCTCTTAGGGGCACGATGTCTTTTTGAATCAACTTGTCTTCTTGTGAAAAATGCATGAAGTGTTAACTATAAAAAACAAATAAATATTACATTTTAAATTTGTAAGAACTTATAAAGTAAAACATTCAGGTGATTCATTTAAATGGTAAAATAACCTCCTGCTCATCAAGAGACAAAGAATTTGTGCTCATTTTTAGATGGAGAGCAGTTGGAATTGTTGTTTTCTATAGGTCATACAAGGCCTCATAGTACAAGGCTAGAATAAAATTAGAATAGGAAATTATATAACTCTGATTGCAATAAGCATAATTCAACTCTAATCTAATCCTACTAGATATAAATGTACACCAGTCAAATTTTAAACCCATAAGATTATGAAGAATGTAGACAACAAACCAAAAGGGAATGTCTATTGGTCTTTCTTGTAAGACTATTTTTGATTGGAAAAAATTAACAATGGATTTCAGAAATGGGTTTGATATTTTATCAACTTGGAACCCCTTTTTAATCTGACTATCTGCAATGAATGAAAAAACATGAAATTAGTACATTAGTAAAAAGGCATGAAAATTTACAAAACCTATTTGAAATTTGAATAATAATGTTATAAATACTAGTTGCATCAATCTACAAGTTGTAGGTAGACTCTAATTTTTTTTTCATCATCAGTTAACATCACTTTTGTAGTCATAGGGTTAGCATTTTTGGTATGGAAACCCTATCAAAATATGAATATCCAAATGCAAGGTACCAAATAAAACTAATTTAGAGTTGATACTAACATTAAACTTTGTCTTTTTATTATCGTAGCAAGACATGAGAGATTTCAACAAGATTCCATTTATTTCATACTAAGGCATGTAAACGAGGCCTCATAAATTACACTTAAGAATCCAATTGGTGTATGTATCTATATGTTTCAATAGCTTCAAAATATCAAGACACAAAAATTATTGAAAACATATTTTTGTGTGGAATCCATGTCATATCTATAGCCTGTTGATGTCATAGTTATGCTGATGTAGAAAACATGAGAGAAAATGTAATGAGAAAACACTTGTGTAAATTTAAAAATTGAAGGAAAAAGGGTATTTATAAGTAGTGCTAATGCAACCATTTGACATCTAAGGTATCTAGTTGTATATGCAATTGAATGACATTTTAACTGATCAGCTGTATTATGTAATCATTTAGTTTTTTTACTGACTGGTTACACCATGCAATTGGTGGGTAGTGCATACTAAATAGATATGCTTTATAACTATTCAATAATCACCATCAATTATATGCATAATGAAATCAATTGAAAACCATTGATAAATAGATGCATTATGTAACCAATTGGTTATTATTATCAATCAACTGTATATTACAACCGTTTGAAAACTACTATTGTTTAGATGTGTAATGCAATCGACCGACAACCATCAACAAATGACTACATAATGCAATAAGTCAAAAATAAAAATTGGTTAATTTCATGATGCATCTAATCGATTGTATGAAAAACTAAAAAAATAGATAATTCTTGTATGTTCACCTCTCCTCCTATTGGATTCACCAACACACCTACAGGTTTGTCATGACTATGAAACAAATATATATAGATTCACCAATGAAATCTAAGGGGATTTTTGATAAGGGATCTTAAAATTTACCCTACATTTGTGATAAATTACTTCATCCATTATTCAACATGTAGTGGACTACCTTTAGTTTGAGAGCTCTTTTTTGTGTCTAATTGAGTCCCAAAGAAGGATTTACATAAATGAGGTAATGAACAATTGGATCATACCATTCTTAATGGATCATTTATGACTGGTCCCATTGCACCATTGTAAGACCTTAATAGATTGAGTAAGACCTTGACCTCATATTGGCTTGATAGGTTTTATCTCAAGGTTATACTCTTGCAGCTTAGCCATCCATCAACTTATGCATTCTACTAGCTCATTTTTCCCCAACATTATTTTTATGATTGGGTATGCGATGATAAAACGTGTTTTATTTCTAAGAATGTATCACTCAATTTTTTTTAGCCTTAACCAAGGTGTAGGCATGTTTATCCAAGGTGGAATACTTTAGCTCTATATCCTTCAAACTTTTGCTCATAAAAGTGATTGGGTATTCATCTTCATCCAAAATTTGGGTGATAATTGTAGCTATGGTGTGCTTTGATGCGAAGGGGTAGATGTATAAGTCCTTCATGTAGTCTAGGTTGATTAAGACTAGTGCCTGAATGATGGATTTTTTTATTTATCGGAAGGTTTCCCTAGTTGTAGAAGTCCAGTCCACCTTTGTTTCTTGTTTCAACATTATATTCAAAGGTTTAACAATTTTGGCAAAACCAAATATGAATTTATGTAAAAAGTTAATATTACCAAAGAATGACTTTAATTCCTTTTTAAAATTAGGTAAAAGTATCTTGGAAATCACATTGGCATGCTCAAGGTTGATAAAAATACATTCCTTCATGATAATGTGACCAATAATCTTACCTTCAATAACACCAAATACACTTTTCTTTGGGTTGAGTGAGATACCGTAACTTATGCACCATTCAAATATCTTTTGAAGATGGTGAATATGATCAGACCCAAGTTTAAAAAAAAAGTCAAGTCATCCATGTAATTAACAATGAATTTACCTATCAAACCTTTAAAATCAAATCCATAGCTTTTTAAAAAGGTGGTTCCTATGTTAATAAAACCAAATGACATTTGTTTGTAAGCAAAGGTTCCCCACTTGGTTGTAAATGCAATATTGGCTCAGTCTTCCAGGTTTATGAGAACCTGATTATATCCTAAGAATCTATCTAGAAATGACATCATTTGGGATCCACTTACCATCTATATTACCTCATCTAAGGAAGGCAAATGATATTTATCTATGTTAGAAGCTCAATTCATATTTTTGAAATCCACACATAATCAAGTTTATCCATTATTTTTATGGACTGGCACTAAGTTAGCTTTCCAAGTAGAATGACTAATTGGGGAGATGATTCTATTCAAGAGGAGTTTGTGGACCTCTTTATGAATAAGTGGTTCTAGGATTGGGTTCACAGGTCACTACCTCCATCTAAAGGGATTCTAGTTCTATTTGAGTGGGACAATATGGGTTATTATCTTTAGTTCAAATACCTTAAGGTCTCCATAGGCGTAAGTAATAATATCTTAAATCATTATCTTCTTTCCTTATTAATTTCATTTTTATTATTTTAGAAGACATTATTGTGCCTATAGCTTTCAACATATTCCCAAATAGGGGAAAACTATATATACCCAATTCTGGCTATAACTAGCTTTCGATCGGATTTCAAACTGATTCTTAACAACTATTGTAAATGAAGCTTAGAAATCATTAAACATCCCAATTTTGTCCGTGCATCATTCATCAATGCTCAAAATCATGTTGAGGCATGCCTATTTGGGATAATAGCTTGTATGCAATAATAACCTCTCATGGATTCACCCCCAATCACCTTGCAACATAACAAATGCTAATTTGGCCTATGGACCCATTGAGTGGGGCAATTAATAAAATATTAAAAGAGAAAAAAGACTAATCAAAATCAATCAATTAATTGAATAAGATTAAATGATTTGTTTAATTACTGATTTGTAATTAATGAATATCTAAAAATGAAAATTCCAAAAATCAAAATATCAAGCCTTTCATCATTACCTTTATGAGTTGTCAAACTATTCCAAAATATCTAATTTGAGAACTATGACTAGTGACTGAAAACCATAATTGCATGAAAATTTTTAACACAACTAGAATTAGTCCCAACTCAACCTTAACTCACCTTGGGTGAGAGTTAGTTCTTGAGGCTAAAAATACAAGGCCATACCCATTGATGTTTAAGCCATCTTGGTGTAATGTTATAATGCACAAATAGATGCAAAGAAGCCTTGCATATAATGTTACCATGCCAAATTCATGAGCCAAGCAACCAAACCAAGGTGCCAAGGAAATGTGAACACAACAAAGCTCCATTGATGAAGATTTATTGATACACAAGCTGAGTAAGCCATTTCTATAGGCCATTTGGAGCTCCAAGGAAGGTAGAAAAAGATTTTCTTTTATGTTTTAGTTGTCTTTCATATGCATGATTATTACCTATCCTCTCTCTAATGTCTCAACTAGAGGTGTTAGTGTTTAGTGTGTTTATTTGGATTTTATTTTATATTACTAACACAATATTAATCTCCCCTCTTGGATTCCTTGTTCAAACTTGGTACTACAACAATAATTTTTTGAGTTGTTTAACTTTAATAGGAGTGAAATTTTGATCAATATGAACATCTTGGGGCTAATCTGATGATACCAGAATAATCATTCTAGACTCTTGGTCTAAGTATATTGGCCTCTCAAGTCTGTGTGTGGGATTTTCAAGTTAAAATACTCTCTCAAGGGAGATCATCCCTTTTATAACTCAATTTTATTTCAAGTTCATAATGTCATCCTAGTCACATTTTTCATTTATAGGGTTGTCTTTTTTCATCTCATATATAAATTGGGTCTCAAATACCCAAGAATCATCATGGAATTATAAATTATGGTGGTCCTCTTAAAATAACCAAAATTTAATCACATTATTTGGTACTAAGAGACATTGAATGAACTCTACTAAAAAAATTTGCAGCCTTAAGTCGTCTAGGGGTGTGCGGGTTGTAGTAGTAGTTGCCAAATAATTAGCCACCTGATTTTATTTTCTATGAATGGGGATGACATTGAAAGCATTAAACATTTATATCAAATCCTATGCCCTATGTTTGAAATTTTTCAAATACTAAAACTTACATTAGAACTTGTTCTTGACCTAGTTCACTACTACTTCAGAATCTGCAAACACTCAATTCTTTGACCCTATGTGTCAATGAAAACTATAGTCCTAAGATCAAGGATTTATACTTTTATAGGTTATTGGTGTAAGGGAACCTATAGGAAACTAGGTGTCATTTCCATAATGGGTTAATGATAAGAATTCCTACTCTAGGACCTTGTTTGGAATGGACCTCATCAAAGTATAATGACCATAGATTTGGAAATTCAAGATCTTTATCAACTTGGTTTTTTATATATTTTTTAGGTAAAGTATAAACACCTATGTTAGAGGATACCAATTTCACTCCTTCATTGACTACATTGTATTATGTGATTATGTGTTTCATTTTGATTTCTATGTCAACATGAATCTAATTGGCTACACCTATCCAAGGCAACCACATATGGGAGAAGTCTATATCCATGTATCCATTTAAGGTTTTAGATTAATTTATATTAAGCAACATCTTATAAGCCTCTGAGATATCCACTACTTGAATATCCATAAATTGTTTGACCCTCATCTCAAATTCCAATGTATATGGACATTTAAGAGCTCACCCACTACCTTAAATTCATAATTATCTAACTTGATCACTATTTTTTTTGAATTAATAGGTGTTAGTCCCTATTTTTAACAAATTTTATAGGCATGACATTCATTGAGTCTCCTAAATCAACTAGACAATTATGAAGATTATTCCCAAATATCCTAACCTAATGAGGAAAGGTGGGACCTCAGCCTTATTCTTTTGTATCAACATGTTAGTGTGTGAAAACTTCAGTTTGGGTTAAACTAGTTTGTCTACGATGGAATTTAGGAGGAGATATATTTGCTCAGTGATTTAGGGAAACTCATGTAAAGTGATGTTTTCCTTGATCTTATTCATGTCCTCTACTATGTTGTACCTAGTCTTAATAGTGGTATAATGGGTATCTTTAGTTGGATTAGGATTATTTGCTTTTAGGGGTGGAGGGTAATTTATTACTCTTGGATCAGGAACAATGGCACCGTTGTTAGGAAAGGTTGATGTGGTAAGGTCTTATTGTTCTATCTGATTCCTAGGAGTGTAGTTACTCCTTTGGAATTATTGGAAAGCCTACATCTCATTGTTGGCATCTTTTGGTTCATTGTCTTCATGGCTAAGTAATTCTAATGTCTCTAGTACCATGGAAGTGCTCATGGAGCTTTGAGCATTAGAGGTCTTAGTCTAATTGATAGCCTCGGGGTCATTTGTGACTACTTCATATTATTCTATATCTTTTTGGAAGATGTTAAATTCACTATAGAATTCAATGTAGTCAATTTCACCATGTTAGGTTGTATTGTGCACATGACACTAGTTAGGAAAGGCTAACTCACAGATGTTGATCTTGGAGAGCTTATTCAATGAGGGATTTGGTTGTTTGTTAGAGTAGTTATGGGGATGATTTGACTTCTAGTAGGTAAATTTCATGTTTTAACTCTTACCACCATTATTTCCAACCTATCTCTAAAAGCCCAAGAAGTCAGTGCTGAGATTCTATACCATGCATTATATATCATCCAACTCATTATTGGTGGAATCCTAGGGCACACTTTGGATTTTGTTCATAGCAAGGACCAGTGTTGGATTCTGATCTTGAAGCATCACTTCATTATTAATTAGGTTAAATAATTCTAGGAGATGATTAGGAGTAGCATATCTGAAAGAACACTGATTAGTCATTGGTACACATTATGACATGGATATATTATCGCTAATGGTAAAGAGGAGGTTCAAAGTATGTGTTGGTTGAATATTTTGTCAATCAGTGTACTGATAAACAAAATAGGTTTGATCAGCCAAAGTAGGAAGATTAGTCATCCAAATGTGTAGGTTTACCACATCAGAAGGGGACTGATCTCTCCTCTCATCAGGGGAGGTTCCCTATAGGTATGCTATATATATAAACAAAAAATAATACTCAAGGGTAGGATAAACCATCCATCTCTCTTTCTTTAGAGATGATGTGTGCAGATTAAAGGAGAAACTCAAGGAAAATGACAGAAATCACTCCTCTTCTTTCAGAAGTACTATTCAACAAGCCATAAGAATACTCTAGGTAGTAACAGAAAAATGTAACAAAGGATGTAATAACCAGCAAATCGAGATGCAGCACAAAGTCTATGCCTGAATTGCTCAAGAGTAAGATATGAAGGAAAATGAGGGCACAAAGTCATCCCAAGGTCCTTTACATAGAAATGAAAAGAAAACACACTAAAGGCAATTATGGGGGCACAAAGTCTCTCCACAATTGACTCTTCAAGACACCTTCCTGACTGTTGTCACTAATTTTGCTTGTCAAATTAAAGGAACATAAGATATATTAAGGAAAAAGACATAAGAACAGTTTCCTCAACAACAAAGATATCACATCACAAAGTCTGAAAAATCACTTGCTTTCTTATTCCAATAACAAAATATGATCAACAATCTAAGCTCAAAGTCTCAGTAATGCCTTTCAATTTGGACAGAGTTTTGTTTTGATTGTCAAAAAGAGATCCATTTACAATAGAAGACAGTCCCTTATATAGCCTCTTCAAGAAGGACTCAGGAACAGTAACACATCATGTTGCGTTAGAATCTGTTAAGAAGACAGGTTGGAACTTAGGGGTGTTTACCCATTTGATTTTATCAATGCAGAGAAACAAGTCACACTATTGAAAGTTTGCATCTTTCAATGTCCACCTGGCGATCTGATCCTTCTTCATCGTTCCTCCTTTTCTGGTTATTTGAATTGGGTTCTAGATTCAATTCGATGCTCTATTCCTTAGTTATTTTTTTTTGGTCTTTAGCAATTGATGCGTGGCACATTCTACTGCTAAATAGGTGAAGACATGTGGCAACTTCCACGGGACTCTGAAAAACATTTATTGATAGAGGCTTTGAAACTTATTAGAAATTCAGAATCGTGGATGTAGACACGTGTCGCTCTTTATGGAGTTACAATGGAAAAGGTGGTAGCTTCTGCTTGCCTCTTGAGAATATTGTGGAGGATGACACGTGGTGACTTTCACTGAGCTTTTAGCTACCTTTGAAAAGTCTTCAGGACTTATATTAGTTTCTCATGGAGGATGACACATGGCAGCTTCCACTACATTTGATGAGAGACACATGGCAGGTTTCACTACTTTGATATTGTGTCTCATGGATGACATGTGGCAATGTCCACTGTGACTTTCATGAAGGACACGTGGCGGCATCCATTGAACTTGTAGAAGCTTTGGATGCCTTTTGAATGTCCTGTGGAAGATGACACGTGGTGGCTTCCGTCGCATTTTAGAAACACTATAGAACTATGCAAAACTCATTTGGATTCATGCGAATGATGCCACTTGGCATGTTTCGCTTAAATTACAAAGGACACGTGGTGGATTCCATGGCTCTTAGAAACAAAGTGAAATGAGGCTCGAAAGATGACACTTGGCAGCATCCGTGGGATTCTATCAAGATTTTGTCTCAGTTTGTTTGTTTGCCTTGGTCACTTTTTGCCACAGGAATTCCCTTTGCAAGGGCACTTGTGTCTTTGACTCTTGGGGCACTCCTTTGAACTTTGTCACTTGAATCGACCGATTGAACCAACTTTGGTTCAACGGTTCATTCCCTTGTTTCGGCTGAGTCCTTTTGATCTTTGTTGAACCAAACGTGTTGAACCTGTTGAGCCTTGAACCCATTGAAACTTTGAACCAAAGTGGTTCAATGGTTCAATGATTCAATGGTTCAAGCCTTCTTCTATTTGATAAGTGTTTTGAAGCCGTTGATGTTTAACCTTTGAACTTGTTGAACCCGTTGAACCAAAATGGTTCAAGGTTCAATGGTTCAATGGTTCAATGGTTGGATCCTTGATTGGATGCTTGCCGATGGACATTTTTTATTGAACCAAGGCGCTGAACTAAGTGAATGAAGCAAAGCCTTGAACCAAGCCGATGAACCAAATATTGAACCACTTCGTTGAACCAATCGGTTGAACCAAGATTTGAACGAAAATGGTTCAAGATGATGGTTCAATTGAATGAACCAAGCCTTTGAACCATTTGTTTAAACCAACCGTTGAACCAAGTTTTGGTTCAATGGTTTAAACAAAGCCTTGAGCCGATTGACGAACCATTTGATTGAACCAAAGGATGAAACAAAACATTGAAACAAAGCAAACGAACTGATTGAACTGAAAGCGTTGAACCTATTGAACTGAAAGAAATGAACCTACCTATAGAGTCTATAAAAGTCAAGTCTGTAGAAATCAACCTATAAAGCCCATTGAACTTGGCCTGCTGAGTTCGTAGATTTTTTCTTCCTGCAGATTCCGTAGATTTTTGAGAAGCTTGAAAACTGAAGAATTTGAATGTCCAAGGCAAATTTTGAAAAGGGAAGAGACAATTTTGGTCTGTAGGACCAAAATAGTTCAAATGTTGTCCCAATAATGAGTGATATTTTTTGGGGGACAACAGCTGGCTCTAGTTGGGGAAATTCTATCAATTGCAAAAAGAATTTAAAGGAGTATAATCTAGAATCTCTAGTGTCTTCATGTGTACCATTGGGTTACAGAGTCATGCTACCCAAAAATGAAAGGCTCCAAAAATGGAAACAAATAAAACAAAATAGAATTAAAAACTATATAAATATACATATGTATAGATGGAATGATCTAATACTTCAAGAATTGAAGTATTTCAGATGTTGCTTCTTGGGAGACAGTGAAAATAGTGCTCTATTTTGATAAACCAACAAGAAGACATTTTTCCCTCAGAAACGGTGACGGGTGAATGGAGTTATCCACTAGGAAACCAATTTTTTGCATCTTCCCCTTGGCTTTTTCTTCTTCTTGTTCCAAGGCAGGATGTGGTATTCAAACTGGAAACCATAACTCCTTGCTTTCTTGGTGAAGGGTTCCTTTGCTTGATTTTGATTTGCAACAACATGGTCCATTACCATAATTGGTTATTCTTGTGGTTCAGTCCAGCATATGATTGGATTATCCAAATCAAACTCTTGACAAATTATCAACTTAGCATCTCCTTTGATGTGAAGGAGTTTGATTTCTTCATCTTGAGCAATCTTCAATCCGAGCAACAGAGATTCACATCCAACTGTGTTGTTGGTGTTGCTGACTTACAAATACCATGAAGGAAGAATATCTCCTTGAGGAGATATCAACATAGTCCCAACTCCATTGTTGGTGGAAAAATTGATGCCATTGGATTTTAGGATCGAAGCATCATCAGAAGCCGATCTCCTATCAAATTTATCTTCATTAGAGATGGAAGATCCTTCCTTACTTGTACTGTGCCCTACCAATTCTCCTGAAGTCTTGTTTTAATCAATTCTTGGATTGTCAGCTACAGGAATTTCATCTGTAGAAACATGAACATCCTCTGTGGTAAAGAAATAATTACCCCTACCTGAAGACTCAAATAGAATTTGTGCTGCAAGGGCTGATGTTTGGGTAACCACATATTTTTCCTCCTTTTCAAGAAGCAACCTCTTAATCATGCCTTGGACAGGGATCCTTGCTTCAGACAGGTCCATGCTCAATTCTCCTCCCACGTCTTTGCAAAAATTTCATCCGAGAAAAATGCCATAGGATGCTAGGACATCAGCCACCAAGACAGTCATCTTGATTCTCTTGTCTGGAAAGGATGCAAATGCAAATTGGGCATCTTTGATTTGCGCTAGCAATGGTACTTGTTTGTTCTCCATGGAGAAACATCTCCCAAAGGTTTTGGTTAATGTGAGACCTAGAGACTCAACTACTTTAGCAGGCATGACATTATCAGATGCCTCAGAATCAATGATGCAATTATTGAGCTGATAACCATTTATTAATAGGGAAACATAGAAAGGTTCTATTTTACCAGAGGCAGCTGGAGGAGTAAAGACAAGATTATTTGGAATGGGCATGTTCTTTAGGGAATCATGAATTATTTTCTTAACCTTTTGTCTTACAGGGATAGTCTGGTTCTTGACACATTGGACCAACCTATCCAATTGATCAGGATTGGACTGCAAATATTCAAATGCAGACATTTGTATTTTGGTCTTCTTGACATGATCAATTATGTCAAATGGCTGAATTGGACTAAGAATAGAGGAAGGCATTTCAACCTTTTGGGTTTTAGGAGGGATGGGAGGTAGGTTGGTTTGTGAAATGGGAGTAGAAGGTGAAGATGAAATTGATGTACTTACATTTTGGGTAATCACTGGATCTTTTAACTGAAAAGGCAGAGTGGCTCCACGTTTAACAATTGTGACTGCTGGCTACAATTACTTTTTTGTCTTCCCTTTATCAGCTTGTTGGACTGATTAGTTCTTGGACTTGGTGAACACTGCATATGATCCATCAATAGCTTCTCCTTTGCTTTTGGGTTTATCTTGGTAGTTCAGGAAACCAATGTGGGAGTCACCAACTGATTCTTCTTGATCCTCCGTGAAGAGATCAACGTCATTTTTTTGCTCAAACTCAGGCTGAAAAGAGAAAGCATGTTTTATTTCCAAATATCCAACTATTGAGTTGGTTGGAGGAGCTTCAAGGGCAAGTTTCTCTTGTGGGGGAGGAAGGCGATTCTGTTGCCCTTGATTCTGAGCAGCATTGCCTTGATATAACTGATTTGGGAATGTCCTTCTTGGCATATCTCTGTATGAAGGAGCATAAGACATTCCTTGTGCCATTTGCTTTTTCAAGGCTAACGCTTCATTTTCATCCTTTTGCACCATTGGATCAGTGGTGCCTGTAGGTGAGTATTTAGAAGATGATGAAGGTCTATTTCTATTTGGATCTCTTCTTATCTTCCCTACTAAGATGAGATCATCTTCTACCTCAGTGGCCAAAAGTTGAGCTATAGCAAGATCTATTTGACCAACACGTCTCAAAAGAAAACTGACTTTAGGTAACTGAGAATTAATGAAAAAGCATTTGAGATTCTTAGTTGTAGGTCGAGCTATTACAGGAATTCTATTACTCAAATTTTCAAATTTGGCTATGAAGTCCCTCATTGGTTCATGAGGCTCTTTATTCATCTGTGTAAGTTGAGCCAGAAGTGCATGTGCATCTTCTACAGGTTTGAATCTGGCTTCAAAATTAGCTTTGAGGGCATTCCAATCAGTTACTGACCAAGCTTATAGATGATAAAACCAATCTACAGCAGCACTTTGTAGTGTCTCCACAAAACTCCTGACTGCTACATCTTCAAATTCTACTCTGATTACTCCACAAGCTATGCTGAAGGCTGAAATGTGTTCATCAGGATGAACTTTCCCATCACCATAGAATTTGGGGAAATTCTTCCTTGAACTACGTGGAAGCTCATGTAGAGGTGGAGTAAGATTGAGAGGACCAAAAGCATTACCCCAGGGGCCTTGAACTACCATTGTAGGATTATGAAAAGGAGGAATAAAAAATCTCAAAAGAGTAATTATTGGCAAAGCTTTATCAACAACAAAAGTAAATAATTTATCTGACAATGGAGATCTGACTTTAGTAGGAGGAAAACTCTTGGTTCATTAGAGATGAGATGGTGAAGGAAATAGATCAAAATCACTTTGCTGTACCAACTCGAATACAGGGTCAACAATCCCTTTAGCCCTTTGGCTTTGTGTATACCTTGAATCTGCCAGATTGTGAAACAAAAATGGGAAAAGAATTGACCTTGCTTCAGTTTGAATCTTAAGGCTTTAAATTGTGCATTTTTTCTCGATTAGTGTGGAGGTGAATGGATAGATTATAAATGGATAATGGATTTGATATGAAATAGAGTCGCCAGAGTCTGTAATGGATAAGGGTTATAATGATAATGGGATATATCCCTAGCGGAGTTGCCAAAAACTGTTGGTTGAATATTTTGTCAATCAGCGTACTGATAAACAAAATAGGTCTGATCAGCCAAAGTAAGAAGATTAGTCATCCAAATGTGTAGTTTTACCACATCATAAGGGGACTGATCTCTCCTCTCATCAAGGGGAGCTTCCCTATAGGTATGCTATATATATGTAAACAAAAAATAAGACTCAAGGGTAGGATAAACCGTCCATATCTTTTTCTTTAGAGATGATGTGTGCGGATCAAAGGAGAAACTCAAGGAAAATGACAAAAATCACTCCTCTTCTTTTAGAAGTACTATTCAGCAAGCCACAAGAATACTCCAGGAACTATCAGCAAAATGTAACAAAGGATGTAATAACCAACAAATCGAGATGCAACACAAAGTCTATGCCTGAATTGCTCAAGAGTAAGATACGAAGGACAATGAGGGCACAAAGTTGTCCCAAGGTCCTTTACATAGAAATGAAAAGAAAACACACTAAAGGCAATTATGGGGGCACAGAGTCTCTCCATAATTGACTCTTCAGGACACTTTCCTGATTACTATCACTAATTCTGCTTATTGAATTAAAGGAATAGAAGATATATTAAGGAAAAAGACATAAGAATAGTTTCCTCAACAATAAAGATATCACAACACAAAGTCTGAAAAATCACTTGCTTTCTTATTCCAATAACAAAATATGATCAACAATCTGAGCTCAAAGTCTCAGTAATGCCTTTCAATTTGGGTAGAGTTTCATTCTGATTGTCAAAAAGAGATCCATTTACAATAGAAGAGAGTCTCTTATATAGCCTCTTCAAGAAGGACTTGGGAACAGTAACACATCATGTTGCGTTAGAATCTATTAAGAAGATAGGTTGGAACTTAGGGGCATTTACCCATTTGATTTTATCAATGCATAAAAACAAGTCACGCTATTGAAAGTTTACATCTTTCAATGTCCACCTGGTGATCTGATCCTTCTTCATTATTCCTCCTTTTTTGGTTATTTGAATTGGGTTCTAGATTCAATTCGATGCTCTATTCCTTAATTACTTTCTATTGGTCTTTCACAATTAACGCGTGGCACATTCTACTGATAAATAGGTGAAGACACGTAGTAACTTTCGTGGGACTCTGAAAAATGTTTATTGATAGAGGCTTTGAAACTTATTAGAAATTCAGAATTATGGATGCAGACACGTGTTGCTCTCCACAGAGTTACAATGGAAAAGGTGGCAGCTTCCACTTGCCTATTGAGAATCCTGTGGAGGATGACACGTGGTGACTTCCACTTAGCTTTTAGCTGCCTTTGAAAAGTCTTTAGGACTTATATTAGTTTCTCATGGAGGATGACACATGGTGGCTTCTGCTGCATTTGATGAGAGACACGTGGCAGGTTCCGCTACTTTGATACTGTATCTCATGGATGACACATGGCAACATCCATTGTGAATTTGATGAAGGACATGTGGTGGCATCCATTGAACTTGTAGAAGCTTTGGACGCCTTTTGTGGTGAAGGTCTGTGCAAGGAAACTCCAGTAAAAAAATGAATGATTAGTCATTCATACTGCAAGAGATATTTCTAAGCTGGATCAAGTAAGCATTGGTAAGGTTACTCTATGAATCTAGAATAATCCTAAAAATAAAAACAACATTTGGAAAAAATAAAGTTAGCTCAGTTAGTCCATAAAGCCAAAATATGAATTCAATGAATGTCACAACACTAAAAGCCATACAGATGCATAAAATAACTTCAATAAATGTGTCTATTTAAAAATACACTCAAGCATCAATCAAATTAATAGAGTAACTATAGGAATACTCAATAATTTTATAATTAGATTGAGACTTCATTTTGAATAAAAAAACTCATACTTAAGACAATGACTTCCAGCTTAGACTTGGACTAATTCATTTCACAACAAGCCTTGAACATGGAATTTAATATCTAAGAGGGTCCTCATTAGAAAATTTAAAAATGGGGCTTGTTGGTCACAATATAAATGACCCATAAAACTAGTAGTGGTTATAAAATCAGCCCTAAAAATAGCAATGATTACATGATGTCCCATTTAAGGAACCAACAACTACATGAAACCCTTGCATATATCAAATGTTTTGTCATCATAATAGAAATACTCAAGCGAAGATCTATTTGTTGGTTTATTTTTGTCGATCTCTAATTGGATGATGAAGATGAATGTTTTTTCCAATCCTTATGGATTATACCTTCCTTTTGGGAGGATTTTGATCCCATAAAAGATATGTGGTTGAGGAAACATGGCGAGAGTTCTTCCACTTTCTCCTTAAGGTACAATTTTTAGTGCCTTAGTGTCTTCCCTTTGGTGATGACCATCCTATATTTATGTGGCCATATTTTTTATCTTAGATTTTTCAATCCAATGCTACATATTCTTCCAAATTCCCCTTTTGCATCCAAGACAAATTATTCTATAGAGGTAGACATTTTATTTATTCTTCTTCTTCATTTGATGCATCCATGATGAGGTATTCTATAGACAATATCAATTATATAACTTATTTATGTGCAAGTTATAAAAATTTAATATTGAGTACATCCTCATAAATGGGGATAGATCAAACTTGAAACCAATTTCTACAATCTACTCCAAGATGGTGACAAACCCATACCTTATAGGTTTGAGATTCATATATTGTCACATCATATTATACTCTATAAAAAAATACGTGAGTATTAGTAGGGATTATGGAACTAATGATATATATATATGGTTTTTATGTCTGATCTAGATATGTATGTTGTATGATTGATAATCATATTATTTATTTTTTGATCAATTATTATGTCAGAGAACATTTTCATATGTTTGCACTATGTTATATGATCACGTTGAGTATGATTTCATTCATAGATGATTTACATTACAATAGTTTATTGATACTTATATAATTTGAGTATTTGATTACTTGTTATAATCTCAAACTAACTACCTTTTGTTTGTTCAAGGTGGTTGTAGGATTGTCCCATCCTCACAGGCAAAATAGATGGAGAGTATCATTAAAGAGGGGGGTGCATATATCAACATTAGGTATTGAGAGAATTGAGTTGAACCTGTATTCACACACACCAAAATCTTATTTTCTTAAGTGAAATAAATGTTAATCTATATTATACTAAAATAATAAATATTTATTGCATTGTTTGCCCTTGGAACTAATTAGCCTGTATACATTATCTAAGTTCATCACTTGTCATGATTTGCACAATATGTGAAGTCTATGATTTGAGTGGTCATATTTCTTAAAATATTTATAGGAACTAAATTATATTGTGTTAACTTTCGATGCATTCTATTTGGTAGAAGCATGAGTGTTTATTGGTCTTGTTTGATTATTTTGCTTGTTATCCATTTTTAGTGGCATAAAGAAAGGGTAAAATAGGGTGAAATCACCCAAAGCAATTTAATTAAAAAAGAAATTTGAAAAATTGGACTTTGTTTTGGTTTGTTCATCTGGCAAATATCACAAAGTTCAAAAGGGATGAAATTAGGTTTTTATTTGTAGAATTGACTCGACCATTCACAATGATGGATGAGTTGTATATGGTGGCTATGTTGGAAATTTGAGGCATGGAAAATGAGTTAGTAGGATTGGCATGAAAATTAGGTAGAAGTGAAGGTGAGTTCATAATGGGACACTTATAGTTTAGTTGGAGAGTGGACTGATCATGTAAAACTTGGATAGGGTTTTGGAAAATAATAAGAGGAGAGAAGAAGTGGAGAATGGAGATATGATAGAGAGGGAGAAGAGGATAGAGATCAGACAAAGCTAATAAAAACTAACATTTCACACATTTATACAAAAATCACCATAACAATGTTAGTTCTTGATTTGTGATTCTTAATTATTGATTTCAGACTTGGATGATAGGAAAATGTGTTTTTGGTTATGGACTTTGATAAACTTCATTTTAATATGTGAAATGGTAGATATGAGCTGAAAAAAATAGGGTTTCATGGTTATATACCTCGGGTTGGAACTTGGTTCCATCTATAGGCCTATAAACATAATGTTGAGCCTATAAGTGATAAAAACTAAATTTTTATTAGCAAAAATTTTACTTCAAACCCTAGGGATTTAGGTCTATAAACTTAGGGATGGAACTCGATTCTATCCTCAAGGCTGAAGAGATGAGGTCGAGCCCTATTTAGAATAAAAATTGGGTTAGATTAGATGAGCCTAAAATAAATAATGGTTGCATAAACACTATTTAATACGAGATGAGAAACCCTGTGTCTTGCTTTCATTCTTTTAAACTTACAATAACAGGTGGTTCCCATCATCAAATAAAGACTTAAGATTTATTGAGATTGGGCATATATATGTCTCACTTAACAATTTAAATAATTTTCATTATTTACAATACTTTACATAGGCTTGGCACGTTACATAGAGGTTATATTAACTAGTTGAAGCTCACTTTAATGGTAATTATCTTGGTATTTGTTATGGTAGTTATGAAGTTTTAGAGAGTCAATGACACTGTTTGACGTGGAACTTGTCTGGATTGTATTATGGTTTTTAGAAGGGCAATATAAGAATATTGTTTAGTTTGAGTATATATATAAATGAGTGAATAACCATCTCTAGTTCATTTAACTTGAGATGACCTGAGCACTTGTGCTGATCGTCAATTTATGGAAGGGGTATAGAAGGAAATTATCTTGTATGGGACATGTAAACAAAATTATTATATGATGAATTTTGTTTTATATGTGCATATTAAAGATACAGACCTATAAATTCCCTCTGCTAAGTTTTAGGCACTTAGGTTTGGATAGTTGAGTTTTAATATAGACTATAAATTAGTAATCAATTATATATATGTATAAATATAAATTTATGTGTTTATGCATATTTATATATTTATATATACACATGCATATGAGGATTTTATAGTTCTTAACATTATCAAGTAAAATGATTAAATATGGATATTTACAATGGAAAATATTGGGTCTTTGGAAACTATTTCATTGGTATGCATAAACAAATGTATTGATGATTACATTTATCTATGCATGCAAATGTGTAGTCAACTATTATCGAGGTATTAAATCTGGTCATAAATTTGTCTCCTTTTGATGATTTTGGTACATACGTGGGTTATAAAGGGGAAATTATATGTATAATTAGATAGGTGACTATATTTTGAAAATGATGATCATCCATTGATAGCTAATATGTGTTTGAACAAGTAAAATTGTGAAAGGTTAATGTATGTATATTAGATACACACTTCCTGATGTTATTTAATTTAGTAATGATTGATTGATTATATATAAATAATAGGGTAGGTTTTAGTTATGAAACATTTATTGGCTGTAATTTTTATATCCATTAAAATATAAGATTTTCATGTAAGGAGGAAAAAAGGAAGAAGTCCTGGAAGGATAAAGTTGTCAATAAAGTATAAGATAAGCTTAGCTACATTATTTAAGAGTTATCTATATATTTGTCTGATTATATTGATAACTAAGTTGGATACTTTCTGATATTATATGGACTTTGTTTAAAAGGAAATCGAGATCTGTTGTGAATGGATATAGTGTTTTAATCTTGGATTCTTGTTATAAACCTATATGTATGTATCACTGGTTTGAATATAATTCATTTGAAGAACCTATACATTACATTATTGTGGTTAAGTGAATGAAAAAATGATATTGTTGAATTTGATTACTTGTACCTTACATTACTATTTGGATTGGGTGTATGCTGTAATTTGTATTTATTTTGCCTTGAATCTATATATGGAAATTACTAGAATTGTTTCATAGATAACAAGTGATATATATATGAGGGTACAAGCATGCAACTCACATATCTACCCCCTGATATCATCTGATAGTTATGATTCATTAGTAGAGAGTTTGTGTGAGTGGAATTGACTCGAATCCATATGAGATCTGATTTCTATAATAGAAACTTTGTCCAAAGTAATGTTATAAATAAGACATTATCATTCTATTATAATTTATAGTTTACATGTGTATGTTGATTCATATTAGATAGAGGATCAATCTCCATGGTTTATATGGCTATTGTATGTACTAGTGATTATACACACATAAGATCTAGTTGATTTCTCAGTATCCCAATTGTTCTTATCTGTCACTTTATGAAGGGTAGGGCCACTCCTAGTGAGGAGGTGCGCTAGAGATTGATGGTTTGTGGTTGGAGGTAAATCACTTAGATGATGATCTTCCTATGTTCAACTATTCAACTATTTGGAAACATACTCATGGATACATATATGGATCATTTAGTTTTTGGTAAGGCTCATTTGTATTATTGTACATATTATATTATATATTTGACATTGTACTAAAATATAATATGTAGTAGATTATTATTTGATGACTATTCAACACAATAATTCTTGTGAGATTTGTAATTAATTCTAAATATTATGATATCAATGGTTGTATGCTTATTTATTGTTGTATTATAGCTTATATCAGTGATTTATTGTACATGATTCCTTACGCTATTCATTTTTTGAGAAATATTTATCTTATGTGTTGTTTGAAAACTAAATGGATCATTTTATTAACCTGTGGATTGATACATTTATTACTTTACATACATTTATTAATCAAAAAATAATTTTATAGATAGTTATAGATGATTTTATATGTAAACCATCTGGACTTAAAAAAATTGTATAACTCTTGGGTAACCCAATGGGATTTTAACATTATGGTATTAGATCAAAGGTTAAATTATCGAACCTAATGAGTCCACTAACATAAATTTATTCTCCTAATTTTAGTGAGGAGAATGACATTAGATAAATTGAGTGGTGAGGGAACTTTGAATACAATCCCTCAAGCTGATCCTAGTCAAGTAGCAGTTAAACAAGCTGTAAAACTCGATTAAATACTCACTGTCATGAATGAGACTATAGAAAGGATAACAACTCTAGAGCAATAATTTCATGGACTTGAAGAGGAATATGAATAAGAAGATCCAAAAGAACAACTTGCTGATCATGAAGAGCCTTAGGATAGAGGGTATGATGAAGGTCAACAAGTAGTAAGAGCTCAAGTAGTTGAAGAGGTTGCACATGATATGAAGAAAGTGAACCCACCCAAGTTTTATGGCATGGTATTGAGTGATAGATCTAAATCTTGGCTCACTTAAATTAAAAAATATTTCAAGATAAAAAATTATTCTGAGGTGACTAAGGCCATTTGGGAGCTTACCAACTAGATGGTGAAGTAACAACTTGGTGGGATAATAAGAAGCTTGAGATTAACATATTTACCACTACTTTGGATTATTTAGTGACTCATTTTAGAGCAATATGGCTACCTAAACTATATTTTGATAAGAAATTAACATATTTACAAAATCTAAATCAAGAGAATTTATTGGTAAACAAATAATAGGAGTAATTCACAAATCTCTTGAAGTATGTTTCATAGTATCGGAAAGATAAATGTTTTTGGATCAAAATTTTCATGGGCTTAAAACTCTAAATTAGATGTGAAATATATGTGCATGGACCATCCAATATGGAATGTCTCTTTGAAAAATTAGTTAAGCAAGAATAAAATTTGAAATAGCTTGCTGAAGTCAGAGAAAAATTCAAAAATAATATTAGAAATTTGGAGACACCCTTCATGAGAAAGAATTATAAATATAACGAGAATTATAAGAACTAATTTAATAGCCATAATGTAAGACTCATTAATGCTTCAAGGAACAAGAAACTAGGACATAGTTTTGAATAAGGTTTCAAGGAAGTTAATTAGGCTGAGAGGAAAGGACCACCTGACAGATGCTTTATATGTGGAGGAGACCATTATGCTAAGGATTATCCTCAGTGGAAGACAAATGGTAGAAATAAGAATTCATCCACCTCTACATCACAATAGGGAACCTTTCAATAGCGTATTCATGCAATAATTGATAACCATCAAGTAAAATTTCAAGCCTCTCCCATTGAAGTATTAGGTACTTTTTTTGGGAAAATTATTTATATTTTGATATATATAGGAGCTACTGAATGTTTTATTTCTCTTATAATGTTAATTAAATTATCTAATAAAGTTAGTTTTAGGGTAAATGCTTGGTCAGTTCAATATGGGAATGAATCTAAGTTCAAGGTTGATAAATGTCTTGTTGAATCTAAAATTAAGTTGCCAAAATTCACTATGATTGTTGATCTTTATGCAACACCACTAGGGTCATATGATGTGATCTTAGGAGTGAATTGACTCTGTAAACACAAAGCCAAAGTTGATTATTTTATTGAGAAGGTTGAGTGTTTAGCTGATTTTGGAAATCAAACCTAAATTCAAGGAGATCAAAGAGAATTGAAACTTATACAAATTTCATCCATATAATTAAAAAAGGATCAATGAAAGGGATGTCAAACATTCCTAATAAAAATGGATGAAATTGGTGAAGCTAAGGAACCCTCTTTAGAAGACTATCCCTTTTTATAATAATTTTAGGATGTTTTTCCAGAGGAATTACTAGGTCTACCTCCCAAGAGGGAAATTGTCTTAGCCATTGATATCATTCCATGATCAGAACCACAATCCAAGACTCCCTATAAAATGATGAAAATTGAGTTAATTGAGTTAAAGGCCCAACTTCAAGAGATGTAGGCCAAAATATTGATTCGACTAAGTGTTTCACCATGGGGGGGGGGGTGTACCTACAATATTTGTCAAAAATAAGGATGTAACCTTTCATCTGTGCATTGATTATTGAATGCTTAAAAAGGTAACAATCAAGAACACGTATCCTTTACTTCACATTGATGATATTTTTTATAAAATATATGGTGTAATAGTATTTTCAAAGATTGATATTCATGATGGGTACCATCAATTAAGAATTAAAGAGGAAGCTATTCTAAAAACAACTTTTAGGACTCGTTATGGGTATTACAAGTTCATAATGTTTCCTTTTAGACTAGTGAATGCACTTAAAACTTTCATGAACCTCATGAAAAATATGTTTAGATATTACCTTGATCAGTTTGTGCTAGTCTTTCTAGATGATATTCTCATCTATTTCAAAAATTAAGAAGATCATGTTAAGCATTTGCATTTGGTCTTACAATTGTTGTGAAAGCATAAACTCTATGGAAAATTATGTAAGTGTGCCTTATTTCAAAGAAGATTATAATACTTGGGACATTTATATTTGCAGAAGGAATTTTTATGGACCCATCCAAGATTAGAGCCATTATGAAGTGGCCAAAACCTAAAAATGTGCATGAGATGTGTAGTTTCATGGGTTTAACAAAGTACTACAAGGAGTTTGTGCCAAATTTATTTAAGATGTCTAATCAAATCACCTCTTTAGTGGAAAGAGTAGCATTTTTTTTGGTCTGATAAATGTGAAGAAGACTTTTAGGTTCTAAAAATGAGGCTTACTTTAACACTAGTGTTGTGGATTCTAAATCCAAATGGTCTTTTTATATTTATAATATATACATCAGGAGATGGTTTAGGTGGACTTATTATATATTATGGTTCAGTTGTAGCCTATAATTCAAGGAAATTAAAACCCTATGAGGTAAATTATGCTCCTCAAGACCTAGAATTAGCTACCATAGTTCATGGTTTGAAAATTTGGAGGCATTATTTATTGGGAAATCCTTTTGAGATTAAAACTAATAACTTGGGGTTCAAGTATATATTCACCAACTTAATCTTAATGTTTGTCAAAGGTGGTGGTTAGAATTTTGTTAGACTATGATATTGACATTATCTACATTAAAGGAAAAGAGAATATATTTGTATATGCCATTAATTATAGAAGGTACATTTTAGTTTTGGCCATAATAAAATATAATTTTTGAGAGCAGGTAGTGAAATTCTCACCCAGAGATGAATTCTACGAACATGTTAATAAAGCATTGATTGAGAATTCTTAGGATTATTAATACCATGGATTTCAATTTAAAAATGATGGATTTTAAAGTACAATGGTAGAATATATATACATAATAGGGAAAATTTGAGGAATATTATGCTAAAAGAATTTCACAATCCTCCATATTTAGGACATCCTAGAGTGACTAGGCTATTAATAGAATTAATACCATTATATTTATGGAAGGGAATGAAAAAAGATGTAGTAGATTTTGTGTCTAGATATTTAGAATGTCAGTGAATTAAGGTTGAATGTGCATCCTTCTAGGTTGTTGTACCCACATTCTATACCAGAATGGAAGTTGTAATTTATTAACCTGGACTTTATCCAAGGATTACCTATGTTTAAAAATCATCATGACATGATTTTGGTAGTTGTGGATAAACTTACTAAGGTATCTCATTTTATTCCAATTAATATGACAGATGATACACTGATGCTTGCCAAAAGGTTTATAAAAGCGGTATATAGATTGCATGGGTTTCAAGAAAAGATCATTTTAGATAGGGACCCTAGGATACCTCAAGGTTTGGGCAAACTCTCAATTAAACTTTGGGTACATATTTGAACTTTAGTACAACTTACCATCTAAAAATAGATAGTAAAATAGAGAGTAAATCAGGTCTTAGAGTATATTTTAAGGTTGTATTGCATGGACCAATAATAAAAATGAGAAGAATACCTACAATTGGTAGATTTTTCTTATAACAACTCATTCTAATCAACTTTGAAAATGGATCTTTTTGAGGTATCGTATGGTAGGACATGTACACCACCAATAAATTAGGATAAATTAAAAGATAGAGTGATTTTTGGGCCTGATATGTTTGTATAAATGGAAGAAAAAGTAAAGTTAATAAGGCAAAGATTGGATGAAGCCAATGATACATAGAAAATTTATACTGATCTGAAAAGAACAACACAACAATTCTCAATGGGAGATAAAGTTTTTGTGTGTCAAACCCCAAAAGAGTTTTATTAATTTTATGATATTAACAAAATTATAACCAAGATATTAGGACCTTTCAAGGTTTTAAGAGTGATTAATCTTGTAGCATATAAACTTGTATTGCCACCAAATTTAGCTCAAATGCATAATGTTTCTCACGTATCTTATCTTAAGAAGTATATAGTTGATCATTATCATGTTTTGAAATGGAATGAATTGTAGGTTATAGATTCAAGGTGGTCACAATAGAACCAATCATAATAATTGATACTCACAAGCTTAGATTTTATAATGGGGAAGTATCATAATGCAAGGTCCAATGGGACCAATATTACAAGGATAGTGTTACATGGTGAGGTTGTTTCCTCATTTATTTAAATGATTTTTATATTAAACAAATGTTTTATTTCTTGAACTATTATTTGAAATAAAAGTCATAGGGATGATGACCTATTTTAGGGGGGAAGGATGTGATATCCTATTCCACTCTATAAAAAACTATTTAAATATTAGTCGGGATTATGGAACTAATGATTTGTAGTTCTGATTTTTATAGCTAATCTAGATATATATGTTGTATGATTGATAGTCATATTGTTTGTTTCATGATCAGTTATTATGTTGGAAAATATTTGCATATGTTAACACTATGTTCTATGATCATGTTGACTATGATTTCATTTACAGATGATTTGAATTACAATAGTTTATTTATACTTATATATTATGAGTATTTTATTGCTTTTTATAATCTTGAACTAACTACCTTTTGTTTGTTTGAGGTTACTGCAAAATTATCTTACCCTCACATGCATTACAAAGGGAGTTAGATTGTTTGGGGGGGGGTGGGTGGGTGCAGATACCAACATTATGAATTAAGAAAATTGAGTCAAACCTATATTCACACACACCACACTCTTGTTTTCTTAAGTGAAATAAATGTTAATTGGTATTCTACTAAAATAATAAATATTGCTTGCATTGTTTTCCCTTAATGCTAATCAATATTATTTGTATTATCTAAGTTTCTCACCTTTCATGATTTGCATAGTATGTGAAGTCTATGATTTGAGTGGTTGTGTTTCTTAAAATCTTTATAGGAACTAAACTATATTGTGTTAAAATTTGAATGCATTTTAATTGTAAGAAGCATGAGTGTTTATTGGTCTTGTTTGATTTTTGTCAAATTTTAATGGCATAAATATGGGGTAAAATAGGGTGAAAGCACCCAAAATAATTTAATTAAAAAGGAACTTCTAAACATTGGATTTTGTTTTGTTTATGTTCATTTGGAAAATATCATAAAGTTCAAAAGGAAAAAAAATTAGTTTTTGATTGTAGAGTTGACTAGGCCATTTATAATGATGGAGGAGCTAGATGTGGTGGCCATGCTATAAATTTAAGGCATGTGATATGAGTTAATAGGTTTAGCATGCAAAATATGTGGAAGTGGAGGTGAGTGCATAATGGGGAACTTGTAGTTTAGTTAGAGAGTGGACTAGTCATACAAAACATGGATATGATTTTGGAAAATAATAAGAGAAGAGGAGTGGAGAATGGAAATATGACAGAGAGGGAGAAGATGATAGAATTTGGCCAAAGAGAAGAAAATTTAGCATTGCAGACATTTAAAAGGTAATCACTATATAATCAAGGCAGTTCTTCTTGAGTTGTAATTTTTAATTATTTATTACACACTTGGATGGAAAGAAAATGTGGATCCGATCATGGATTTTGATATACTTCTTTTGAATGTGTGAAATGGTAGTTTTAAGCTAAAATAAAATCATGGTTTTTGTATTATAGACATGGTGATGGAACTTGGTTCCATCCATAGGCCTATCAACATGATGTTGAGCATGTAAGTGATAAAAACATATTTTTTATTAGCAAAATGTTTACTTCAAACCCTAGGACTTCAAGTCTATAAACCTGGGAATGGAACCCAGTTCCATCCTCAGGCCTATAGAGATAAGGCCAATCCCTATTTAGAATAAAAATTAGGTATTTTAGAATAGACAAGCCTATAATAGTTAATGGCTGCATAAACACTATTTAATACGAGAAAAGAAACCCTGTCTTATTTACATTATTTTAAAATTGAAATAATGGGTGAGCTCCATCATCAAATAAAAGACTTAATATTCATTAAGATTGGGTATATATGTCTCACTTGACAATTTAAATCACTTTCAATCTTGACAAAACTTTACATAGAATAGGGATGTTACGTACAGGGTATAGTAATCAATCAAAGCTCACTTTTATGGTAATTATCTTGGTATTTGTTATTGTAATCTTGAAATTTTAGAGAGTCAATAACATTATTTGCCTTGGCACTTATCTGGATTGTTGTAAGGATTTTATAAGGGTGATATAATAATATTTTTTAGTCTATGTGTATATATATATATATATATATATATATATATATATATATATATATATATATATAAATGAGTTAATAAACAACTCTAGTTCATTTAACTTGAGATGACCTAAGATCTTGTGGTGATTTTCAAGTTATAAAAGGGTGATAAAAGGACATATTTTTATATGGGACATGCAAAAAAATTTATTATATGATGAATTTGATTTTATATCTGGATATTAAAGATACAAACATGTGATTCACTCTGCTAAGTTGTAGGGACTCAGGTTTGGATAGTTAAGGTTTAATATATATTATAAATTAGTAATCAAGTATGTGTGTGTGTGTGTGTGTGTATAAGTATACATTTATGTGTTTATGTATATTTGTATAATTATATATATACATGCATATGAGTATTTTATCGATCTATACATTATGAAGTATAATGATGAAATATGGATATTTACAATGGATAATATTGAGTATTTGGAAACTATTTTATTAGTATGCATAAATGAATGTATTGATGATTACATTCATCTATGCATGTAAATTCATAGTCAATTATTATTGAGGTATAAAATTTAAGCATAGATTTGTCTCTTTTTTTAATGATTCTGGTACAGTCATGGGCTATAAAGGGGAAATTCTATGTATAATTAGATAGGTGATTGTATTTTGAAAAGGATGATAATCAATTGATATCTGATAGGTGTTTGGACAAGTAAAATTGTGAAAGGTTAATGTTTGCTTATTAGATACACATTTCCTAATATCATTTTATTATAATGGTTCTTTGATTATATATAACCAATAGGGTAGATCTTGGTTATGAAACATTTATTAGCTGAAAATTTTACATCCATTAAAATATGAGATTTTCATGTAATGAAGAAATGAAGGAAGAAATCTAGTACAGGTAAAGTTGTCAATAAAGTATAAGATAAGCTTAGTTACATTATTTAAGAGCTATCTAGAGATTCATTTGATTATATTGATAATTGAGTTGGATACTTTTTTATATTATATGGATTATGTTTAAAAGGAAATAGAGATATGTTGTGAATGGATATACTGTTTTAATCTTGGATTCCTATTATAAACGTATGTGTATTATTTTTTTGAATACAGTTCATTTGAATAACCTATACATAACACTATTGTGGTTAAGTGAATGGAAACAATGATATTTTTAAATTTGATTGCTTGTACCTTAAATTACTATTTGGATTGGGTGTATGTTGTAATCTATATTTATTCTACCTTGAATCTATATGTGAAAATTACTACTCATGTTTCATAGATAATAGGTGATAGATATATTAAGGTACTATCATGTAACTCATATACCTACCCTTTGATATCATATGATAGTTATGATTCATTATCAGAGAGTTTGTATGAGTAGAATTGACTTGAATCTATATGAGATATGATTTCTATAATGAAAATTTTGGCCAAAGTAATGTCATAGCTAAGACATTGTCATTTCATTGTACTTTCTAGTTCACATGTGTATGTTAATGTCATATTAGATAAAGGATCAATTTTCATGGTCTATGTGACTATTTCATGTATTAGTGATAGTACACACATGGGTTTTGGTTGATTTATCAATATAAGTATTGTTCTTATCTACCCCTCCATGAAGGGTAGGACCATACCTAGTGGAGAGGTGTACGGGAGACTAATGGTCTGTGGTTGGAGGTAAAGCACTTAGATGATTTTGTCCCTCTTTTTAACTCTTCAACCATTTGGAATCATACTTATGGCTACATATATGGATCATTAAGCTATTTGTGAGGCTCATTTGTACTATTGTATATATTATATTATATAGTCGTACTGAAATGTAATATGTAGTACATTATAACTTGATGACTATTTAACATAACAATGGCTATGAGATATGTAATTAATTATGATATTATGACAACATTGGTTTTATGCTTATTTTTAACTATATTATAGACTACATCAGTGATTTATTGTACATAATTCCTTTCAGTGTTCATTTTTGGAGAAATATTCATCTTATGGGTTATTTAAAAACTTAATGGATCATTTTATTAACCAATGGGTTGATACATTTTTGTATTTATTACTTAGATACATTTATTAGTCAAACAATGATTTTACATATAGTTATAAATGATTTTATAAGTAAACCATTTATACTTAAAAAAATTAATTGTGTAACTCTTGAGTAACCCAATGGCTGATAACATATCTTATCCTTAAATCATTTCCCCTCTCAAATAAAACCATAATTTATCTCCTAATTTATGTGTTCTTCTTTTGGTGTTGATCATGTATATTGTTGTACTTGGTTTGAGACTTATCTAATTGTTATTTCACTTTGAGATGGAATTGCTTAATTATCTAAATGAATTTTGTTATTTCACCTTTGAATCTATATATTCTCTTTGTATTTTTTACCCATTGCAAAATCAATTAGGTTAGTAGGAAAATAACCCATACATTCTTCAAAAGGTGACTTGTTAGTGGGTGTATGTACTATCATATTTTACAAGTGTTGGATGTACGCCAAAGATGCATCCCATGCCATTGATTTTTTTATATTATAGGCCCTTATTAGTTGTACCAAAGTCATGTTTAAAACTTATGTTTGCCCATCAGTTTGAGGATGGATTATCATGTCCACTTACTAAATTTAATAATAAAATATCAGATCTAAAATTAATTTTATTTTGGGAATGATTTTTGTAAAGTTATGCCTTTTATACATTAGCTAGTGAAACCCAAATTTTGATAATTTTTGTGAAATAACACAATAAATCCAAACCAACAAATATGGTGAATTATATTTCATAAAAATGAGTTTAAAGACATTAAAAAATACTATAATAATCTCTCCATAATAGATCTGGATTGAAACACAAAGTGTGACCAAAACCTTTACCAAATATATACGAATACACTACAAATATTGTTGTTTAACCCTAATTTGGATTGAAGAATCTTACTTGGATAGATAGTGTTAAAATATAAAAATGACAGGGCACAATGGTGAATATCATATCTATAGTAGGCTAATTAATGTGCTAAACTCATATGTACCATATGTTGAATTTATTAAACTAAGATAAGCTATTAATATAAAGTATAACTAAGTTAAAATGTACAAATGACATAAAAGAGAGTAGCTAGATGGTTGTGATGTTAATGCAGGTATGAATCTAGTATAAGAAGAAATTAGGTAGGAAGATAGTGTAGATTCTAGATCTAGTGCTTCTAACTCTCTAAACACTTGTGTTAGCTTGGGATAGTTACACCAACACTAGTGTTTGAGTTTGACACTAGTGTCACATATAAAATATATGCTCAAACATGATTCAACCACATAGATGCTTATGGGTTTATCTTTGCCTTCACTCTGGTGCATTTAGATCTAGATAATGGACTATCACCCCCAGTGAAATAGAAAAACCCTAGCTTTCCATCTTCAATGTGACCTTTGGGAAAAATGGGTTACTGGGCACACAATGTCAAGTTGACTTTTAATGACCCCACTATCAAAGGACACTTTCTACATAGCCAATACTCTAGAAGAGGGCCTCAAACTCATGTAGTTCTCCCTTATGTGTTGGCTTGTGTGTGAATTATGAAATGTGTGTAAAGAAAGTACAATAGTGACCTAGTTTGTAACTTAGAAAATATGACCTTATGACTACTCTTTTAGTACTTTAGACCTATAGCTCAATTGTTCCTTTGACTAATATTAGAATAATGTAGAATATGAAATATTTTGGTAACTTCAATGCTTCTTGAGTGCTCTTTTGGTTGGATTTATAGGTAAATAATGAATGAGGGTTGATATTATATTTATACCAATCCTATCAGGAGATAACTTGCATTAAAGCACTTCGACTAACCATTTTAATATGTTTTATTTACAAATTGAATGACTTTAGGGCATTAGACACTTGTCTCAGGCTAGGACAATAATGCCAACACTATTTTTCATCTGAACATTAGTGTCTAGGGAGAAGAAGAGTAGGCACATGCTCAAAACTTGAAAAGGTCTAATATAAGTACATTTTAAGTATTATGGGCAAAGTGGGATGTCTGTGTCATCAATATAAGGCTAGTTAGACTCAAAGATAGGCCAAGGGGCACAAGATAGAGTAGATGAAAGGTTTGAAAATGCAAGGCGTGTATAACACTAAGAGTAACAACTATGGTTTGATTTTTCTAAGTGTATAAGAATGAGATGCTACATTATCACAAATTATCATCTAGATTTCCTCCCTTTTGATCTAGTAATGAAATTACTAGTTTAAAGGAAAGGAATAACTACTTGGGTGTGTATACATATCTTGTATTTGATTGAGTTAAATTTGAATGATTTGATGGAGTTGTATTGTAATGCTTTTTTGGTGACTGACATGCAACCAATAAAATTTTACAATGTACAATCAGTGCATATAATCTGGTTCAAAATTATTTGAAATAGATTGAAATTGAAAGAGCAAGGTTTAGAAGTACACATGTGTGTCGATATAACTGGCTTTCCTATTGGCATGTTATTTTTGCAAAATGTATATCATTATAATGCTCTAAAATTAAGATTATTATAAATATAGGTAAATTATTAAAGTGCATATATCTAAAGAGATATATATAGAGAGAGAGGTTGGAAGGCACATACCCCCAACTTTGCAGTAAAAGTGAGTTGCCACTATCAGTTGAGATTAACTCAATTATGAAACCCAATGATACTTATAACCTGATGAGTTTGGATGATCAAGTCAAAACTAAAAATTTGGAAATATTGGGTGACTTAATCACCCCAAATATACCAAAAGGTGAACCAACTACTAAAGTATATTGGCTAGTTAAAGTTTGTAAAAGTCCATGAGGTATCAATACATAAAATAATTTTGGAATCTAAGATTGATTTATATTTTTAAATATTAGGCACATGTTTCATAACATATGCATCTTAGATATGTCTCATGTTGAAACTGTATATAAAAATGGTACCATGTATAGAATTCTACCACAAATGTGTATCAAAATCATATAATTATGTTGTTTGGCCAATTCAAAAAACTATGTAAGTGTGGGGGACATGCTTCCAAATCATGCCACCACTATATATGGATAAATATAAGACTAATATAAGTACCAATGTGTATGACATGTTTCCAAAACATTCCCCCACTATAAACTAGATATATTGAATACTAAGTAGGTGTGGAGAACATAATTCCAAAGCATGCCCCCAATAAATATGATGTTGATAATGTGTTCTAAGGTATGAACGAATTTGTCATTAATATCATGAAAGTGTCATTAATGTCATTCTATGTTATCATTTTTATTCTTGATGTTGAGTTCATAAGTATTACTTGAGAGACTTAATAAGAAGGCATAGGCCTGGTAACATGATGAGGTGAAGAGTATGAGTCTTGGGATTTGATAGATGGTAGTATGTGAGAATGGTATGAGTGAATTTTATATTTTGATTGGGTATTATAAGTAGTGAAAGAATTTTCAAGGCATGGTCATGGTCTAAGTATCATTGACAGTTCACGGCCTAGTGTTCAAAGAGACCTAATATGGCTTAATGAGGGTTCAGGATTATTTACAAAAGTTTCAGAGCTATTGAGAGAATTTATATAGGTGTGATATATTATGTTAAGTTTGTTTAAATTTTTTGAGATCATGTCTTAAATAAGAAATCATGAAAACTGGTGATAAAGACCTCTGTGTGTACAAAATGGGGTGTTACAGACTTGAGAAGGAATTTATTGTACTCATTGGAACCTAAAACCATTTCATGAGATATTAATAACTTAAATAAATTTGGTTAAGGTCCTTATATTTATTTTCATAGCATTGGTTTTGGATTTGAGGGGCAATCCTTTATGAATGATTGCTAAGAAGGGAAACCAGTCAAAACCCTCCTAAAACCCTCATAATGACCTAATAGGAAAGATATTATTGGTTATGGTTTATAATATGTTTTTTTACCTAGTTTTATGTTTGGAACATGTAAAGGGATCTTAAAATTTTCTCTAGGTGGTTTTGGTTTATCATGACAGTGAGTAAAAGCTACATGAAACCCCTTATTTCTAGGAATTTTGATGTAACAGGTAGGGTTGACCAGGTCAAAGCATGAAAATTGATGGATGATGATGTGTAAGACTTTTATTTTGTGATCATGTATTTTTATAAGTATTTTTCAGACTTAAAATGTGATAAATCAGTCATGAAAGATGACCTATCACTAAACATGCCTAATAGGCAAGACAATGAGAAAACTAGGCAAGAATGAGAATGAGATTAGGGATTAGTTGAAGAGGAATAAAGATGGATAAAAATGCATGGTTTAATTATTAAATACCTATTACTCATATAAAATTAGTTTATAAATGTTTATGATGCTCACACACAATCAAAATGTTGTCATCAAAATGGTTTGTCTAACATAGTGAAGTCTATGTAGAGTGAAGTTGTGAGATTGGTTTGTAAAAATAATATTGATATATAAACATGAAATATATATTTTAAAATATTATATAATGATTATTAATTATAATTTAAACCCATTTTAAGATCATAAAAGTGTTCACACCGGTGTTCTAAGGTTTAGTTTCCATGACTGTGTTTTTGGTGCTACAAGCAGTTTTTTGTGTGTGAGTGAAAATGATGTTTCTGAGTCATTTTGCATTAATTTTAAGGATAAAATGAACATTAAAGTGTTATATATGTCTCATATGTTCATTTTAAAACACCTTTATGCATGATAAACTCTTATAAACATATGAAAAGTCAAAGAATTTTGACTAGGTTCTCAAGGCTTATGTGGAGTTCTGAGTAAGCATATGAAGTTAATCAGTTTGGGGTATTTTGTCATGTTTGATGAATTATAATAAAAAATATATTAAAATGAGGTAATGGATATTATATACATGTATTTTTTTGGGTTATGTGGTAAATTTGGTTGTATGCATCATATTTGCTAGACATACTTTTTGGTTGTAAAAAGGCCTATATGCGAGTAGACCTAATTAGGTGGTTCAAGGAGTGAAAAGAACCAAATGGTGTTTGGTAAATAAGGTGATACTATAAGAGGTATATTAAAATTAAATTTAAATTGTTTCATCTATTTTTGGATGCTTAATATTTTTCAAGGAGGTCTAAGTAAAATGTGTGCTTAGAGAAGGCCTAATTGCATTAGGTCTCTATTAGGCCTAATGGTGGTTTTGGCCCTTAAAGGTAATGACCAACATATTTAGTGATTTTTTCACTTGTTAAAAATGTTTATTGATATATTTCAAGTGTGATTCAATTGTATCAAGGTTCTTGGCCTACCAAGATGGGTATGAACAAGAGTCATGTAGACAAGGCCTTATAGGCCTATTTTGACTAGTTAGAGAATTGAGCATGTGAGCAAAGGATATAGAGTTTTGGAGAATAGGTAAATGGATTGAATATAATAATATAGGTGTGATTAATATTCCATGAATATATAACTATGTTTATACATGTTTTGAGTAATGTCATTTAACCTAATTCTGCCATGGAAAAGGCTAGTTGAGCGAGAAGGCCTAATTTGAGAGAGAAAGAAGTGTGAGAAGAAAAAAATAATGAGGTAATATTTAGTTGATTGAGAAAAAAGTTTCCAAGGGTGGTCATATATTTAGGTATCTGAGTTGGTTCTTGGTTACCTAGGGGGTTGGAGCCTCCTTGCAGGTTGGAGCTTGCTAAAGGACTAGTTGAATTGGTGCTTGACTAGTGAGGGGTTGGTGTTCCTTATGGGGTTGGTGCCTCAATAAAATTTTAATTAATTAATTATAGGATTTTATTCAAATTTTTTAATCAATGTTTTTTATACCCCAATAGGATTTCCCACATATATCTTATGTTCATGTGTTGTGTTTCCACTTATTACTCATATGAATGATTGTTTATGCATAACTATATCTCTAGATCTATTTGATTGATTAGTGAATGATATATGGAATTTAAATAGGAGTTTTCAAATTGATTCACCACCCATATTAGTGGTTTTACCTCCAATAATTTTTATTAGAGCCTAGTCCTTTGAGCAAACCTGATAATCTAAGGGAGATCTTTGGAGCACAAGTATGGATTTTAGTACTGAAATTGTCTTTTATGATTGCAATGAGAATCTACCCAAAGTTAGTGAAAAAAATTGTGAATGTTTCTCAAAATATAAGGATAATATGGAATAATTCACCCAAATTATAATGAAAGTAAATACTTTAGAGGCACAAGTTGTGCAAGATACAATCAAGATAAGGACTTACTAGAAGTTTGGGGAATGTATTGGAAAGCTTAACAATATATTGGATAGTCAAAGATAATTTTTAGATATGAGAGGTATTGTATTTATATAATAAAAAGAGGAATTAAATAAGTTTTAGGTTCCAAAAGATTTTGATTAGTCAAGGAGTGATGAAACTAGTAGAATCAAGACCTATACAGAAGTTATCAAGTTTGAAGTCAATCATCAACAAGCCAAGAAGATTTTTACTCCATCAAGAGATATAAAAGGTAGTGTCATATCATTATATGTTCATAAAAATACAAATAAGGTTAAACAATCATAATATGTGGATTCCTTTATTGGTTATTGTCTCTCTTGTGGTAAATTTGGACATAGTGCTGTCGACTACAGATAAAGAAGTAGAATTTTGTGTTATAACTAAAACCAAAGAGGACACATTTAAAGAGAGTGTAAGACAAAATATATAAGGAAAAACAATCATGTTGAGAATTTATGGAGTAATGAAACTAGAGAATGGATCAAGAAAGCATACCTTATAGAAGAAAAGCATGAAGCTAGAGGAGAATATTCTATGATATCCCAAACTGCCTTTCATACTTAGAACGAAGATTTGAAATGATACATAGAGTGGATCTTTAAGTCACATGATATGATATAAAATAAAATTCATCACTTTGAAGAATAATGCCATAGGTTTATTAAGGTTTGGTGATAACACATCTGCTAACATAGTTGGCAAAGGAACTTTGAGCTTGGACAATGGGAAGACCAAGATAAAAAATGTGTTATATGTAGATGGATTGAAACACAACCTATTGATTTTAAGTTAAATGTGCACCCAAGGACATATCTTAATATTTTATGGAAAAGGATGTGAAATAAGGAGAGTAAAATTAGGAAGATTGATTGCCAAAGCCAATATAATTGAGAACAATCTCTATGTACTAAATGAGATCACAAAAGAGAAGTGATTCATGAGAAATGTAGATGAAAGTTATCTATGGAATAAGAGGTTAGGTCATATGAGCTTTGATAATCTAGTCAATATCAGCTCCAAGGGATCTGTGAATAACATGCCTAAAATCTCAAAACCTGTAGATGCTCTTTACAAGGCATGTCAACATGGCAAGCAAACTAAGAGGAGATTCAAGTATAAAGAATATTCCACTACTAAAGATTTATAACTAATTCATATTGATCTATGTGGTCCTAAAAGAATTCAAAGTATTTAAGGTGACATATATTTCATGTTTCTTATAGATGATTTCACAAGAATGACTTGGGTGCATTCTTGAAGGAGAAGTTAGAAGCTCTTGGCAAGTTCAAAACCTTCAAAGCTTTGGTTGAAAATGAGATGAATGTAAAGATCAAGTGTTTTAGGTCTGAGAAATGAGGAGAGTTTTGCTCAAATGAGTTTGATGATTTTTGTGAGGTCAATGGAATAAAAAGATAGTTCTTAATTGCTAGAACACCTCAACAAAAGGGGGTGATTGAAATAAAGAATAGAATAGTTCAAGAAATGGCAAGGACCATGTTGAATGAGTCCAAGTTATCTGATAACTATTGGAGAGAAGTTGTGAGTACTGTAGTTTACACTTTGAACGTAGGTTAAATTAGAATTAATGGTGATAAGACTCCATATAAGTTATGGAATGACATACTTGCAAGTGTTGAACATTTTAAGGTCTTTGGGAGTAAATTATATATCAAGAGAGATGATGACTCAGGCAAGTTTTACTCAAGGTTTGATAAAGGCATTTTTTTGGGATATTCATCAGTAAGTTATACCTATATATTTTATAACAAAAGGTTGAAAAAGATAGTGGAGAACACAAATTTGAAGGTTGATGAGACAAAGAAATCATATTCTCAATCAAAGAATGATGGAGTAAGAGAGATAGATGAGAATGAATAATAACTTGAGGAAATAAATAAATCAAAAGGTCCTTCTAGGTAGATTCAAAAGGATCACCCTGAATCTCATATCATTAGAAACAAAAGTGTAGGTATACAAATAAGGAGAAAGGTGGTGAGTGATGCTAATCTAGAAAATACTGCTTTACTTTCAAAATTTGAACCTAACATCTATGTAGAATCAAGTAAAGATAAGTTTTGGTTAGACGTAATGAATGATGAGTTAAATAAAATTGAGAAGAATGGAACTTGGGAGTTAGTACCTAGGCCTAAAGACAAAAACATCATTGGTACAAAATGGGTTTTCAAGAACAAGTTGACTAAGAATGGCGAGGTCATTAGAAATAAGGATAAACTTGTGTGCAAAGAGTATGATCAAGTAAAAGTAATGGAATTTTAGGAAACCTTTTCTCTTGTATTAAGGTTAGAGGCCATCAAGATGTTTATTGCCTATGTAGGTTTTAAAGGCTTCAAGATATACAAAATGGATGTCAAGTTAGCTTTCCTAAATGGGAACTTAGAATAAGAAGTATACATCAAACAACCTGAGGGTTTCATATTGATTAATAACAAGGACTATGTCTACAAGTTGAATAAGACTCTTTATGATTTGAAACAATCCCCTAGAGATTGGTATGCTAGACTAGACAAGTACCTTTTGGACCAAGGTTTCAAGAGAAGAGTTACAGATAATAACCTGAATTTAAAGATTGAAAATAACCATTAGTTATAGTTGTAGTCTATGTGGATGATATCATATTTGATGGAACTAATGAAAACATGACCAAGGATTTTGCAGAGGTGTTGAATTTAGAATTTGAATTTTCTATGCTTGGGGAGCTATCCTTCTTTCTTGGAATTCAAATCAGTCAATATAAAAAAGGTATGTTCATTTCACAGGTCAAGTATATAAAAGAGATGTTAAAGAAGTTTGAAATGGAAAATTTTAAGGCTATAAGTACACCTATGGTTATAGGATGCAAGATAAGAAAGGAGGAAGAATCCTCAAGGGTTAATTCGACAAAATATAGATCCATGATAGGGAGTTTGTTGTATACTATTCTCTTTAGACCTGACATCATCCAAGCAGTAGGTTCTGTGGGAAGATTCCAAGAAGTTCTTAAGGACATTAATTTACAATAAGTAAAGAGGATACTTAGATATTTAAAATGAATAATGAAGTATGGTTTATGGTACCCAAGGAATAAGAAGTTTGATTTAGTTGCCTTTATAGATGCATATTGGGCTAGGAATCTAGAGGACAGAAAAATCACTAGTAGAGGAGCTTTCTTCTTAGGTAAGTGCCTAGTCTCATGGATAAGAAAGAAAAAAATATAAATATCTTTACCAACTTGTGAATTTGAGTACATTGTAATAGCTTCATGTTGTACTTAAGTGTTGTGGATGATACAAACCTTGAGAGACTACAAGGTGAAGTTTGATGATCCTATTCCTATTCTTTGTGATAATACTAGTGCCATAAGTGTTTCAAAGAATCTTATCATGCATTCAAGGACCAAACACATTCCTATTAAGTATAATTTACTAAGATAATATGTGAGTGAACAAAGTATTAATCTTGAATTTATGTTTATCAAGGATCAGATTGCAGATATCTTGACTAAGCCTCTTCTAAAAGATACTTTTAAACATCTAAGATAGAAATTAGGTATGATTTCTATTCCTAACAGTCATTAATCAAGACAAAGTTCTTAGGGGGAGCTGATGATGAGGTGTTTTATCTCTAAGAATAGGAAATAAGTGCACAAACTGTGAGGTCAAAAAGGGAGTCATATTAATTTGTCAAGAAGAAGTTGTTTCACTAAAATTTTGCTTATTCTCTTTAGAAAGAAAGTTATAAAACTCAAAATAAGGGAAAGGATAATATAAAGTGATGTGTTGTGCACACATGAATCTAGATGATTGTGGATACTCCTCTTTATTTGGGGAGGATGACCTCAAGATCAGAAAACAATCTAGAAAATGGTGGATTAGTGAGATAGTAGGGTGGAATGCCTAGCGGGAGTTAGATCCAAGAAGCACAAGTTTCCTTGGAGGCTGTCAATCCACACTTTTAAAATACTTAAGTTTTGATAAATTTAAAATAGGTGTTTTCATGAAATATTATAAGGTACTAAAATCAAATACAAAAAATGATAGAAACAAAACAAGTGATTTTGACTAAAAATAGTGATATATGATAAAACACTAATGCTAAATTACTCAAAATTGATTCAAAAAATAAGTTGGAGTTCTATGATAAAATAAAAACTCAAAAAATAGAATTTGGGTATGGGTAGATAGGTTAAATCAACTTGTAATTGTAAAAATGGACACATAGTGACCATTGACAGTCTAGGTATGACCATCGATAGTTAAGTAAAATCGTCAATGGTTATGGTGGCATCTGGTTTGGAAAAAGAAATCTATTGAGGAGAGTTACAGAGAGGTTCTAGGTGTGGTGTTTGGGTTGAATGTTGATTGCAAGATATGAAATGATACTCAGAGGTATCTGATTTAGGGATTGGGTGTTTAGGTGAGTGAGAATGGTTTGTGGGTGGTTGTGGGTAGGAGGTAAAGTGTTTAGAGTTGTATAACTCCAACATAAGAAAATGGGAAGAGAGGGAAATAAAGGGAGATGACATAAGTAATGAAATAAATAGAGCTAATTATTGAATTTTGATAAAAAACACATATACTTAGCTTTGAGGTGTTGTTGGTTTGAGTAATGTTGATGTTGGATAAAATCATATTGTGGATCTTGGAGCAATGTAAACATAGTGATAGTATCTTAGATCAATATAATGAGTTGTAGAAGCACCCTAAGTCTCTGATCTAGTTCTTGGTTCATTGGGAAGCTTTTTAATTTGTTTGGGAGTAAGAATTCATTATCCTTAAATGATTATCCCTTTAATCCTTATATTCATCTCTTAATATAGAGTAAAGGAGCATTAAACTCAAGGAACTTAACAAATAGTTCAAAGGGTAGTGTAATGTACATTGATCATGTGGACTATCATGGATTGATCTTGTAAAAGAGTGAGTTGTAGTTCAGTTGTAGTTGAGTCCTTTGATCATGCAATTTGAGGTAGAGTTATTTAACCATCGATGATTTGGGTCAACCATAAGTGGTTGAGGGTCGACCATTGATGGTTAGAAAGACATAGTTAAAATGGATAAGATTAGTCATTTTCACTTATGTTTGGAAGTTAAGAAGTTAGGAAATGGTCTGAGGTAACTAAATGGGGTCATGGGGTGCTTCGATGACTAGAAACACATTACAAAGTTTTCAAGTGTCTATATTTTGTCCCTTTTTATTGTACAATTTGTATCAGAAAGTTAAAAAACAAAAAAGGATAGGTTGGTATAAGGTTGGATGCCCCAAGTATGGGAGGAGGTGTTCCCCTTCAAACTAGGAATTGATGAGGTGAAATAGAGTTAGGTTTAGGTTTGATAGAGGATATGTGGGTCACAAGGTGTGTGACAAGGTTGGTTAGGTGGGAATCTAAACACAAATAAGCGACAAGAATGTGACTAAGTATGATATCATATATTGTGCATAGACTAGGTTACCATAGTTGAGGTAGGTGTCAAAATAAGGTTGGATTAGAAGGATAGGTGATGGGGTAACTAGGCCATAGTATTAGGCATAATCGATATGGTTTACTCTATTAACTCAAGTCTCTTAGATAAGGTCAATATATTCATAGGTATCTGAGGTAAGATGCGATCATGAGAAGACAAAATGGTAGCAGGTGTCAAGACCATAGAGGGTCATGCTCTGAGGCACCTAAATGGTTGGTATGCAAAATTAGTGTAAGTTTGTCAAATATGGTAGGGTAATCAATGTGGTCAAAGTGACCAAGGCAAGGTTGTCACAAAAAGTGTGAATGGTGGGATAAAATGACCAACATGATATTATTTGGTTGGTTGGTTGGTGGAGAATGTGTTACTCTCCAATGGGTACATGTTTGTGATAAGGTGGTCCTTTGAGAAAAAGATATGATAGGATGGGATGACCCTAAAGGATTTGACCATCGATGGTTGGGGTCAACCATTAGTAGTTAAAAGGAAACCCTAAAAGGGCAACTGTAAAAGGTCAAAAGTGGGTTTTATTTTCTCATTAGCAAATTGACCCATGGTGCTTCCCATTTTTGTTTTGTGTGAAAATGGTGATGGTTTATCTTGTGCCAATTGAGTGAGTTGGGTAGTGTCTGACTGAGAGTTGATTGAGGAGGTAGAGGTTGACCTAGGTGGGTCAGAATAGATTTGAGAGCCAACTAGGATGCAATGAGGTAGGGGTAGAGCATGGGGCTAAGTGGTGGTAGTAGTTATAAGGGTTCCACCATGATGGAGGATTAATAATGAGGTAGGGTGAGTACATAACATTGGTTACTAGGGGAGTTAGCAGTGTGACATTGGGTAAGTGGGTTACATATGTGGGTGCACAAATAGGGCCAGGAGATAGATAGGCTCTTAGGAGCAGTAGTGCTCCTCCACCTAAGACTCTTGTGAGATGCCTATTTTGATGTATTAAATGATTTTGATACCAGACTGTAAGCTAATGTAATGAGATGTAAATTTTGTTGTAAGAGATATGGAGATTACTATGATGTATGATTTTTTATGATTATGAGCTTATTAATGTGATTATGGATTATGGATGTTGTTTATGGTTATAGTTAGTTATTTGATGTTCATGAGGTGATGATGTTGTTTATGATATGATCATGATGTTATGATTAACATTTCTATTATTAGTAGATATATGCTTGATTAGATGTTAAAAATGTGGGTATTTTAAATTAATGAATCTTATGCTTCCTTATCTAGATAGACATGTGATGGATAAAATATGTGATGACTCATTGGTTTGACAAAATAAATGATTTAAAAGGTTATAAATGTGAAAAATGGTGATGATTAGTTGATGTGATTGGTTAGAATGGTGAAATGATGTTTGATGTATGAGATGGTTATTTCATTTAAATGTTTTTGTGATGAAAAACACTTAAACAAATAAAGTAAAAGAAAATCACCAAATAAAACACATGTTTGTTATTTAAATGTTTATTTTTAATTAATTTCATTTGATTAGATGAAGGTGAATTAATATTAAAACACATAGAGTAAGTTTGGACAACAAAAACTAGATGTGAGAAAAGACAAGAAAAGATAGAATAATCAAAAGACAAACGTCTTAATGAATGTAAAAATAAGTAGGTATGAGAAAAAAAGGAGGCACAATGATATTTCATTGGTGAGGACCAAAACAAAATGAAGCTAAGATCTACTTGTGAACATAGTCCCTTCACATACTTTACATCAACGTTCATTGGTTGGTTAAAAAGTTTCTTGATCACATAGTGTCAAGTAAGCTCAAAATCCCTTGTTTTATAAAGGGTATAAAGGAGATATGGATGATAAAGGAACCTTGTTGTGAGACTATATTGCCTCTTTTATGGGTTGTCGAAGAGCCAATATAAACAAGTCTATGTCATATATTATGTAGACTGATCAATGCGGGAAGTCTACTTATGAAAGCCAATTACGGCTTCTAAATAATGGGTCTTTTGATATTTTTATTATTGCTTTGGGGAAACTGATCGATGTGATAAGCTTCCAATAAATTTCTTGCTTTTGAAAAATGTTTTTTTTTATCCATCCTTCAAGGGAATGGTATAAGCCTTTTGAGACTTGTTTTAGACTTTATGAAAAGTGTCCTTCAAGGGAGTAGTCTACCTTACATTGAGTAATTTTGATTGGTTTTGGAAACTGTCCTTCAAGGGAATAGGTTTTTAATGCTAGAGATGACCCATATGATATATGAATTTTAATGTTTTTGATTTTTATGACATATAATTTCTTATATAAGCTAAAATGTCTACCTTTATGAAGATAAAACTAAAGCATAAGAAGGTTAAAATAGTGGCTGAAAGGATTATTTGAGGGACAATGACCATGGGGTTCCATTATATTAAGGATGGAAAATATTTATGAGAATCATGCCATGGGTAGAGCCATGGTACCCATGTTTAGGATTAAGGCTACAACTGTGATGGAAAATCACATGATTCTATGCTTTAATCGGTAGTCCTCAAAGTGAGGTGATGAAGTTGGAAATCTCATAAAATAAGGGACGAGCTTAAGTTAGATAGAAAGAGAGTTTGATCTTGTTTAACAAAAGAAAGGATGTAGATGCAAATCATTGAGAGGCTCAGGTTTTGGTTTCCCCTCAAGAGAGGATAACTGGTAAGCTCTTGATCTATACTTGTGTGTAATGATATAAGGTCTAAGCCAATTGAAAGCAAACTTACCCTGCTTGATTTTATCCATATTGGTTACATGTTGATTCTCCTTTAGGATGAGGTATTTGATATTTAATTCTCATTCTTTTAGGTTTTTTTATAAGCGTTCTTAATTCATTCTTGAGAAACATGAATATGGTTAAGTGTGGCCAAATGACGCTCATCAAGTAGCTCAAGTTTGGCTAAATGTTATTGATGATAATCACCTTCAAAAATGATATCCTTAGGGATATGAAAAGAGAGGGAATTTGGAATTTGAGAGGCAAGATGGCCTCTACTCTAAAAATAAGAGAGAAAGGGCTAGCATGCATAGGGGTTCGAATGCTAGTATGATATGCCCATAAGGTGAAAGGGATGTGTAAATGCCAATCCTAACTAGATGCACTAACCATTTTAGTTAACATATTGTTAAGTGTTTTTTTATAAGCTTTAGCCTATCCATTAGCTTATGGATGATAAGGTGAGGAGAAACTTAACTTAATGCCAAACACATCACAAATACTTTGGACTTTTTGATTCTTGAAAGATTTACCATTATCAATGATTATCTTATGAGGAACACTGAAATGATAGATAATGTGATGGTTAATGAAAATGAAAATATTTTCAGCTTTGGTTGAAATAAGAGGAATAGCCTCCACCCATTTGGGTAAATATTCTATCATATTGATGATAGAATGATGTCAATGTGAAGAATGGGCGTTAATTTCACCAATAAGATTTAGTCCCCATTACGTGAAGGGCCAAAAATCCTTGGATACTTGGAGATTATGGCTAGGTGGATGATGCAAATTGGCATTTTTTTGACATTTAAAACACTTCTTCATGTAATCACAATAGTCATAATTAAGGGTGGGCAAATATTAACCAAGGTTAAGGATATGTTTAGTGATAACTAGGCTACTAAAGTGTCCCCCACAAATCCTAGCATGCGTTTCTATGATAGAATGAGAAATTTTATGACTACATAGGCAATGAAAAAGGAGACCATCAAATCCATGTTTGTAAATAATTCCCCCTAGTATGGCATAATGAGAGGTACTTTGAACAAACACTCTTCAACCATTCCTAGAAAGATTGGAGGGAACGATGCTTAGGTTGAGATAGTCAAAGATCTACTGATACCAAAGGTTAGGTCGGTCCTCCTCTACACCAAAGATGGAAGGAGGCTTTATTTGGTATAAAAAGGCTTGGTAATATGATGGATAGCAATAAATATCTTAGATTTAGAATGTGTGGATAGGATTTGGGAAGCAAGGGAAGCCATTATGTCGATGAACTTGTTCATAGACCATAGAATGGTTTGGATAAGGTAATGTTCAAATGACACCAAGAGTACATCAACTAGTTATTTGTAATATTTTAAAACATCATTCTTACATTGTTAAGATCCATTGATTTGATTAACCATGATTTGGGAGTCACCAAAAATACTAATCATTTTGACTCCCGAGGCTAAAGTAGTTTGAAGACCTATCACTAGGGCTTCATACTCAGCCATGTTATTGGTACAATCGAAATCAAGATTAAAAGATAAATTGTAGGGTTTACCATTAAGGGGGATGAGAATGATACCAACACCCCTACCATAGTAGCACTTTGATCCATCAAAGAACATGGTCATTTGATAGGTGATGCTCTCTTGAGAAAGAGTCATGATGGACTCATTGGGAAACTCAAGAGGAGAATCTTGGTTGTCTTCTAAAAGTGCCTCAGCCAATTGGTCAAAGATGAATTTCCATTTTATTGAATTCTACTGGAAGAAATTAATTTCAAACTTATCTAAGAACATGAGCCACTTAGCCATATGCTGGTTTTGGTATGGCTTAGAGTGCATAAACTTGAGTGGGTCAGTGTTGGCTATGACATAGGTCTTGTGGTTGATAAAGTAGTGGAAAAATTTAGAAGCCACAAAGACCAAGGTGAGGCAATTTTTTTTTGTATGGGTGTATCGAGTCTCATACTTGAAAAACATTTGACTTATATAGTAGACGGCTTGCTTTTTATGCTGCTCATTTTGATTTACAAGCATTACCCCTAAGGAGTGGTTGGTGGCAGAAATAAAAAGGTAAAAAGGTTGATCCTCTTTGGGAGGAATGACGATGGGTGGGGAAAGAAGGTAGTCTTTAAGTGAATCAAAGGCCTTTTGATAGTCTTTATTCCACTTAAAAGATATATTTTTTTTAGAAGGTGATGGAAATTTTGACATCTATCAGACCGCTGAGAGATGAAGTGATGAATCGATTGGAGTTTCCCCTAAAAAATGTGGTGGGTTTTAGGAGGCATGTTGAGGATTGATTTGATTTTGGTTGGATTAACTTTAATTCCTTATAGAGAGATGATAAAAGCCAAGGAGCTTTCCTAACAAGACCCCAAAAATGTATTTCTTGGGGTTAAAGCAACATGGCAATGAATGAGGTGTTTGAAAATAACCTTGAGAACTACTAACATTTAGATTTCCCAAGAAGGTCATCTACGTAACCCTCCATGGTTTCATAAATAAGGCCATGGAAGATATAGGTCATGGCACATTGGTAGGTTACATCAGCATTTTTTAGACCAAAAGGCATGACCCTATAGCAAAAGGTTCCGTATGGGGTGATAAAATCAATTTTATGTTGATATTAAAGGAAATCAAAATATTATTATAGCTCAAAAAACCATCCATAAGAGATAACATCTCATTATAAGATCAATAAGCTAGTCAATGCTTGGTAAAAGGAAGTAATCCTTTGGGAAAGCAAGGTTAAGATCATATAAATCCATGTAAATGCAAAGTCCCCCTATTGCTTTGGTGATAGGGATGCCATTAAAAAACCATTGGGGATAGTCAATGGGTTGGATGAAATACATAGACAAGAGGCATTGAATCTCTTCTTTGACAAGAAGGGCTATATGAGGGTGCATTTGATAAAGCTTTTGCTTAACAGGATTGGCATCATAGGTAGTAATGATATTATGGGTAGTGATGGAAGGGTTTATTCCTAGCATGTCATTGTAATATCAAGCAAATGCTATGTTATGGTCTTCCAAGAAGGAGGGAAAATCTTGAATCTCCAAGGAATCTAGCGATTGGCTGATTTTGACAATGCATGGATTATCTTAAGTACCCAAGTTGACATCAATGGTTGATTTATTCAACATAGTTGAAGTCTCAAGATGGAGAGATTTGTGGATAGAGGAATATTTTTCACCAAGATAGGTAATAAGGGAATAATCATACTGATATCAAATGGTATTAATGGTAGGAGAGTCATCTTCTACCATCTCAGGATGAGTCAAAGGAATGGTTACGATCTCCCCATCCTTTTGATAAGTCAAAGGTCCAAGGTTAATCATGTTGATAAATTTTTTTTAGGGGGAATGATATCAAAATCTTTAGATTCTAATGGTGAAGTGGTCGGTGAGGATGGGACTTCCTCATCAATAATGGTAATGAGAGGCAAATTCATTTGATCTTCAGGTGGAGAAAATCTGAGACCAAATCTCACATGAGGCTTTTGAGTCTTACATAGAAACAACTCATGTGGTCCATGCTTATAACATCCTAGACTGAATCCCTTCTAAACACACCTATGGAGGTATGTCTTAGTGAACTTTAGTTTATCCACATAGGAAAAATCAGAGGTGAATGGTCAAGTAGAAGAGGAGGTAGAGGTGGTGGAAAGTGGTTGCTCAAGTCCCCCATAGACAAGATTAATTTGGAGATTGGGAGGCCTAAAAGGAATATGGTTATGATACTGGGATCATATTCAAAGTTCTAGTCAAGGTTCCTGTACTCCTAGAGATTAGAGAATGTGTCCAAGGTCAAAAGATGATACTCCCCAAGCAAGAAACATTGGAATGTTGATTTTCAGGGATCCTTCATGGGAATTTAGGTAGAAGGGATGGATGAGCTAGTTGAGGCTTGGTTGATGGAAAAGTTGGATTCATCATTGGTTGGTGAAGGCTTGGTGGGTGGAAGGAGGAGAACATCATTCAACTGGTATGCCATGTTGTATGATGTAGAATGACTTGGGTCAGCCTGTATGGTAATTACTTGACTCTCATGGTCAAATTTTATGCACTGATGTAGGGTAGATGACACACAATTCATGGAATGGATCCAAGGGCATCCAATCATAACATTGTATTGGAACTTACATTTCACTATGTAGAAGAGCTCAAGAAGGGTGTGAGGTCTTAAAAAAATGTGAAGGATGATAGTTCCTAGAGTTGTTACCATAGTGTCATTAAAGGAGCAGAGCACTGCTATGGTTTTTGACATAATGTTCTTTGACAATTTCAACTGGTCATATCCATGGGAGGAGATAATGTTGATGTTAGCTCATCCATCAATCATAACCCTCTTGATGTGGGTTTGGTTGATGTATGAGGTAATGAAGAGGGGAGGATATAGATATTGGGGATGGATGAAGGGTATTTATAAATCCTTAAGAGTAATAAGGGTGGAAAGTAGGAGGGCTCTGATAAAGGCTGCTAGAGGTTGTGGATCTCTTGGTTGAACCTCTATGAACTGTAAAGCCTCTATCATTGCCTAGTGGTGATGGGGAGAGTTATTGATTAGTTCATATAAAATCATCTTCATTGGTGTTTGGTGAAGTTGCTTTAGAACTAATCTTTGTATTGACTCAAATGGGTTGGATTGAGAGGTACCCAAGATGGACACCTTGGGTTTGGGTGAAGTTGAGGGTGTTTGGGTTTGGTTGGGTGATTGGGTGGTGGAAGAAAGGTATGTCCATGGAATGGACACCTTTTCCTTCCCCTTATCATTTTATTAGGCTTATGATCATGTGATGACATGGATGGTATGGATTTGGGGAAGATTTGGGCTAGAGGACTGCTTTGGTTCCTCCTCACTCTTAGATGAGAGTGTGGGAGTAGGTAAGTGTTGGGTGGTTCATTTTGGTTCTTAGAGTGGCGGTGGTCTCATGGGAGGCTATTTTGACAATATGTCATCTTTAACACATATCTGATTCACTAGGACTTGGATAGCTTTACAATTATTTGTATCATGTCCTGACATTCTATGGTATGAGCAAATCATATTATCATTAAACTAGGATGGCTTAGGACTATGGGGTTTAAATGGTTTTATAGGAGGCAAATTCAAGCAAGAAGCTTGAAATAATATTTTTAGGATGGTTGAGTAAGACTTAATCAAAGATGATAAGGGTGTTGGGGTTTTGGCTTTGGCTTTTAGGGTGGAAGCCTTCTCAAGAGTAAGCTTCATAATGGGGGTTTTGGGTGGTGGAATATTCTTGGTGGGTGGTGTTTTGAAATTTAATGGATTGGAGGTTGATGGTTTGGAAGTTAATGTCTTGGAGGTAAATGGTTTGGATGCAAAAGGTTTATAAATAACAAGCTTGGTAGTGGGTGGTTTGGAAATATAAGAGTTAGAAGTAGAATGTTTGGTACTGGAGGGTTTGGAGGTAGAAGGCATGGGAAGAATAGGTAGAAGTGTATCTAAAAGAGGAGGTTAGGCTTGGGTTGTATTTGGGAGACATGTCTTTTTAATGGAAGGATAAGGTCCTAGGATGGAAGAAGGATGTGGTCCTAAAATGGAAGGCAAGGTAGAAATGGGTTGCAAGGTTTTAGGTTCCTAGGTGGAAATGCTAAATCAATAAAATGTGATGAAGTAGGGGTGTGGTGAGATATGGTGTTAAGGTAATGTTGGAGGGATATGGGGTTGTTATCCATAAAGGTGAAAACATCTATATCACTTTAGGAAACCATCCGAGGGATGTTAAGACTTATAAAAGGATGGGGAGAACTCTCTATATCTGAGACATACTCTAAGGATGAAGAAGAAGAGGAAGATGGGTGGTGGACCCTGATTTGCTTGGTTTCATAGTTGTTGTCTAGTGAGAGCCATGCAAGGAAGGGAAAATAAAGATACAAGTGATCTCACAACTCAAAATGGAAGCAAATAGAATAAAAATATCTCAAGTAAAACAATACATACACTAAAGTTTGTTAAGATCCTGGGAGACTTTATTATCTCTCTTTTGGCTTATGCCTCAATTTTTAAGAAGTTATGAAGATCAACTTTGGGCTTGTAAAGTAGGTACTAAAAGGAGATGTCTAAAAATGGTTTTAGGTAGTTAAAGGCTCTCAAGATCTATATTAGAACTTGATATGTGTCTTGATATTGGGGCCTAACCCCTCACTTAACATACCACAATGATAAGGGTGTTGGGTGCTTAGCCAGAATATATTGAGTTGCTAGAGATTATACTCAGCCAATGTACTAAGATGGTTCTCCCCTTGGTGGCAAAATCCAAGTAGGATAGATGAGAAAAGGTGACCGCTAGGTGATGAAATCCTAGTTGGGCCTTACATTAATTTTTTGATGTTTAATTAAGTATGTGGTTTGGTCTTATGTGTGTGATAATAAGTGAGGTTACGATTAATTCACTTGATTAAATTAAGCTATGTAAGCTAATCAATACAAGCAAATAATGGATGCAAAGTTGATTTTAATCCAAAGGAAAATTTTGGGGTCTTTTCAAATGAATATAAAATAACTAAGATGCACCTAGATGAGAGATGATGATGCAAATCCTAAGCCTAGGATGAATACTTTTGATTTTTAGAAGTGAAAGCGAAACATGACAATTTTTACTTTTTTCTAAGAAATCAAAAGAAACTAAAAATTGAATTCTAAAAGGGAAGAAAGGAAATAAAGAACATTTAATTTTTAGAAAAGAATGAATCTTCTCTAATATAACTAAATGTCCTATAACTACAAACCCAAGAAAAAGCTCAAGGGTCCCATCGGGTGTGCTAGAATGTTTCACTACAATTTTAATTATTTAATTATAAAGAAAGTTGTAAAACTTGAAAGAAGGGTGAGGTTAATAGAACCTGATGTGTTATGCATGTGTGAATCTAGATGATTGTGGGTACTTCTCTTTTTTTAGGGAGGATGACCTACAAATAAGAAAGCAATCTAGAAAATGGTGGATTAGTGAGATAGTAGGGTGGACTGCCTAGTGTGAGCTAGATCAAAGAATCAAAAGCTTCTTTGGAGGCTGTCTATCAACACTTTTAAAACACTTAAGTTATGATAAATTGAAAATAGGTGCTTTCATGAAATAATAAAAGGTACTGAAATCAAATACAAGAAGTGTTAGAAAAGAAACAAGTGATTTTGACTAAAAATAATGATAAACAATTGAACACTAATACTAAATTACTCAAACTTGATTCATAAAATAAGTTGGAGTTTTATGATAAAATAAAAACTTAGAAAATGGAATTTGGTTATGGACAGATAGGTCAAATCAACTTGTTATTGTAAAAATGGACACACAATGACCATCAATGGTCTGGGTATAAATGTTCATAGTTAGGTGATCGTCAGTGGTTTTTCTATCAATGGTTAAGGAAGTTTGTTGATGGATAGGTAAGAACATCGATAGTTACTATGGGATTTGGTTTGGGAAAATAAATCTATTGAGGAGAGTTACAGAAAGGTTTTGGGTGTGGTGTTTGTGTTAAATGTTGATCATGAGATAAGAAATGATACTCAAAGGTTTTTGGTTCATGGATTGGGTTCTTGAGTGAGTGAGAATGGTTTGTGGGTGGTTTTGGGTAGGAGGTGAAGTGTCTATAGCTGTATAACTCCAACACAAGAAAATGGGATGAGAGGGAAATAAAGGGAGATGACACAAGAAATGAAACAAATAAATCTAATTATTGAATTTTGATAAAAAAAACATAGATACTTAGCTTTGAGGTGTTGTTGGTCTGAAGAATGTTGATGTTGGATAAAAGCTTGTTGTGGATCTTAGAGTGATGTCAGTAGAGTGATGGCATCTTGGCTGTAGATAATGAGTTTCAGAAGCACCCTAAGTCTCTGACTTGGTTCCTGATTCATTGGAAAGCTTTTTGATTTGCCTAGGAGTAAGAATTCCTTTCCCTTGAAGGATTATCCCTTTGATCCTTATCTTCATCTCTTAATATAGATCAAAGGAGAATTGAAATCAAGGAGGATAAGAAATAATTCAAATGGCAGTGTAATGTGCATTTATCACATGGACTATCATGGATTGATCATGCAAAAGAGTGAGTTTTAGTTGAGTTATAGTTGAGTCCTTTGATCATGCACTCTGATGTAGAGTTATGTAACCATCGATAGTCAAGGGTAAACCATTAGTGGTTAAAAAGACATAGTAAAAATGGCTAAGATTAGTAATTTCACTTATGTTTTGTGGTTGATAAGTTAAGAAATGGTCCAAGATAACTAAAGGGGGTCATGGGGTGCTTTGACAACTAGAAATACATTGCATAGTTTTTGAGTCTCTACAGAAGTTATCTAAGATATGTGATATGATATGAAGAGTTTGATAACATGATATTTAATTTTTGTATATTGAAGTGTTGTTGGAGGTAGTGCTTTGTCATTAATTTCAAAGGGGGATATTGATCTACATTAAGGAGAGGTATCCTAGTAAGAGAACCCTCTCTGAATAGGTGTCATCAATGAGTGGTTGCCATCAATGACAAAGGAAGATATTATTGAGAATGTGTTCTAAGGTATGAATGAAGTTGTCATTGATGTCATGAAATTATCATTTATGTCATTCTATGTTATCATTGTTGTTCTTGATGTTAAGTTTATAAGTCTTACTTGAGAGACCTAGTTAGAAGGTATAGGCCTGGTAGTATGTTGAGGTGAGGAGTATGAGACTTAAGAGTTGATGGATGATAGTATGTGATCATGGTATGAGTTAATTTTATATGTGGATGAGGTATTATGAGTAGTGAAATAAGTTTTAAGGCATGGTCATGGTCTAAGTATGACTGACAGTTCAAGGCCTAGTGTGCAAAGAGACCTAATATGGCTTAATGAGGGGTCAAGATTATTTATAAAATTGAAATAACCCTTGAGATAATTTTCAAAGGTGTGATAAGTTATTTTAAGTGTGTTTAAAAAGTTTGTGATTATTTATTAAAGAAGAAAGCATGAAAACTAGTGACAAGGTTCTCTATGTGCACAAAATGGGGTGTTACAGACCCGATAAGCAATTTCTTGTACTCGTTGGCACATGAAACATTTTAATGAGATACTAAAAAATTCATGGAAGTTGGGGAAGGTCCCTATCTTGATTTTAATAGCACTAGTTTTGGATTTGAGGGGCAATCCTTTATGAATGATTACTAAGAAGGGAAACCTATCAAAACCCTCCTAAAACCATCATAATGACTTGATAGGAAATATATTGTGTATTATGGATTAGAATGGTTTTTTTGACCTATTTTTATGTTTGAAACATGTAAATAACTCTTCCAAGTTTCTCCAAGTGGTTTTGGTTTATCATGACAATGAGTAGAAGCTACAAGAAACCTAGGGTTAACTAGGTAAAATCATGAAAATAGATGAAGGATGATGTGTAAGAATTTTATTTTGTGAACATGATTTTTTTTTATCATATTTTATACCTAAAATTTGCTAAACTGGTAATGGAATATGACCTATCGCTAAATAGGCCTAATAGGCAAGATAATGAGAAAACTAGGCAAGATTGAGAATGAGATTAGGGATTGGTTACAGAGGACTAGGGATGGATCCAAATTCATGGGGTAATTATTAAATACCTATTAATAATATAAAATTGGTTTATAAGTGTTTATTATTCTCATACACAAGTAAAAATTTGTCATCAAAATGGTCTATCTAACATAGTGAAGTCTGTGTAGAGTGAAGTTGTGAGGTTGGTATGTAAAACCAATATTGATATATAACCATGAAATATATATTTTAAAATATGATACAAGGATGATTAATTTTAATTTAAAACCATTTTAATATCACAAAAGTGTTTACACAAGTGTTCTAAGGCTTAGTTTCCATGACTGTGTTTTTGATGGCACAAGCAGTTTTTTGTGTGAATGAAAATGTTGGTTCTGAGTCATTTTGCACTAATTTGAAGGATAAAATTGCCATTAAATTGTTATATAGGTACCATAGGTTAATTTTAACACATATTTATGCATTATAAACTCCTATGAAGGTATGAAAATTCAAAGGCTTTTGACTAGGTTCTTAAGGCCTGTGTGCAGTTCTGAGTAAGCTTATGAAATTGATCAGTTTGGGGTCTTTTTCCCTATTTGATGAATTATAATGAACATTATGTTTAACCTTAAGTCATGGATATTCTATCCATGTGTTTTTTTTTGGTTTATATGTAAAATCTAGTTTTATGCATCAGATTTACTAGACAAACTTTCTGGTAGTAAAAAGGCCTATTTGCGAGTAGACCTAATTGGGTGGTTCAAGGAGTGAAAAGAGATAAATGGTGTTGGGGACATAATATGAGATTAAAAAGGGTCTATTAAAATTATATTTAAAAATTTTCATCCATTTTTGGAGGTTCAAAGTGTTCCAAAGAGGTCTAAGTAAAACATGTGCATAGAGAAGGCCTAAATGTATTAGGTCTCTATTAGGCCTAATGGTGGTTTTGGCCCTTAAGAGTAATGAAAAACATATGTAGTGATTTTTTCACTTTTTAAACATGTGAATTGATATATTTTAAGTGTGATATAAGTTTATCAAGGCTATTGGTTGATAAATATGGGTATGAACAAGATTCATGTATAAAGACAAGGCCTAATAAGCCTATTTTGACTAGTTAGAGAATTGAGAATGTGAGAAAAGGATATAAAGGTTTGGAGAACAACTAAAGGGATTGAATATCATTAGAGAGGTGTGATTAATATTCCATGAAGATATAACTATGTTTATGTAGGTGTTGAGCAATGTCATTTGACCTAATTCTGCCAAGGAAAGGGTTAGTTGAGTGAGAAGGCCTAATAGGCTATTTGAGAGAAAAATAAGTTTGAGAAAAACAAAATAAGGAGGTCATATTCAGTTGAGTGATCAATAGTTGTCCAAGGGTGATGTAGGAGCATCAAGCCAAAAATTAGTAGTTTTGAGTTGTTGTCAATAAGGGGTCAAATTTGGTCAAAGTTTGATGTCAAGGTGTTTTAAGGGACCTTATTAGGTCCATTTGTGGTCTTACAATCCATTTGGGTCCCTGAGGATGTGTTACAGGACTACTAGGAGTTTTCCCTCCAAAACCAAGAATTTGAAAATTCAAAAATATGTCAAGAGTCTAAGAGGGTCATTTTGTATGTTTGAAGTGTTTGGATGAGAAAATTTGGTTTTAGGGGTCATTTAAGTCATGAGACAAAGGCAAATACATTTCATGTATAGAATATAAGAACAAGTCAATTGTAAAAATGAAAATCATCTTGGTACATTGGGGTAGTTATGGAAAGTAGGTTGATGTAACTACCATGAGGCCTACATTGAAATAAGAAAAGAAAATTCATTATAATGAGTTTAGATGGAATAGAGCAGAGAGTAGATGGTCTACAAGAAGAGAGAAGATATTTTGTGTATGGAAAATTATGTGAAACTCCTCAAGGAAGTTGATAGAGTCTGTAATAGACCAATTTTGTAATGATTTTGATATTTCAATGAACTAGAAAGGAAAATAAGCCTGTGTGTTTACATTATTTAATAAGTTTGGAGTAACATGAATATTATATTGTCCTTGTAATATTATTGAGGCCATATTATTGATAATATATTATAAGGTTGCAGGTTGTTGGTTGGTGGATGGTGATATTCAAGGAATTGCTATAGGTCACAACCTTAAAAAGAAGGTATTTAAATATTTCTCTATAGGTTATCAATATGTAAATCTTTATGACATGTATCTTTGTGTATGACGGAATTTAATAGACATTTTAAGGTGGTGAAATATTATATAAATGGAGGAAATTAGTAAAGTAGCTCATTGTATCTATATAGACCCTAAGGATTGTTGTCATAATCATGAGATGAAAGTAAACACTTGATTCTATAGATAAAGACTAATAATTTATTGAGATAGGAATAAGGGAAGGAATTTGGTGTGAAATTGTTGTTTTAATTCCAAATAAGGTGAGGATACCAATACACTAGTTACAATAGCATAGTAATTATGTTGTTACAATCAAACTCTGCCTTAACAGTTATGAGACCTTGTTTCTTGATCAAGACTCCCTTAAGCATGGTAAGTTAGGTTTTTTCCATTAAATCTCTTGAGAAGGATGGTATATTGTGTTTTTAATGTGGTGAGAGAATACAATACATTTGGTTGAATTCTCAGATCTAGGTATGAAATTCAAATGTTTGATAAAATGATAATGCACAATGCTATGAGAAAGACCCCTATTTTGAATGGAGAAGTTAGGTGGATAGAGTAAGAATTGAAGACCTAAGGGAAGGTGGATTTTGTAGTACATTTAAATTTTTATAGGTTTATAAGTATAAAAAGACATTCCTTGCTATAGTACAATGATTTGTTGATTACAACGGTTCCTAAGTTGTTCACAGTCCTATATTTGGACTCAACACCTTAAATTTTGTGGTAGATAAACCTTGATATGTGGTAAAGAGGATCCTTGATGTTTTATAAATATTTATAGTGGCCAATCAGAACTAATAAAGGTTTTAAATCCTTGTAAAGTGGAATGGAACAAAAAAATATGGTGAACCATGACCTCTACGACCTTGCACAATCAATAATGACTCACAGTCAACTGGGTTTTTTAAGTTGTAAGAATGTAATGGTTGAGTTTAAGGCCGACACCTATTGGTAAAGTTTATATAAGGAAAAAAAAAATTATGATAATATTTTGGTCTTTTAAAACTCAATACTGTATGAGAAATGAAATTTTAAAGGCTCTCAGGCCTATGTAGAGCCTAGGAAACCTTAGTTTAGGGTTTTGCTTGTAAAATGAGTTCCAACAACCAAAATGTGATGAAAATTTATATTTAGGTTGGATTTGATATGACTTAAATTAATCACACATATTTATACTTTTACGAACAACATGTGTATGGATTTGACCAGTTAAGTGGTAAATAGGGCTAATAAGGCCTAAAAGAAAGGTGACTTCTAAAATAAGTGGTAGGTGAAAGAGGAGTAAAGGCATGTAACTATAAAAGAATATAAATGAGGCTAAAGGAATTATATAAATGTCATTATACCTTGATAAAAATTTCTTGTTGATTAAACAAAAGCAAAACTTCTTAAGGCTACAAGCCTTATCTAGACATTGAGAATCTTGTGTAAGGAAAAGAAGGGTGAGGCCAGTCTGAGTAATTACAAGGGGTTTGAACAGGTATGTTTTCATCATTTAAGACCATTAAAACATTATAATTTAACTATTTAAACCCAAAGTAAGTTTAGGTCCTTAAAACCAAAGGGGTGGTGACTAGGAAGAAGCTAGTAAGGGATTGAGGGACAATTTGTGAGTAAGGTGAATGGTATGAGGTAGAGATATAATGTGATTATCAAGTGAAAGATATAATAAAATAAAAAACAACTCAAGGAATATATTCCATTCAATGAAGATGACAAACACATTGATCAAAAGAGAGTACAACTAGTTGAAGCAAGGAAAATCAAGATCAAACCATCAAGTGCATGTGACCAGTTGGATAGAGGACTAGATAATGATGATTAATAAGACTTCTTGCCATGCCTTTGCATCAAGGGTGATCAAATATTCAAGGTATATGAGTTGGTGTTTGGATACCTATGGGGTTGGATCCTCCTTGTATTTTGGAGCTTGTTAAAGGACTAGTTGAGTTGGTGCTTGACTAGTGAGGGGTTGGTGTTCCTTATGGGATTGGTTACTCACTAAAATTTTGATTCATTGTTTATAGGATAGTATTCAAAGATGTGCATCAATGGTTTTTATCCACCAAGAGTGTTTCCCACATAGATATTATGTTCATGTGTTGTGTTTCCACTTATTGCTCATATGAATGATTGTTTATGCATAACTATATCTCTAGATCCATTTGATTGATTAATGAATGATATATGGAATTGAAATAAGAATTTTCACACCGATTCACCCCCGCCCCCCACCCCCCACCCCCTTAGTGGTTATACCTAAAACATCTAAAACTATTAATGTGTGGAATCCATGTCCATATGACATGTTCTCATTGAATCTACAAATTGGTATAAGTGCCTAATACTAAATAAATGTGGAGAACATGCTTCCCAAACATATCCCCACTATAATCTAGAAACTATGAATGTGTGGAAGCCATGACCATATGACATGCCCATACTGATATTTTATAACTATGAAAAGTGTCGATAACATGCTTCCCAAGCATGAACCCACTAATATTCCCCCCTTTGAGGCGAGAGAAAAATAGTACTTAAAATTTACCCCACCTCAAAAGGGTAAGACAACTGTAAATCTATGAATGTAACCTTGTAGCATATAAAAGGAATATATATAGGTAAATGTATTATTAAATCACATGGAACCAATGTGATCACATGTATTCTTATGATGTGTTGGGTGAATATATTGTCACTAGCTAACTGATGGGCAAAATAGGTTGTTTCAACAACAACATAGGGAGATGGATTGGCCAAATGTGTAGGTTTACCACATCAAAAGGGGACAAATCTCTCCTCTCATCAAGGGGAGGTTCCCTATAAATATTGAGGTGCTATATACTATATATATATGCTAAAAATAACACTCAAGGGTAGGACAACACCATCCATCTCTCTTTTTTTAGAGATGATGTTTGTAAATAAAAGAGAAATCTTGGTGAAATAACAGAAGGCACTTCTCTTCTTTCAAAAGTGGTCTACAACAAACAACAAAAATCCTTTTTGGTAGTGATAAGTAACTGTAACAGGGCGTAGTAATTAGTAGAATGAAGTGTAGCACAAAGTATCCACCTCAATTGTCAAAGAGTGAAATACAAAGGACAATGGGGGCACAAAGTCATCCCAAGATTCTTTACAAAGAAACAAACTAAAAACACACACACTAAAGACAATTGTGGCAGCACAAAGTCTTCCCACAATTGGCTTCAGGACACCTTCCTGATTACTTTCACTAGTTCTGCTTATTTAATTAGATGGACAAGAATGCATTCAGAAAATAGACATAAGAATAATTTCCTCAACTACACAAGCTATTCCAGCACAAATTCTGAGAGGTCACTTGCTTTCTCATTCAAATAATGAAATATGATTAATAATCTGAGCTCAAAGTCTCAGTAATGCCTTTCAATTTGGGCAGAGTTTTGCTTCTGATAACAAAAATATCTCCCTTGCATAAAATTAGAGATTATAATATATAGCAGCCAAGAAAGACTTGGCACTTTGTTTCATGGAATGGCCCATGTTGCATTCAATTCCTTGAATGCATTTTCAGTTCTATCAACGGGCCATGCTAGAACAGGGCATCAACCTTAACTATGGTATGTCAATTCATCTCAAATGTCTCCTCCAAAGTATAGGCCACTTGGTCCTCTTCATGATATTTGTGTAGCTGTCCACTTCACCTTTACTCGATGGAGAAAAATAGGCCACGTCCTTGAGTGCTCACGCTCTTTGATGTCCACCTAGTGGACTATTTCACCAACTAGAAATAACTCCTGCATAGATATTTTTGGTCTTTCCCTGTAGCTTTCCCTCTTTCCTATTGTGATTCAAGCTCTTAAGACATCTTACCTTCAGTAAGCTCTTTCAACTTCTTTCTTCAGCTGTTCACTGAGTTTTGTCTTTAGGTTCTATGCCATATTTGAAAATAAATAGGCATTTTATTACCTTGAATTTGACATCTACAGGGATGTCATTGGTCACTTGGTCACTTGAACCATGTTTAACCTTGAACCTTTGAACCTTTCAGGTGCATTGGTTTAATGGTTCAATCACTTCCTTGGTTCAATCACTTCCTTGGTTTAATCGCTTCCTTGGTTCAATCGATTTCTTTCCTCTTCGGTTGAACTATTTCTTCGAACTTGTCTCTAGAATCTTCCACATCCTTCCTTCACTTGAAGCTTCCCTTCAAACTTTGAAATTCATTAAACCTTTAAACCTTTGAACTTTGAACCATTTTGGTTCAAAGTTCAACGGTTCATTCTCTTTCTCAGAATCCTTTGGTCCTTTGAAGTTTTTGGATCCTTTTCTTTTCTATTGAACTCATTGAACCTTTAAAATTTGAACCATTTTGGTTCAAGGTTTAATCGGTTCAACCTTTCTATCTTAGCTCTTTGAATCCTTTGTTTTTCTAAGTCTTTCAAACTTTATTGAACTCGTTGAACCTTTGAACTTTTGAACTCTTTTGGTTCAAGGTTCAATGGTTCAACGGTTCAATCTTTGTTTAAATCTTTTGATCTTATTGAACTCATTGAACCTTTGAACTCATTGAACCATTTTGGTTCAAGGTTAAATGGTTAAACGGTTCAACCTTCACTTCTTTAAAGCCTTCTTTTCTTTAAGTCTTTTGAAGCTATTGAACTTTTTGAAGGGGTTAAACTTTGAACTTGCCAAAGCGCTTAACTCTTTTAAGTCTATTGATGTCATTGAACCTATTGAACGTTTGGAGGTGGGGTTCAATGGTTCAATCTTTCTTCTTCGAAGCCCACCGCTAAGTCTTTTGATTGAACTTTGGCATTGAACCAACCTTGAAATGCCTAAGTGTTGAGAACTTGTTTCTTTGTGAAAGCTCGCATGTTGAAGTTGTTGAACCTGTTGAACTTGCAAGTCCCTTAGCTGAAAAAGCTTGAATAATTAAATAATTAGAGTGTGATAAACATTTTTTGAGAAGGGAAGAGAGAATTTTGGCCTCAAGGACCAAAATAGTTGATATGTTGTCCCCAAAAATGAGTGACGAATTTTGGAAATAACAGCTGACTTCAGTTGGGGAACTTCCATCGATTGTAAAAATAATCAAAGGGAGTAGAAACTAGAATCTCTAGTGCCTTTCAGTATGCATTTGGCTACGGAGTCATGCTACCCAAAAAGAAAGGTGCCAAAAATAAATGAAAATAAACAACACAAAATAGAACTAAAAACTATACAAATATACATATGTACAACTGATGTCACCTAATACTTCAAGGATTGAAGTGCTTCAAATGTTGCCCAATGTGAGGCAGTGAAAAGGGCATGCCATCTTGATAATTTAACAAGAAACTATTTTCACCATTGAGCTAATGAATAGCAAATGGGCCTCTCCATAAGGAATCAAATTTCTCATGCATTCCCTTTGGTTCTCTTCTCTTGTCCCATAACAAAACTTGATCACCAATCTAAAAATTATGGGTTTTTGATTTCTAGTTGAATAGCTTCTTCACCAAACTTTGATGCACAACAATTCAATCTACCACCATAGTTCGCTACTCATCCAACTCAGTTAAGTGCATGATCCTATTATCGATGGAGCTTTCATATGACTGATCTTTGACCACCTTTGCCAATTTTAGTGCTGGCAATTCTAGGGTGATTGGTATCTCTGCATTGAGACCATACAAAAGTTGGAAAGGTGACATACCTATTGCCCTCTTGGGTGTATTTCTGTCTACCCATAAAGCATCAACCAATGCTTTATGCCATGTTCATTGGTTGTCATCCACCAGCTTTCTAATGATGGTTACCAAGTTTTTATTGCTCGATTCTGCTTGGCCATTCCCTTGTGGAAAATAATCAGAGGAGTTGGAGAGGGTAATCCCATAGTAAAAATAGAACTAAGTAATCTCATGGGAAGAGAAATATGCTGCATTGTCTGTCACAATCTTGGTTGGGACCCCAAACCTAGAAATAATGTTTTCTTTGAGGAAATTGCATACTACTTCCGAAGTAGCATGCTTGGCTAAAATAGATTCCACCCATTTGGTGAAGTAATCTATGGCTGTGAGGACATAATCATGTCCAGCACTTGAAGGTAGGTTTATAATACCAATGAAATCAATTCCCCATTGTTGAAATGGCTCTTCTATTACCACTAGCTTAAGAGGCAAAGCAACTAAATTGGGTCTTCCAATGAACTGTTGGCACAGTTCACATCTTCGTACCCATTTGTATGCATCTTAAAATAGGGTAGGCTAATAATATTTGGCTTGTAGAATCTTATAGGCAGTTACAGGTGCAAAAAAATGTCCTCCACAAGCCAAATTGTGGAAGGATTTTAAAAGTTTGTTCTGCTGCACTTTATCCACGCAGTGAAGGAATACCCCATCAAGGTTCCTCTTATACAACCTCTTATCTCACAGGACAAAGTTGGCAGCTTTTAACTTGACAGTCCTCTTTTCTTTATGAGACAGGTGAGTAGGACACTCACCATAAATAAGGAAATGAGCAATACTCGAATACCACTCATTCATAGTGGAGATAAAGATGACTATTGGCGTGTCTTTAATTTCTACTTTTTTATGCCTTATTTCTTCTAGTCTGTTATCAGCAATCAATTGGCAGAGAACCCTTCCTCACACAAGCTTCGTTGGTTTGATAAAAAGATCAAAATCCTAGATTTTAGCAATCTCATTGCCCCTTTTGGTTCCAAACTCCTGCTGAGTTAATATGGATTTGACTATAATATCAAGAACCAGGGCAATAATATGGGACTTCAGAATGTAAAAGTGTAAATGCTTTATTGCTTTTACCACTATGTAAGCATGCTTCTCTAGATTTAAATATTTCAATTCATGAGCTTTGAGAGGATAGCTCATGAAGGATATGGGAGATTCCACGCCTTCTTTGTTCTGTTGAACCAGAATTGCTAAAAGTGTGTGCTCAGAAGCATAACTGTACGTTGTGAAATCTTTGATATAATCTAGACAAACCAAAATTGGGGCATGGGTGATAGCTATCTTGATATTTTGAAATGTTGATTTAAATTCTTTAGTCTAGCTGAAAGTGGCCTTTTCCTTCCTCATGTTCACAATGTGGTGAGTCTTCTCTACAAACTCAGGAATGAACCTTCATAAAAAAATTCACCTTTCTAAAGAAAGAGTGAACTGCAGTCTTACTTGTGGGTAGAGTAAGCTCCTAGATAGATTTGACTCTTTCTAAGTCAATCTTTATGCCTCCTCAGGATAGACTTCTTAGGATTTAGAAAAATGCCATTCTGGCGACATCATTCCAGCACTTGTTGCAAATGGCGCACATGATCAGGATGATGCTTAGAAAAGACTATTAAATCATCAAGGTACACCACAATGAACTTAATCATTTCATCTTTGAAAGCAAGGTCCATTGCTCTCTAAAAAGTGGCACCAACATTTAACTGGCCAAATGGCATTCTTCAGTATGCAAAGGTGCCCCAAGGCGTGGTGAAGGCAGTCTTATTCTGGTCTACTTCACCAAATTCAACTTGATTGTATCCTAAGAAACCATCTAACATTGATAACATCTCTGAATTGGTCACTGTCTGAAGGACTTGATCCATGATGGGCAGAGGGTAATTATCCTTTAAGAAGGATTGATTCAAGTTTTTTAAATCCACATAGAGGCAAAATTTGCCATTCTTCTTTCTCACAGGGACTATGTTTGCAATCCATGTGGAATGATGGATTGGAAAAATTATTCTAGCGTTTAGTATTTTCTATATTTTAGATAGAATAGTACCTGATATCTTTGGATTATACTACCAAGATTTCTGCTTGTAAGGCACCGAATCACTATAGAGAAGAATTTCATGGCAAATTTCTTCAAGTCTGAGTGACTTTAGATCATCATAGGAGTACGCTAGAACATCCATGTACTGGCAAATTAGGGTAGTAAATTTGAGCTTCTCCTCAGGAGTGCAACACTTTCCAATGTTAACCATCTTGGGATTTTTCTTAGTACCCAAATTTACTTGATCAAACTCTTAGGAGGAGCTTGAATCCATATGTTGCTATTTGATGAACTTGTCATGCTTGTCAAATAGTTTCTCAAGGAAAACCAATTCCTTGGGAATTTTATTCCCTTTTAGCTGTAAGAATTCTTCACCTACATTTGAACTTATTTTAGAGGTTGATTCAAGTTTTTGAGGCTCACTGCCTTCAAAGTGAAGCTATTCAAAGCTGTCTTTTTATTCCAAAAAGGTGATGATTTAGTTGTCACCATTGAACACTTGCCAATGATTGGCATTGTCAGGCACACTTAGTCAAAAGACTAGTTCGATAGTGTACTTGTCTCCCTTAAAATCTTGGTGAAGAACCGAGAGAGTCACTAAAATAGATAATGCATCATCTCAGTCATTGAATTCCCTAGGTACTGTAGAGATACTGAAAGCATCAAAGCTTTCAATTTGATCCCAAACTAGATTGTGGTAATGGCGCAATCTCTCACTTTTGGTTTGGTATAGGTTCTTGACTTGGCAAACCACCATCTTAGCATCTCCTTTGGTGTGAAGGAGTTTGACACCCCTGTCTTGAGCAACCTTCAATCTGAGCAGTAGCGATTCATATTCAGTAGTATTATTGGTGTTGCTAAACTACAATTTATATGAAGAAGAAAAAATATCTCCCTGAGGAGATATTAGAATAATCCCAGCTCCAGAGCCAGTAGAAGAACAACTTTAATCAAATTCTAGTATCCATACATCATCAGGAACTGTGCTTTCCTCAAATTTATTTTTAATTGGAGGGGAGGATTCTTTTACACTTGTACTATGATTTAGTTGTCACCATTGAACACTTGCCAATGATTGGCATTGTCAGGTACACTTAGTCGAAAGACTAGTTTGATAGTGTACCTGTCTCCCTTAATGTCTTGGTGAAGAACCAAGAGAGTCACTGAAATAGATAATGCATCATCTCGGTCATTGAATTCCCTAGGTACTGTAGAGATACTGAAAGCATCAAAGCCTTCAATTTGATCCCAAACTAGATTACAGTAATGGCACAATCTCTCACTTTTGGTTTGGTATAGGTTCCTAACTTGGCAAACCACCAGCTTAGCATCTCCTTTGGTGTGAAGGAGTTTGATGCCCCTATCTTGAGCAAACATCAATCCGAGTAGTAGCGATTCATATTCAGTAGTATTATTGGTGTTGCTAAACTACAATTTATATTAAGAAAAGAAAATATCTCCTTGAGGAGATATTAGAACAATCCCAGCTCTAGAGCCAGTAGAAGAACAACTGCCATCAAATTATAGTATCCATACATCATCAAGAACTGTGCTTTCCTCAAATTTATTTTTAATTGGAGGGGAGGATTCTTTTGTGCTTGTACTACATTCTACATTTTTTCTGTTGTTCTATCTAAACCAATTTTTATATTGTCATTTTTAAAAGTTTCATCAGCTCAGACAAGAACATCCTCTGTAGTCAGGAAGCAATTACCTACGCTTGAAGACTCAAACAAAATTTGAGCTTCAAGCACTGATGTTTGAGTGACAACATATTTTGCTTCCTTCTCAGGGAGCAATATTTGCATGACACCTTTGATTGGGATTCTCACTTTAGACAGGTCCATGCTCAACTCGCCACCAACATCCTTGAAAAAAAATTGACCAAGAAGGATGTCGTAGGAGGCTAGGACATCGACCACCAGGACTATCATTTTGATCTTTTTATTTAGGAATGTCACAAATGTGAATTAGGCATCCTTGATTTGTCCCAACAGTGGCACTTGTTTTTTCTCCATGGAGAAACATCTCCCAAATGTCTTGGTTAGTGTGAGACCAAGAGATTCAACTAATTTAGCGGGCATGACGTTGTCAGACGCACCTAAGTCTATGATACAATTGTTCAACTGGTGTCCATTTATCAGCAAGGAGACATAAAATGGTTTTGTCCTCATAGAAGCAGTAAGAGAAATAATGACAAGATTATTTTCAGTGGATGTGGGAGTCACCTTTAGAACAGCTGGTCCTACAGGTATGGTTTTATTCTTTACACACGAAACCAACTTATCCAACTGCTCAGGGTTGGATTTCAGGAATTGAAATTCAGACATTTGAATTTTGGTTTTCTTGACATGGTCGATTATATCAAATGTCTGAAACAAATTAGGAATAGGGGGAGGTAGTTCATCCTTCTAGTTTTTAGGAAGGGTGGTACTAGTCTATGAATTTGAAGTTGAATATGAATAAATGCTTGATGTACTTACATTTTTAGTGATCACTGGGTCCTTTGATTGAAAATACAGAGTGGTTCTCCACAGCAATTGAAATTATTTGTTGAGAATTCTCCTCTATTTTTTTCTTATCAGCTTGCTAGGCTGACTTGTTCTGGGACTGGGTGAATACAACGTATGACCCATCAAATGCTTCACTTTTACTTTTGGGTTCATCTTGGTAATTCAAAAAACTAATGTTGGAGTCACCAGCTAATTCTTCTTGTCCCTCTATGAAGAGATTAGCATCATATTTTGGGTTGAACTCAAGCTGAAAGGAGAAATCAAATTCTATTTTGAGATATCTAACTACTGAGTTGTCTGGAGCTGCTTCAATAGCAAGTTTCCCTTGAGGGGGAGGAAGATGATTTGGCTGCCCTTGATTCTTGATAGTGTTGCATTGGTCTGACTGATTGGGGAATGTCCTCCTTGGTATATCTCAATATGAAAGAGCAGAAGACATCCCTTGCATCATTTGCTTTTTGAGAGCTAGCAACTCATTTTATAGCTTCTGCACCATAGGATCAGTGGTGCCTGTAGATAGATATTCAGAAGATGAAGAAGATTTACCTCTATTAGGATCTCTCCTTATCTTTCTTGCAAAGATGAGATCATTTTCCACCTCAGTATCCAAATCCTACGATGTAGCAAGGTCTATGTGGCAAGCTCATCTTGACAAAAAACTCACTTTAGGCAGCTAAAAATTGATGAAGAATCATTTGATATTCTCAACTGTTGGCTAAGAAATGGTAGGAATCCTATTCCTTAGCCTGTTGAACTCAGCTATGAAGTCCCTCATAGGTTCATGGGATTCTTTCTTCATTTGTGTGAGCTGGGCCAGCAGGGCATGCACATCTTCTGCAGGCTTTAACCTTACTTCAAACTTGGCTTTGAGAGTGTTCCAGTCAGTCACCATTTGTGCTTGTAGATGATAAAACTAGTCTACAGTAGCACCTTGTAATGTTTCTACAAATAGCCTGATTGCTACATCCTCATACTCCACCCCTATCACGCCACAAGATATGCTGAAGGCTGTAATATGTTCATCAGGATGAACTCTCCTATCTCCAAAGAATTTAGATAAATTCTTCCTTGAATTGCAAGGTAGCTCATGTAGAGGTGGAGTTAGATTGAGTGGACCAAAAGAGTTACTCCAAGGGCCTTGAACTACCATGATTTGAGTAATGAAGGGAGGGATAACAAATGTCTAAGGGGTATATATTGACAAAGCTTTGCTAACAGTAGAAATGGGTGCTTTGCCTGGTAATGGGGACTTGATTTTAATAAGAGGAAAACTCTTGGTTCACTGAAGGTGAGATGGAGAAGGAAACATGTCAAAATCACTTTGTTGTACCAACTCGAATACAGGGTCAACAATACCTTTAGATCTCTAGCTTTACGTATACCGTGGATTTTCCAGATTATAAAGTAAAAATGGAAAAGAACTGGAACTGCTTCAATTTGAAGCCTGAGGCTTCAAACTGCACGTTATTCTCTAGCAAAGTCACCAAAAATTGTTGGGTGAATATTTTGTCACCAACTAACTGATGGGCAAAATAGGTTGTTTCAACCACATTATAATGAGATGGATCGGCCAAATGTGCAGGTTTACCACATTAAAAGGGGACAAATCTCTCCTCTCATCAAGGGGAGGTTCCCTATAAATATTGTGGTGCTATATATTATATATATATATGCTGAAAATAACACTCAAGGGTAGGACAACACCATCCATCTCTCTTTTTTTAGAGATGATGTTCACAAACAAAGGAGAAATCTTGGTGAAATAACAGAAGGCACTTCTCTTCTTTCAGAAGTGGTCTACAACAAACAACATGAATCCTTTCTAGTAGTGATAAGTAATTGTAACAAGGTGTAGTAACTAGCAGAATGAGGTGTAGCACAAAGTCTCCACCTCAACTGTCAAAGAGTGAAATATGAAGGACAATGGGGGCACAAAGTCAATCCAAGATTATTTACAAAAAAACAAATTAAAAACACACACACTAAAGACAATTGTGGTAGCACAAAGTCTTCCCACAGTTGGCTTCAGGACACCTTCTTGATTACTTTCACTAGTTCTGCTTATTTAATTAAATGGACAAGAACACATTCAAGAAATAGACATAAGAATAATTTTCTCAACTACACAAGCTATTCCAACACAAATTCTAAAAGGTCACTTGCTTTCTCATTCAAATAATGAAATATGATTAAAAATATGAGCTCAAAGTCTCAGTAATACCTTTCAATTTGGGTAGAGTTTTACTTCTGATAACAAAAAGATCTCCCTTGCATAAAATAAGATATTATAATATATAGCAGCCAAAAAAGACTTGGTGCTTTGTTTCATGGAATGGCCCATGCTGCATTCAATGTCTTGAATGAATTTTTAGTTCTGTCAAGGGGCCATGCTGGAACAGGGCATTGGCCTTAACAGTGGCATGTCAATTCATCTCAAATATCTCCTCTAAAGTATAGGCTGCCTGGTCCTCTTCTTGATATTTGTGTAGCTGTCCACTTCGCCTTTACTCGATAGAGAAAAATAGGTCGCGTCCTTGAGTGCTCACACTTTCTGATGTCCACCTGGTGGACTATTTCACCAACTAGAAATAAATCCTGCACATATATTTTTGGCCTTTCCTTGTAGCTTTCCCTCTTTCTTGTTGTGATTCAAGCTCTTGAGACATCTTCTTACCTTCAGTAGGCTCTTTTGGCTTCTTTCTTCAGCTCTTTGCTGAGTTTTGTCTTCAGGTTTCGTGCTATTTTTGAAAATAAATGGGCATTTTATTACCTTGAACTTGACATCCACAGGGACATCATTGGTCACTTGTTCGCTTGAACCATGTTGAACCTTGAACCTTTGAACCTTTGAGGTGCATCGGTTCAATGGTTCAATCACTTACTTGGTTCAATCACTTCCTTGGTTCAATCGCTTTCTTTCCTCTTCGATTGAACCATTTCTTCAAACTTGTCTCTGGAATCTTTCGCTTTCTTCCTTCACTTGAAGCTTCCCTTCGAACTTTGAAATTCCTTGAACCTTTGAACTTTGAACTATTTTGGTTCAAAATTCAATGGTTCATTCTCTTTCTCAAAATCCTTTGGTCCTTCAAAGTTTTTGGATCCTTTTCTTTTCTGTTGAACTCATTGAACCTTTGAACTTTGAACCATTTTACTTCAAGGTTCAATTGGTTCAACCTTTCTATCTTAGCTCTTTGAATCCTTTATTTTTCCAAGTCTTTCAAACTTTATTGAACTCACTGAACCTTTGAACTTTTGAACTCTTTTGGTTCAAGGTTCAATGGTTCAATGGTTCAATCTTCATTTAAGTTTTTTGATCTTATTGAACTCGTTGAACCTTTAAACTCGTTGAACCATTTTGGTTCAAGGTTCAATGGTTCAATGGTTCAACCTTCACTTCTTTGAAGCCTTCTTTTCTTTAAGTCCTTTGAAGCTGTTGAACTTTTGGAAGCGGTTGAACTTTGAACTTGCCGAAGTGCTTAAATCTTTTAAGTCTGTCGATGTCATTGAGCCTTTGAACCCGTTGAACCTTTGGAGGCAGGGTTCAATGGTTCAATGGTTCAATATTTCTTCTTCAAATCCTACCACTAAGTCTTTTGATTAAACTTTGGCATTGAACCAACCTTGAAATGCCTAAGTGTTGAGTACTTATTTCTTTGTGAAAGCTCACATGTTGAATTTGTTGAACCTATTGAACCTGTGAGTCCCTTAGCTAAAAAATCTTGAATAATTGAAGAATTGGAGTGCTTAGAACATTTTTTGAGAAGGGAAGAGAGAATTTTGGCATGTAGGACCAAAATAGTTGATATGTTGTCCCCAAAAATGAGTGAGGGATTTTGGGAACAACATGATGCATGTTAAATATCATGGTAATATCTAGATAGTAATAGTACAAGCTTAACAAGCAAATAAGCACACACACAAGAGCACTCAAAAGCAAGTCAAAAAGTAATGGTCCAAGGAGACTGAAAATAAGGGGCATCTTTAAATGCCATAAAATCAAATGGAAACGACTTAGTCAAATATCCAAAAACTCAAGGAATGACATATTCAAATGTATATATAACAAGCAATTACATATTCTTTGAACCACCTACATCCAATCATGTCGATCCTGACACCCTTGATTTTTTTTCCAAATCACCTTTTCCCTCATTGAATTCCTCTCATTTTAACATTCATGACAAAGGGATGGGCATGCATAATATGGATTATGATTTTTATGTGGTCAAGTTATCTAGATTACCTAAGTCCTACAGTTGGCCCAAGATGGAGTGGCACAAGAAGGGGAAAACATCTTCTCTTATGAAACCTCTTTCATTTATTCCTTGAAAGGGTTTTAGTAAAAAAGATTTGAAGCTAAAAGATAAGTCATGGTTATAAAATGAGTATATAAATCCTTATTTTTAGAGTAAAAATACCCTATTCCCAATAGAATTATGGCTCATAATGCATATAAAGGAAAGGGATTGGGGGAAAAGGAACAAGGTCGATTAGATCCTATTCTCTCAATGAAACATTCAAAGAAATAAGATTTATGATACAAATTGCCTAGGGTAGTCCCCAAACATTCTAAAAGTGGTTTAACTTATGCACTAAATAACGATGCTCTTAATAATGACATAATGTCCTATTATAGTATATATGATGAGCTTGTCAATACTGATCTATTCAATTCCTTCTCTGTTCTTACTATTTTTGTTGTTCTTACCATTCCCCTCACCCTCTAATATCCCAACCTTATTGATTAGGACTATCAAGGCATGTATGTTTCTCTTGATGAATTCAAAAATGAAGAATCACTATTAGATTTCCTAGGCCTAAGAGATGATTTACCAATATGTAACCACAAACAAGGATTTATCTTCACTTTAGATCCTATGACCTACTTTGGGGAGCAAGTGAACTTCCTAATTCAAAATAAAAATGAAATAGTGAGATCCTTCAGTGAAAACCTCTCTAAAGTTATTTTGGATCAGGGAAAAAGAAAAGACAAAGATGTGTCCTTTGGTAAAAACCTATTTCAGGTGCCATTGGACGAGGAAGTTCACACTCCCTCATTAGAAGCTTAGGAGTCCACAAGTCCCCGTCTGTCATACAATGCTAAAATAAAGCTTGAAGATTGTGATGAATTTGAGTGTATGGTTTTAGAGAATCCATACTTGGTAGCTCATTGGCCATTACCTAAGGGAAATGATTCTGATTTTTATTATATGGGTACATCTAAAAGTGCACATTTTGAGTTTCATGATCAATTACCTTCACTTTCTCCTATTCTAGATGATGTTTCCACACTTCTAGTGGAAAACACAACAAAGGTAAAAATTGGTACATATGATGATCTAAAGATAATAAATATTAGTGTGTCCCTCACTATAGAGGAGAATGATTTTCTCATTGCCCTTCTCATAAATTTCATTAACATATTTGCATGGGCTTATTCAAATATTCTAGGTTTAGATCCATCATTAGTTTTCATAACTTGGTCATGCATATAGATGACAAACCTTTTAATTAGAAGATAAGAACTATGCATCCATATATTTATCTCTTGGTCAAATTTGAGATAGAAAATTATTGGCAACAGGTTTCAAATCCATTCCATATGCAGATTAGATTTCTAACATTATTCTTATCAGTAAGAAACCAGTTGGCATTTGAATTTGTATAAATTTTAGAGATCTAAATAAATCTTGTCCTAAAGATGAATTTTCACTATAGAATATAGACATTATTGTGGATTCAATAATGGTTTATGAAATGTTATCTCTCATTGAAGGCTTTTAAGGATATATTCAGATTAAGACCACACTAAAGCATCAAGTCAAGACAACATTTACAAGCCCTTAGGGCACATTTTGTTATCAAATCATGCCATTTGGATTGAAATGTGTAGGGAATGATTATCAACTATCAATGACTATAATATTTCATGATATCAATCATGATATTATCAAAGACTATGTTGATGATATCTTAGGCAAATCAATAAATCATACAAAACATCCAATAATGTTGTGTGGAATATTTGAATGACTTCATGAGGATAAAGTGCATCTCAACCCTAAAAAATGTGTTCTTAGGGTTACGTCTGGAAAATTGTTAGGATTAATTATCTCTCATAAAGGTATTAAATTCAATCCATCCAAAGTTCAAACAATCAATGAAATGCCATCTCTTTCCATTCTGAAGTAACTACACAATCTACAAGGAAAAATCTAAGCTATTAGACACTTTATCTCTCAACTTGATAATCGATGTCACCCATTCACTCATCTACTAAAGAAATACATTACACTTAAATGGAATTTAAAATGATAAGAGGCTTTTGATCAACTTAAGAAGTATCTAGCTAATACTCCTATACTTATTTCAATTATGCCATGAAAGCCTTTCTTACTGTACCTTTCTACAATTGATAATGCATTGGGGGAGCTCCTTGATTAGCATGATGATCAAGGGAAAGAATGAGATATTTATTATCTAAGTATAACATTAGTGCCTTATGAATAGAATTATAGTCTAATTGAAAAACATGTCTTGCATTAATCTTTGCTTCTTAGAAGATTAGACATTACATGTTGAATAACAAGATAATGTAGATTTATAAAGTGAATCCCTCAAAGTATTTACTGGAAAAAATAGCTCTCATGGGTCAAAAGTAAAAATGGTTCATGTTGATAAGTGAATATGATATTGATTACACACTTCAAAAAGTATTCAAAGTACAAGTCCTCACTGATCAATTGGCTAAAACACCACTACAAGATTTCATTCCTATCACAATATAATTTTTTGATAAGTTTGTTATGACTCTAACTAAAGATAAAGAGTGGAAGATTTATTTCGATGGTTCTTTCACATCAAATGGTTCAAGATAAATATTTTTATTCATCATGCCACATGACATTCTTATTCCCAAATATTTTCACATTGGCTTTCCATGCACATACAATATCGCTAAATATGAAGCTTTGCTTATTGGACTATCTTGGTGTACAATGGGATATTCAGCATTTAAAAGTGTATGGTGATTCTCAGGTTACTGTGAATAAGGTCATTGATCAATATCAAACAAAGGTTGAAAATTTGGTGCCTTAAGAAAATATGGTGGATGTTCTCAAACTCAAGTTTGAAACCATTCAGTTCGAGCAAATCCTGAGAGCCAACAATAAATGAACTAATGTTATGGCTACTATTGGTTCAATGATTTCACTTTATTCTTCTATTCTAGAGTATGAGTTTCTCATCGAGCATCTTCTTATTCCTCACATTTTGAGATGATATGTGTCATTGCTGGTCCTAATTCCCCTTAGTACCATGATATCTTCTCTTATATCCATGATCACATATTGCTGGTCCTTCTACCTAATTTATTTCAGAACCAAATGAAAAATTTATATCTAAAACTCTTCCCATTACTCTATAATTGGAATCTCACTATATCATAGAGGCTATGATGTAACTCCGATTCACTATTTAAATATAAGAGAATCCAATTTATCACTTAGGGAAGTCTATGAAGGGATTTTTGGGGCCCACACTAGTGGTATGGTCTTGGCTAAGAAACTCCTATGTATTAGTTATTATTGGCATACCATTGAAGCACATGTATGTGCATATGTTAATAAATGCATACCATGTCAAAAAAATCATGATTTAGCACAAACACTACAACCGGTCATAATTCCTTGGCCATTTTCAACATGGGGGCTTGATATCATAGGCAAGATTAATCCTACTTCTTTAGATGGTCATAAATATATCCTTGATGCTACTTAGTACTTTAAAAAATGGGTATAGGTAATCCTTATTAACTATATAACCAATAAGTAGATTTCAAAGTTCATTCATAAGAATATTATTTACCATTACAACATCCCTTCCACCATCATTTCTAATAATGGTACATCTTTTAAAAATAAGGATGTCACTTCCTTTTGTTCTGATTTCCACATCAAGCATAAGTTTTATATCCCTATACCCTCAAGGTAATGGCTAGGTAGAAGCATCGATTAAGACACTAATAAAAATTCTTAAAAATACTGTCAATACCTTTGGCCATGATTGGCACATGAAAATATTCCCAACCTTATGGATGTATCCTACCAATGTTCACACTCCATATGGAGAAACTCCTTATTCCCTAGTCTATGGATCTAAATCCATCTTCCTATTGAGATCGAGATACCCTCACTACAAATTTCACTATAAGGTTTTCTTGATGAAGAATATTACCAAGTGGATAGATTAGTAGATTTGGAGCTTCTAGATGAGAAAATGTTGTTCTCAATAAACTAAAGTATTATCATAATCAACTATGTTTTAATTATAATAAGAGAATCATTTCCTAAGTTTGAGATTTGTGACCTTGTGCTCAAAGAGAACCAAATATATACCAATGTTGAAATGGAAAAGAAAGGTAAGTTCAAACCAAATTAGTTAGGCCCCTTTGTTATTAAAACTATCAATGGGCCTAGTGCATATAGATTGGATACTAAAGAAGGCTATGAATTAGATGACCCAATGAATTTTATGCATCTTAAGTGCTTTCATGATTAAAGTTTCCACACTCTAGTCTATAAAATGTTCTTTTTTGGGGGCATCTCTATTCTATTTTGTCTTTCCCTTTTTCTTTCATCCCAAGTTTAAGGGCATCCTTTCATTGTTCCTCCCTTCCCTATCCTATTACCATCTTGGTCTAATTACAATTGTATAGGTACCATAGGTGAATAAAGGTAACATTCAACAAGACCAAGGCAATGATGAAAAATGGTTTTTGTGTCAAAATCTCTTTGCAAAATAAGTGTCACAATATGAAATGTTATTGACTATCTAACTTGTATGAATTTTATTATTCCCTTGAGTTCCTGGCAATTCCTGATCATGTTCCTTCATTCCATTCACTCCCTTTTCATCTTGATTCATTGTTATAAAAGAGGAAGTTATATCCTATTCTAAATTATGGCTAAATGGTTCTTCCTAATTTACTAGTGTCTGAACACCATCACCTTACCCTGTTCACCATCAAATTCATACACCCACAAACCTCCTTTCCTTTGATATGTGTTTTTGGATTTGTCTATTCATGTTCCTATATATTATTTGGTCAAAATACTCTTGTTTATATCCTATTCTAAAAATCTCTAAAAATTTCAAATGTCCAAAATCCTTAAAAATCCAAATATTCCCTTATGTTGAAAACCCTAAAAAGTTGCATGACTCAATATCCTACAGTTTTTCTATTTTTACCCATATCTAATGTCACACAATTGATTAGTTGCTATCTTTTTACTCAACTTGGGTTCCAGTTGATTGTATTTAGGTGGCACATATTGAATTACCTCATTGATGATTTTCATCTCCTTGTGAGCATGACATTTCAAAAGGTGGTATCAAATTCCATGCTCTCATCATTTTATAATAATTTTAAGTCTCATTCTCTCTTTATGTTATCAGTTAATTCATGTTCTTACCATTTTTCAAGTTCAAATTTCACACTCTCACCATTTTGTGAGCTAAACCATTCTATCTCAAATTATTCATGTTCAAGTCTTTGATCTTACTTATCATTTACTATGTTCAATTTCTGATCAAACAACAATGGCTTGGGGTCTAATTGGATTATGTAGGTAGTGCTCAATTTTTTGAGGTCAACTCAGCCATCCCTTGTCCCATGCTCTCAATGTTTTATAAGCATATCTCTTACCATTTTGGGAAGCCTATTCCTTATATACTCTCACTATTTTAAGAGTCCATGTTATTTTTTTCCTCTATAATTTATTTTATTAACTTGCCATCAATTTTTTTTTTTAAATCCCAAATCCTTGGGATAAATAAATTTATCTTGAAGTCCATGTTGGACCCAATGTCCATGAGACTATATAGGCAACATCCACTTGCATATAACATTTAGAGTTAGCTCGGCCACCCCTTCCCTTTTTTTCTATTCCCACTTAGTCATGATACTTTTATCATACCCTTAGTCTCAAAGAGTAACACTTTATTGTCACACACATAAATTTTATAATTGAATATTTAGTTGTTTTTGCTTGTGTTTTTATGTGTTGAATGTTTGTTTAATTATGAGTATGTTGTTTATTACTCGAGTGCCTTAATTTAGCACATTATGTTTTCCACTTAAGTCATGATTATTCATATCATGATTTTGAGTTGTGAATAATTGTATCTGAATTATAATTGATTTAAATGTATTATGTTGCACATTTAAAGATTGAGTTTCCATATCTTATTTTAAGTTATATACATTTTCATTTTGAATTAAAATTATTATGCATTTTGATAAAGAATTTTATCATGATCCTTCATAGATTATGATTAATAATATAATGTGCAATATAAAAAAAATCGAGTTTAAAATTGGTTACCATGTTAATGCCATCAATCCCATACATCTCTATCTATTTGAATAGTCTGTTCCTAATGATCTGTTCAATCTATTCATTATGTTCAATATGTTCCAAGTCACACTCATAAATCTATTCCTATTCTTAGATAAATTTTCATACATATTCTTAATCTTAGATGCATTTTCATACATGTTCCTAATATTAGATGCATTTTCATATTTATTCCTAATCTTATATACATTTGCATTCCTAATCTTAAATGCATTTTCATACTTGTTCCTAATCTTAAATGCATTTTCATACATGTTCCTAATCTTAGATACAAACTATTCTTTCATCATTTTGAGGGTTTACTCCATCAAAATTTTATTTTAATCTCCCATTGAGGGGGCATATAGGGCCTGCCAAGTGTTTCTTTGGAGCATATTTGAACCCGTTTACTAGTTTTTAAAAAAAATCATCAAAACTAACATCTATTAATTTTTTTTCTCGATCATTTTTATGTCCTTTTATTATTTGAAAATTCATTGTTTCATCTACATCTTTCAATGCCTTCTCAAATAGATGTAAACACTTAATTTTTATCACTTTTGTGTAAAATTACAAAATAGAATGACTTCCCATAATTTCACATAATTTAGTCTGAAATCATTTGTTTATCTAATATACATGTTCGAACACCTTGGGTCATCTCTAGGTGAGTTAATTCATCATATTAAATATGATTAATTATCATTCTCTAGTCAATTTATCTGTTCAATTATCCGTTTATGGTAAATTTCTCTACTTAATTACTCTATTTTGGTCAATTCAATAATTTCCTCTTCTCTGATCAATTAATGCTATTAATTCCACTTCTCTAAATCATTCTTCTAATTATAGTTCTATTGAAAATAGAATTATAATTATCTTGTAATTAATTAATTCCTCTTTTTTCCCTCCAAGTGGGCATCTTCATGCAAATAAAGGATCTTGATATCATGTGGAATATTCTTTTGTGAGACAATTAAATTGATAAGAGAAATAATATATAAGATTATTATTCTCCCTTCATCTTGGAGATAAGATAAAGGGCCCATAATGAATCTTGTGTGAGAGCATTCTCAACCCTTCATCTTGGAAATAGGATGAAGGGCCCACATTGGTAATCCATGTATCTTCTTGGGAATAACTCTCCACCCTTAATTTTAGAAACAAGTTGAAGGGCTTATATTACCTCTCATTTGATATTTTGAAAGATCATCTTCTACTCTTCATCTTGATTGAGATCAAGGGCTCACATCAGTGATCCATGTGGTGATCCATGTGCATATTTGAGAACTCATTTATAACCATTCATCTTAATCTTAAGATTAAGGGTCCTCATTGATCCAGGTTTTTTATAAATAAAACCCTTTGCATTTTAATTCATCATGTTCAAGCATTTTAGAGAAACCCTAAAATTTTATCGAGCTAACTTGTTTATTAATATTATACCTTTGATCAATTCAAAAGGGTCCATAATTTCAAATAGAGATATCCTCATGTAATTGGCATTGATAAAGACCACTCGAAGCTATATCTGAGCAATATCCCATACAAATAAGTCTTTATTGGAGGTTTGCATATTTCAAGTTTTAATTTAATGCATTATTAACTAACCTTTTGTATTGCTCCGAGGTCTTAGGATTTAAACTTTTTTTCATTGGTTTTTATGCTCTTGATTGACCAAAAACTAAGAATGGTGAAAATATAGCTTATCAAGTTCCCTAATGACACACGAATTACATTAGGATTAGGAGTGTTAGAGATATATATAAATGAGATGAATGTCATTATAAATGATATCAAGTTTTTTACCTTAGAATTCATTAGAGTAAACAATTAAATCTAATTCAAAATATAAACTATTGAAATTTGATATATGAAGTAAAATAATATAAAATATAATAAATTTAAAGATCTATAGAATTTATAAATTGATACAAAAATAAATTAGGGTTAGGGTTAGAGAGATTTATTTGCAACTGATTTATTTCAAACTATGTTATTCATTAACTAATCATAACTATCTATAATTATATATAAGGACTTGTAAACATATATGTAATTAAAAATAGTGACTCACTATTTTATACTACTATGGATTGCCCAAATAGATTATGTCCTAGATCTAAAAATCTAGGATTTTTCACCTTTGTCTATATACTATTTAATTCTATGCTCACCTTGTTTGAATACATGGATGACCTATAAAATCAAAACCCTAGTCTGTAGAAGAATAGAAAATAAGATCAAATACAAAAGGGGAAAAAGTGGTGAAGTGGGATATGGTCGAGCTATCCTAAAAAAACCCCTTGTTAATTGAGTGTTTCCTACATATTCTAAGTGGACCTAAATTCAATGCAGTTATCCTTTTAGGGAAGATCATATGGATGAAATGATAAAATTTGATTAGAATGCTTGATAAAAGGAACGTTCACAACCTATAAAAAAATAATGTTAACTTAGACAATGACTGTAATATTGTAGTATAATTATATTAGGGTTGTTTTCATAATAGATAGATATTTTTGAAATTGATTTTGTAAGAGAGTGATAGATCTAGTATCCTAGAGTCTCAATTATGAGCCTTGATGTGATTTTATAAGTGAATCTCTCAAATATTTTTGATAACTAACTTATTGGTTTACATAGGAGAGCCATTATGAAGTGTGTCATTTTGAAAAGATGATTTTTAGAGACTATAGGCCAAGTCACACTACAGGATAAGGATGCAATGCATCTTTATTTGATAGTTCTCTCTTGTCCAAAAGGGATAGAGGCTTCTAAAACCAAAGTGACAGTGAATTTCATGTTGAATGGGGATTAATGGGGATATAATAGGGATATCTTGGAGATATGCATAGTAATTTTAGGACTTTGAAGGATTCCTTACATATTATGGGTTATTAGAATGGTGAATTGACCAAGAAAAATATATATGTCAAGGACAAGTATTGTCAAGCATTTGTTGTTTAAATTTAAGAGTCTACACAAGTAAGTATTAAGCTTCCTATTTATTATAATGAGATTAGATTTGTCCCCCTCAAAGGGGAATAGTGGAGTTATTCCTTCCTGAAGGAGTGTTTTATGGTGTTTCCCTACCATAAGGATATTGTTCTATTTCTAAATATAATTCATATTTAGGCATCTTGGCCCACCAATATATCTTGTGTTGTGTTGATCTACACTATATTATACATAATTCTATTATTATAAGTTTGGGTCTTATCAAAACTAAAACATGTCAATAGTTTCCCAAAAGAGTGGAATAATTTTTTTTGGTGACATGTTTGTTGAGAAATAGATCTCATAAGAACACTTGGAAATAATTAATGCATAGAACTAGGCAACCCCCATGATTGGTGATGAGTAGAATTGTAACTACTAATTAAACTAACGTAGACGAATTTCTAAATATACAACCCAATCTATAAGATGGGATAGGCACTTGGTTTATAAAATAGACTAATTCATTTATTGTCAACCTTGGGTGTGTTTAGCTTTGACAAGATGTTAGTATTCTATGTGCATTAATTATTCACTTGTTGAATTATATCAATTACATATAGGAACACACATAAAGGAAATTATTTGAATTGAAAGTACTTGAAAGTAAATCACACTTGTATGAAATAAATGAAGTAAAATAAATTAAATTGAATGTGGTGGAATTTTATTCTAATAAAGTAACAATCATTCAAATTTATATAAATAATGTAGGAATTAATTACAATACTTAACTCACATATATGTAGAATTCAGAGGATATAAATAAATAATTGCACACCAATTATATCGACTAATCTAACGAGATAGGATATTCACTACAAATCCTCATGAGAGGCCCCTCCTTACTTTGGTTGAATTCTAATCTTCCTCTTAAGTTTTAACACTTTTACTTCATAATACTGATTTCATTCATAAATTTATAGAAATTACATATTGTTAAAACAATGGATACAAAGATGATTGTTGGTAATAATGTTGTTATTCACACTCAAATTTCCTATTAATCCCTTATTCATGGCCTAAGTCCCTATTTCATTATATACATAGGTGGACATATGTTATTGTGAAACAAGAAATGTTAAGAATACAAAATAGAATTAGGAATAAGTCTAATCTAGGAGAATTCTGCCAATTATGGCTACAAAAAAAATAACATGGGAAGTTATGTTTGAGTGATAATAATAACATAAGGTTATTCCAATGATGAATATCCATTTATAAATTTCTTCAACCATAGATGTTAGATTTTGACATGCAAAGTCTGTTATCTAACTTCTTCCATCACGAGTAATAGCCTCAAGATATAATTAAAACTACTACAGGTCAAGATAGGTTGTTGTCAATTACTATGGGTTCAACATGGTAGTATAAATCTAGATAGAATTTCATCACTTAGTTACTATGGGTTGTCATTACCTAGAGCACTATGTAGTTGCTATGGGATGTCACTACCCAGATTGCTACAGACTATAACTACCCAAAACTATTGTGTGCTAGTCCTATTTAATCACATTTATTAAACACATAAATTAGAAATAAACCAACATAATAAAGATAAACACAATGCATCTTAATCACAAATCAAAACTATTTAATTCATATAAATATTTATAATATATGCATCATGTTTCTTAGTGCTTTAGTAGGAAAATATATAAAACATGGCTAAAGAATTTTAGCAATGGAGGCTCAAAGATAGGTTTTTATGGGTTTAAAGTGCATGAATTTCATAGTTCATCACACGCCCAACTTGATGTGTTTATCATCCTTGAGCAATAGTATTATACATTTCAAGGGTACATAATAATCTAAAGTCAAAGGGTTCAGATGCTCCAGTCCTCTATTTTCCATAAAATCTATGGTGAGCCTCCATTTTTTTCCATCTCTTGTTTTCCATTCTTTCATTAGTTGATTCTACCCTTATCCAATCTATAATAGGATGCTAAAATGGTGGTGGCTAAAAAGTGATAGCCAACCAGTTTATTCCCTTTCTTCTTGTAATTTCAATATAGGTGTGAACATGATCAAGGGCAACTTTGAGATTATATCTAAAGAATAATTCTTTCTTCTTCAATTTAGGGGTAATCTCTTGCCATCTATTTATGCAAGCTCCAAATGCTTCTTGCCTTATTATGGTTAACAATGTGAGATAGTTATTCTGAGCTTCCACTTGTTCTTTCTCAAACCAAAAAGTAACCTTTGTCCTTTGCATCAAGGAAACCCATTCATGCATTATTTCCTCATACTAAGTAGCTTCCCCTCTTATCATAAAAGTAGTTTCTTTTTTTTTTCTTTATAATATTTCAAATTTTGACCCCTTTTATTCTCATTTATCAAATATGAAGAAAAATATTTAAGTAAAACATCTCGTACGTAAAGATTGAGGTTCCATTCCAAATTATGTGGGATAGCATAATTATGTTTATAAAATTAACATAATTGGGCTTGTAACTTAGGAGTGACACTTATATATATATATATATATATATATATATATATATATATATATATATATATATATATATATATATTGAGGATCTATTATCATGTGGGGAAGATCATAATAAACCCTCATAAACTAAAATTTTAGCCATGGGTATTTGAGGTATATGGAATAAACTTGGGCAAGTGGTCTATAATTTAGTAATTGATCTGTTAATCAAGTGAACTCTTCCACTTTTGATTCCAGTTTCATGATTTGTTTTGATTCCTTCTAGAATTTATTTTTAAATTCTATATTCTCTTTCCTCAACTGACCATAATGTTTAAACCAACTAAATTGTGCACTTTGAAACTGTTCATCTCCCTTTAGATACATTTCAAAGAAAAGGAATGGTTGGTTTGGTTTCTCTATTTGTGTATAAATAGATACAATAGACTTCTCAATGGTATTAATGTTAGGATGATATTGAGCTACTAGTTATTATAAAACACATGTTGCCGGTTAGGACTCAGTTGGTATAACTAGGTATTATAACTGTGAAGCCACATCTACCAATGCATCCAAGCTATTACCCTATTTAAACATCTTAAATTTTCTCCTTAGCAGCTCAATTTCCCTAAGAGCTTACTGTAGGGTCTGAAATTCAATTTGTTGCAAGCATGCAGGGAGTTCTTATTCTTTATTTTTCTATAATTATTCTATCTCTCCATCTCCTCTTCCCATATTATTTTCAACTGATTTCTTTGCATGTTCTCTTTCATTTGAATCTATAGATTCATAATAATGAGAAATAGAGTATTCTTCACTATTGTTATTAGTTGTGGAGGTGCTAGGTTATTTGGTTTCCCTTTTCTCTTATGATAAACCCTCATTAATCTAAATTATAATAGGGGTTTTTGAAGTGGATTTTATTGGTGGCTTGCCTCTTAGCCTATCGAACCTCCTCCTATAAACTTGTGTAGATTTAGACTTTGGTTTATTAGCAGGATTATGAGTTGGATAAGCCTCTTCGTTTTGTGATTCAGATAAGGAATATATGATGATCAATTTCATATTTATTTTTATTGTCCATAGTCCACTTATTTTTACTGTAGGATCCTTTTTTTATTATATTATTTCTTATTGAGTTGTATTAGTGACTTCTCCTCTTGTAACTACATCTTATTTTTGTGCCATTTCGTATTCATCTTCTACCTTAAACTCTTCCTCTACCTTTGCTTCTTCACTCACTTCTTGTATTACCTCCTCATCATCATTCCTCAAATGTTATATGTGAAAATTCTTCCCAAGTTAAGTTAGGTTTCCCAATACTTAGACATCTTTAAATAACAAGATGAATAACGTAGTGATAGGACAATGATTTTGATTTGCCTTTTTGATATTTATTAACCATTCTATTTAACAAATTCATTAAAAAGTAAGGCACATTTATCCTTATGTTTTGCCTCAAGTGGTTTATAAATTTAAAATGAGTATCATATAACATTGAGTGTCTCCCCTCATAAGTAAAGTATTTGATAATTAATAAGAAAACTTATGCCCATACTTGAGGTAGTGAGATATGAAGCGTTCCTTGTTTGGATAAGGTTAAATGTTCATTATCTTCACAAAATATTTCTCTCTATTTCAGCACTAGCTATTTGCTCCCATAGTTCCTCCATTCAAAAAATACCAATTATTTGGTTTAATAAATTCTTAGTAACCCTTATTTTTTAGTCCTTTAAGTGTAGCCTTATTGTCTTCAAATGTGCTATCAAAATCCTATACAATCTCCTAATCATATCTAGTCAATTTCTTAAAGTATTAAAACCACATTTCATCTCTAAAAATAATAGTGACATCCAATTTCTCCAATAATGGGGTGAGATCTGTGGGTTTCCTTCAGAAACAATATCCTACCATTGTGGCTTAAGTATTTTTACAAGAAAACACAGTTAGGATGGTTTTATAGTTGTGATAAGATAACAATCCATTTATGTTTTTGCATGATGACCATTATTTACCTCAAACTTGATATTTGTGATTGCATAAGTGCAGTTGCCTTGTGTTGCATGTTTCAAAGCATGTGGCTATCTTAAATGCATTTATGTCAACCCTCCAAAATTATCTTATCACTCACCCTTGAGTGAAGGATACAATCTAAGATCCATTTGGAAAAAAGGAGAATGGATAATAGTGATAGAGTATTGATGATGGGGTAGTAAGGTTGATGTGATATAAAGGTTGATGAGGCTAGTAGCCAAAGTAGATTTTGAATTACCACTAGCTATACCTATAGAAATAATGTCATGCATAATTTGACATGATAACATATTTATGACCACATCTAAATAATTAATTAGGATTACCTTGAATAAAAGAGCATGATTGTCTTTACTTTATGGGACACTTCATTATGTAAAGTTATGTAGATAATATAAGAGAGTGCTAGAGTTGGAAGACATGGAAAAGGTTGATTACATCATCATGAAGCATGTGAACCATTTGATGATGTGTATGCTTAAGTATTGACATCTATCAAGTTAGAAAAAGGTGGTGACATGGATAAATAATCCATTAAAATCCACCATCTTATATTTGGTTCTCCATGTTCAATAATAACTTATACTTGTGGCATTGGGTGTACTTTCCATCGTGAGAGAGTGATAAGACAAGAAATAATAATTGGTATCTAATTGTTTCATAATTATATCATCCTTGAGTGCTTAGTACTATTTTTATAGTATACACCATACATCCTACATAAATTATAGGTCAACCCATGGCAATTGAATTGGCATCCTATAGCAACTGAATTTGCATCTTGTAGAAAATGATTTACAAATTAAGGTTACCTAGAAAGGGATTAAAAAGTTGTTAAAGTTGCAAGAAGGGATGATGATCAAGAGGGAGTTTGGAAAGGACATTTTTTACTTTGATTTTTTTTTCTATTTTTTTAGATGGTCAACAAGCTAATTTTTGACTAAGGATTTTTATATACATATATTGGTCAGCCATAGATTGGTTTTATAACCAACATATATCAGCAATGCCCAACAATTTTCATTACTATTTTTTTACTTCATTTATAAACCTAAATGATCAACTGAATAGCTTGATCCATAAATTTTTTTATCTAGCCTATAGCTAGCCAAACAGATGTATGGATGGATAGACTGCAACAAGGTGTTTTCCCATTGTCAATGGAGAGAAAGGGTATACTACAATATCTCACTAATGTAGAATCAAGATCTCTAGAGGGATGAGAGGAAGATAAGGTGTATCCATCTAGAAGCTTTCATGTGAAGCTCTCTTTGGAAAGAGGCTTCTTATATAGTTTAAATATATGACCATTAACAAGTAAACAAAAGCATAGAGATCAATGGTGTGCATCTTGACATCTCCATTCTCAAGTACTTCATTTATTTCATAAGGCCCAATCCATCTAGTTCTCAACTTTCTCTTCTATTTTTTATACTTGGAATCAAAAATTAAGATCCAATCTCCTAGCTAAAATTATCTTATCTTGATGTACTCATCATGCCATCTTATCCTTTGTTATTTCACTACTTTAGTATAATTTAATGTCTCTCTTTGGATTTCATCCAAAACATTCAGTTGCATGACTTTTTTTTATATGCTTGTGATAAATATAAGACAAGTTATAATGTCATCCTTAATTTTTTGTGCTCAAATTAAATGAGGAGGATAGGATTATTTCCATAAACTAATTCATATGGGGTGATTTTAATTGTGGTCTTCCATGTAATTTGGTGTACCCAAACTATTTTAGGAAGTTGAGCCTGCATGTTGACTATTTTGGTGAGGATATTCTCGAATTCCTTGTTTATAACTTTTACTTGTCTATTGGATTGAGGATGGTATGGGGTGGATTTTATTGTCCTCAAAAATAACTTTCTAATTTCTGGGACAACATATGAACTATTTTGGTCCTGCAAGACCAAAATTGTCTCTTCCCTTTTCAAAATTTGTTCTGAGCATTCAATTTCCTCATTTTCCAAACTTTTTGGTAAAGGGACTAGCATTTTCAACAAGTTCAAAGGCTTCTACAGGTGATTTCAATCAAAGGAGCAAGTTTCCAATGCTTAGTCATTTTCAAGATTGGTTCAGCACTTTGGTTCAACCAAAATTATCCATCGGTAAGCTTCTAAGCAAGGATTGAACCATTGAACCATTGAACCTTGAACCATTTTGGTTCAATAGGTTCAATGGGTTCAAAGGTTCAACGTCATCATCAAGAGTTAAGCGCATTTATCAAAGGTTCAAATTTCAACCGCTTCCAGGTTCAATAGCTTCAAAACACTTATCAAAGAGAAGAAGGCTTGAACCATCGAACCATTAAACCTTGAACCATTTTGGTTCAACGAGTTCATGATTTCAAAGGTTTAACCAGTGTGATAAAGATCAAAGAGCTTAGAAAGAACAAGGAGGTGATAGACAAAGGATGAACCAATGAACTGATTGAACCTTGAACCAAAAGAGTTCAAAGTTCAATAGTTCATAGGTTTAAAGGTTCAAAGGCAGCCTCAGTCAAGGAAAGAAGTAGAAAAAAAGTGGTTCAACAGATGGTTCAACCAAAGAATGATTAAAAGAAAAAGATGAGCAAACCCTGCCACGTATCACCTACAAAGATCAGCGAAGGCTACCAAGTGTCAACAGTCGCTGCATCTTCTTTTGGTTTCATTATTAAGTAAAGACTGTGGTGGGCCCTGGGCAAGTTGCTAAAAGAATAGGTAGAGTGCTCCAAGTGTCACCCTCCATGTGATTGCTAAAACTGAGTGGAAGTTGCCATGTAACCCTGGTAAGAATCGGTGGAAACCACCACGTGTCATCTTCCACGTGAATCTGAAATGAGTCTCAAATATTTCTCAAAGGTTTCTAAGAAGTGGCGGATGCTGCCAAGTGTCCTCGCCTATTCTGACAAAAGATGACACATGTCACTTATTTGAAGTAGTGAAATATGCCACGTGTCAAAGACACAGAGCCAAGGAAATATTTCCTTCAAACAAATTGTCTGAAGGAATTCCTTCAGACTTTTTGTCTAAAGGAAATAAAGGGTCAAGCCTAACCAAAGAAATTAAAAGCCCGAAGGCCACCTGGGAGATCCCGAAGGGTAAGTACCTTCACAGGGGGATAATTGACACTCAAAAAGTGAACTATCTTTCAAGACCCCGAAGGGCAAGTTCCCTCCAAAAAAGATCAAGTCTTAGAGTGTAGCGGAAGCTACCAAGTGTCTACATCCGCGTTTCAGTTTTCTAACAAGTTTCAAAGATTATTTCAAAGCTGTGGATGCTACCATGTGTCCTCACCTGTGTCACAGTGGAAAGAGGCCATAACAAGAGAGAAAGACAAATGAGTTGCTAAGGAGAATGATAGGCCCGTAAACATCAAATTTAGGATGACTGACTAGCTGTTAACCTTCAAAAGATGAAAGACTCATGGACATCAAATTCACAGCAATAAAGTGTCTGATTGATCTTTGCAGGATTAGAAGGTAGACCCAAATGCATTCGAAAACCTTAAGGCCAAGGCAAAAAAGTAGAAGAGACAAAGAGGGAAACTCAGTAGGAGTTATTTCCAGTAGGTGGAATAGTCCACCAGGTAGGTATTTGGGTCTTGCAAGCATTGAAAGCGCAGCCTGTTTGTCCCCTTTGGCGTAAAGACAACATGGACAGCTATGCAAGTAGTAGATGATGAAATGAGTGATTTAGGCTTGGGAGAAGACACTAGAGATGAATCAACATGCCACAGTTAAGGTAGCCACCTTGCTCCAGCATGGCCCTCCCTGATAGAATCAAAAATGCATCCAAGGCATTAATGCACAACATGGGTCGCAACATGGGACAAAGTGCCAAGCCTCCCTTGGCCTCTATATAATGTAATCTCTTGTATCATTTGAGGGGAAATCTTCCCATTACCAGAAGCAAAACTCTACCCAAATTAAAAGGCATCACTGAGACTTTGAGCTCATAATTGTTTATCATATTTCTTTATTTGAATCAGAAAGCAAGTTACTTTCAGACTTTGTGTTGTTATAGCTTGTATCATTCTAGGAGATTGTTCTTATGTCTATTTCCTAAATGTATTCTTGTTTGTGAAATTTAACAAGTAGAGCTAGTGGAAGTGATAAGGAAGGTGTCCTGAAGCCAACTAATTTCAGACTTTGTGCTATCATAGTTGTCTTCAATGTGTGTTTATTTTTTGTTTCTATGTAAAGAACCTTGGGATGACTTTGTGCCCCCATTGTTCTTCGTATCTCACTCTTGGGCAGTCAAAGTGGAGACTTTGCGCTACATCTTAGATTGCTGGTTACTTTGTACTCTATTACCAGTTACTTATCCTACCTAAAAGATTCCTGTTATTTGCAAGAATAAACACTTCTAAAAGAAGAGAAGTGCCTTCTCTCATTTCACCAAGATTTCTACTATCCAAGAAGGGATCTGGCTCTTCTCTGAATGTTACTTTTGAAAGAAGAGAAGTACATTCACCAATCACCTAGGATTTCTCCTTTGATCTATGAGCATCATCTCTAAAAAAAGAGAGATGGATGGTTTATCCTACCCCCGAGTGTTATTTTTAGCTTATATTTTAGTATATAGCTCCTGCATATTCATAGGGAACCTCCCCTTGATGAGAAGAGAGATTTGTCCCCTATTGATGTAGTAAACCTGCACATCTGGCTAACTAATCTCCCTATGTTGTGGTTGAAGAGACCTATTTTGCTCACCAGTTGGCTGGTTGACAAAATATTCACCCAATAGTTTTTGGTGTACTATTGGGGAAGAGCACACAGTTTGAAGTCTCAAGCTTCAAGTTGAAGCAGATCCTGCTCTTTTCCATTTTTGTTCTACAATATGGCAACTCCATGCTATATAAGAAGCTAGAAATCTTAAGGTGTTATTGACCCTACTTTTGAGTTGGTGCAGAAGAGTAATTTTGAGTTATTTCCTCCACAACCTCACCTTCAACGAACTAGGAGTCTTCCTCCTAGCCCTACCAAGTCACCAACACAAGGTAGAGCTTCTTTTTCTACTACTAGCAGAGCTTTGCCTATCCATACTCCACCCAGATTTGTGATCCCACTTTTACATAGCCAAATCATGGATCAAGGCCCCTGGGGTAACTCTTTTGGTCCACTAAATTTGACCCCACCTCTACATGAGCTTCCACGCAGTTCAAAGAAGAATTTCTCCAAATTTTTTGGTGATGGAAAAGTTCACCCTGATGAACATATTGCTGCATTTAGCATAGCCTATGGTGTAATAGGTGTGGAGTATGAAGACATAGCAGTCAAGCTATTCGTAGAGACACTACAAGGCACTGCTGCAGACTAGTTCTACCATCTACAAGCTCAATCAATGACTGATTGGGACACTCTTAAAGATAAATTTGAAGTCAGGTTCAAGCCTATAAAAGATGTGCATGCCTTGTTGGGCTAGCTCACATAGATGAAGAAGGAGCCCCATGAACCTATGAGGGACTTCATTGCCAGGTTCGACAAGCTGAGGTATAGGATTCCCATGATCACCCAGCTAACACCTCAGAACATCAAGTGTTTCTTCATCAACTCATAGCTGCTTGAAGTGAGTTTCTTGCTGAGACAGGCTAGACACATAGACCTTGATATTGCTTAGAACATGGCTACTGAGGTAGAAGATGACCTTATTTTGGTAGGAAAAATAAGGAGGGAACCTAATAAAGGTAAATCCTCTTCATCTTTTGAATACTCATCTACAACCACCATTGACCCAATGGTGCAAAAGCTGGTAAATGAAGTGTTAGCTCTCAAAAAGCAAATGGCACAAGGGATGTCATCTTCTCCTTCATATAGAGATGTACCAAGGAGGACATTCCCTAATCAGTCCTACCAAGGCCATGCAGCCAGGAATCAAGGATAGTTAAATCACCTTCCTCCTCCATAGAGGAACCTCACCCTTGAAGCACCTCCAAACAACTCAGCAGTTGGATATCTTGAAGCTGGATCAGATTTTTCATTCCAGATTGAGTTGAATCTTGAAGATGACGTTAATCTCTTCACTGAAGAAGAAGAAGAATTAGTTGGCAACTCCCATATTAGTTTCTTAAACTATCAGGATGAACCCAGAAGTGAAGGCGATGCAGCTGAGGAGAGGTCATATGCTATATTCACCCAATTCAAGAATTAATCAGCTCAACAAGCTAATAAAGAGAAGACAAAGGGGCAACCTCAACCAATAGTTTCAATTTCTAAGCATGGGACCACTCTACCCTTCCAGCCAAAGGACCCGGTGACTGCTAGAAAGATAGGTACCCCAAACATTTCTGCACCTTCAACTTCGAATTCATAGTCCAGTTCTCCCCCTCCCAAAACTCAAAAGGATGAACTCCCATCCTCTATACCTAGTTCATTTCCAACATTTGATATTATTGACCATATAAAGAAAACCAAAATTTAAATGTCTGAATTTGAATTTCTATAGTCCCATCCTGAGCAATTAGACAAACTAGTTCAATGTGTTAAAAACCAAAACATCCCTGTTAAACAAGTAATTCCCAAAGTGACACATGATCCCCCTGGGAATGCACCCACCAGGAACAATCTTGTCATTAACCCTCCTGCTACTCTTGGTAGGACTGAACCTTTAAATGTCTCATTGCTAATAAATGGACGTCAGCTGAATAATTGCATCATTGATTCTAGAGCTTCAGACAATGTCATGCCTGCTAAAGTGGCTGAATCCCTTGACCTCACACTGACCAAGACTTTTGGTAGATGCTTATCCATGGAGAAAAAATAAGTACCTCTATTGGGACAAATCAAAGATACCCAATTTGCATTTGTAGCATTCCCAGATAAAAGAATCAAGATGACTGTCTTGGTAGCTAATATCCCATAATCATATGGCATCCTTCTTTGGTAGAATTTTTGTAGGGATGTTGGTGGTGAATTAAGTATGGACTTATCCGAGGCAAGGATTCCAGTCAAAGGTGTTATGAAGAGGCTACTCCTTGAGAAGGAAGTGAAATATGTGGTTACCCAGACCTCGGCACCTGAAGCTCAAATTATGTTTGAGTCTTCAGGCATGGATAACTACTTTCTATCCACGGATGAAGTTCATGAGGCATTTGATGAAGCTCTTGCAAGTAACAACTTGGAAATGCGTTCAGCTAAAACAACATAAGAATTGGCAGAGCGCAATGCAAGTGTGGAAAAATCTCCTCCTTCGAATGAAGAAGAATCCAAATTAAAATTAGTATCAAATGAGGTATGGATTCTTGAATTTGATGGCAGATGCTCCTTCACTGGTTTAGGAGCTGGGGTTGTGTTGATATCTCCTCAAGGAGATATTTTTCCTTCATCCTATAAGTTGTAGTTCAACAACACTAATAACACAGCTGAATATGAGTCTCTATTTTCTCTATTACTTGGATTGAGGGCTGCTCGAGACAAAGGCATCAAGATCCTTCATGCCAAAGGAGATGCCAAACTAGTGGTTTGTTAGGTGAGAAACTTGTATCAAACTAAGAATGAAAGATTGTGTCATTACCAAAATCTAGTCTGGGACCAAATTGAAAGCTTCGATGCTTTCAGCATCTCTGCCATTCCTAGAGAATTCAATGACCAGGTGGATGCACTGGTTGTTTTAGCTACTCTCTTGGTCCCCCACCCAGATTTCAAAGGAGACAAGTACACTATTGAGCTGGTCTTTAGAATAAGTGCACCTGATAATGCCAGTCATTGGCAAGTGTTTAACAATGACAACCAAATCATTGCCTTCTTGGAGCAAAAAGATAGCTTTGAACGACTGCATTTTGAAGGTAGTGAACCTCAAAAGTGTGAACCAGCCCCTGAATCAAATACAGATGCAGGTGAGGAGTTCCTACAACTTAAAGAGAATAAGATTCCCAAAGGCTTGGTTTCCCTTGAGAAGCTATTTGATAAGCACGACATATTCATAAAATAGTAGCAAATGGATTCAAGCTCCTCTCAGGAGTTTAATCAAGTAAATCTGGGAACCAAGAGAGATCCCAAGATGGTTAACATTGGTAAATGTTGTACTCCTGATGAGAGGTTCAAGTTCACCACTTTGCTCAACCAGTAAATGGATGTCCTAGCATACTCCTATGATGACCTAAAGTCACTTAGGCCTGATGAAATTTGACATGACAATCCTCTCAAGGTTGATTCGACACCTTACAGGCAAAAGTCTAGGCAGTATAATTTGAAAATATTAGGTACTATACTGTCTGAGATACAAAAAATGCTAAATGCTAGGATCATCTTTCCAATCCATCATTCCACATGGATTAAAAATATAGTGCCTGTAAGGAAGAAGAATGGTGAAATTTGCCTTTGTGTGGATTTTAGAAATATGAATCAAGCATCCTTGAAGGATAATTATCCTTTGACAATCATGGATCAAGTGCTTCAGATAGTGATGGGTTTAGAGATGTTATCAATGCTAGATGGCTTCTTAAGATATAATCAAGTTGAAGTTGGTGAGGCAGACCAGCATAAGACTGCTTTCACCACACTTTGGGGCACATTTGCATATAAAAGGATGCCTTTTGGCTTGATAAATGCTGGTGCCACCTTCCAAAGAGAAATGGACCTTGCCTTCAAGGATGAGATGGGTAAGTTCATTGTAGTTTATCTTGATGACTTGACCGTATTCTCTAAGCATCACCCAGATCATGTGTGCCATTTGCAACAAGTGTTGGAATGCTGCCGCCAGAATGGCATTTCCTTAAACCCTAAGAAGTTAGTCTTTGGAGTAATAGAGGGGAAACTTCTTAGACACATTATGTCAAAAGGGGGCATAAAGATTGACTCAAATAGATTCAATTCTATCCAAGAGCTTACCTTGCCCACAAGTAAGACTGTTGTTCACTCTTTCTTTGGAAAGGTGAATTTCTTATAGAGGTTCATCCCTAAGTTTGTTGAGAAGACTAGGCACATTATAAACATGATGAAGGGAAAATCCACCTTCAGCTAGACTGAAGAAGGTAAGTTAGCATTTGAGGATATCAAGACTGCCATTACCCATGCTCCAATTTTGGTTTGTCTAGACTATAACAAAGAGTTCACCATATACAGTTATGCTTCAGAACACACACTTTTAGCAATTCTAGTTCAATAGAATAAATAAGGTATGGAATCTCCCATTTCCTTCATGAGCTATCCTCTCAAAGCTCATGAGCTGAAGTACTCAAACATAGAGAAGCATGCTTATGTAGTGGTGAAGGCAGTGAAGCATTTCTGCTTCTACATCTTGAATTCACACACTACTGCCTTGGTTCCTGACACCATGGTCAAATTCAGACTGACTCAGTAGGAGTTTGGGATGAAAAGAGGCAATTGGGTTGCAAAGATCCAGGAGTTTGATCTAGTCATCAAGCCAATAAATCTGGTGTGTGGAAAGGGGTTATGCCAATTAATTGTTGATAACAAGCTATAAGGAACAGAGCATCAAGAATCAGAGGTGGAAGACACACCAATAGTCCTCTTTGTCTCCACCATGAATGAGTGGTATTTAGGTATTGCTCATTTCCTTACTTATGGTGAGTTTCCCGCTCACCTATCTTATAAAGAAAGGAGAACCATCAAGCTGAAAGCTATAAATTTTGTCCTCTAAGACAACGGCCTATACAAGAGGAGCCTTGATGGAGTGTTCCTTCACTGTGTAGACAAGGAGCAACAAAGCCAACTTCTGAAGTCTTTCCACAATTTGGCCTATGGAAGACATTTTTCTACTCCTGTGACTACCCATAAAATTTTGTGAGCGAGGTAATACTAACCAACTCTCTTTTAGGATGCATACAAGTGGGTTAGGGAATGTGAACTATGCCAGCAGTTTGTAGGAAGACCCAAGTTAGCTACCCTGCCTCTCAATCTAGTGGTCATAAAGGAGCCGTTCTAGCAATGGGGAATTGATTTTATTAGAGCAATAAACCCATCTTCAAGTGTTGGACATGATTATGTCCTCACAGCAACAGATTACTTCACCAAATGGGTGGAAGTTGTTCCAGCCAAACATGCTACTTCATAATTAGTATGCAATTTCCTCAAAGAGAACATCATCTCTAGGTTTGGGGTCCCAACCAAGATTGTCACTGACAATGAAGCTTGTTTCACTTCCTAGGAGATTACTCAATTCTATTTCTATATGGGATTACACTCTCCCACTCTTCTAATTACTTTCCACAAGGGAATGGACAAGCTGAATCAAGCAATAAGAACCTGGTGACTATCATCAAGAAGCTGGTGGATGACAACCAAGGACATGGCATAAATCATTGGTTGATTCCCTGTGGGCAGATAGAATTACACCAAAGAGAGCAATTGGTATGTCTCCTTTCCAACTTCTTTATGGTGTCAATGCTGAGATACCAATCACCTTGGAATTACCAGCATTGAAATTAGCTAAGGCAATTGAAGACTAAGCATATGAAGGCTCCCTTGATAAGAGGATCATGTGTCTTACTGTGTTGGATGACTAGTGAATTGCAGTGGTGGACCGAATTGCTGCCCATCAAGGTTTGGTGAAGAAGCTCTTCAACCAGAAAGCAAAGAACCATGATTTCTAGATTGGAGATTAAGTCCTGCTGTGGGATAAGAGAAGAGAACCAAAGGGGATGCATGGAAAGTTTGATTCCCTGTGGAGGGGCCCTTTTACTACTCATCAGCTCAATGGTGAAAATAGTTTCCTATTGAAGTATCAAGATGACACTCTCTTTTCTCTGCCTCACAATGGGCAGCATCTGAAGCACTTCAACTCTTGAAGTATCGGATGAATTCCCCTATACATATGTATATTTGTATAGTCTTTTGTTTCTATTTTGTGATTTTCATTTTCATTTTTTGGAACCTTTATTTTTGGGTAGCACGACTCCATAGCCCAATGGCATACTTCAAGGCACTGGAGATTCTAGTTTCTACTCCCTTTAGCTGTTTCAAGTTTTCATCTGACAAAAGTTCCCCAATTGGAGCTAGCTATTGTCCTAAAAAACAACTTTCTCATTTTTGGGACAACATATGAACTATTTTGGTCCTGCAAGACCAAAATTGTCTCTTCCCTTTTCAAAATTTGTTCTGAGCATTATGTTTCCTCATTTTCCAAACTTTTTGGTAAAGGGACTAGCAGGTTTAATATGTTCAAAGGCATCTACAGGTGAGTTCAATCAAAGGAGCAAGTTTCCAATGCTTAGTCATTTTCAGGATTGGTTCAGCGCTTTGGTTCAACCAAAATTGTCCATCAGCAAGCTTCTAAGCAAGGATTGAACCATTAAACCTTGAACCATTTTGGTTCAATGGGTTCAATGGGTTCAATGGATTCAAAGGTTCAACATCATCAACAAGAGTTAAGCACATTTCTCAAAGGTTCAAAGTTTAAACGCTTCTAGGTTTAACAGCTTCAAAATTCTTATCAAAGAGAAGAAGGCTTGAATCATCGAACTGTTGAACCTTGAACCACTTTGGTTCAATGAGTTCACGAGTTCAAAGGTTCAACTAGTGTAATGAAGATCAAAGAGCTTAGAAAGAACAAGGAGGTGACAAACAAAAGATGAACCAATGAATTGATTAAACATTGAACCAAAATAGTTCAAAGTTCAATAGTTTATAGGTTCAAAGGTTCAAAGGCAGCCTCAGTCAAGGAAAGAAGCAACAAACAAGTGGTTCAATGGATGGTTCAACCAAGGAATGCGTGAAAGAAAAAGATGAGCAGAACCTGCCACGTATCACTTGTAGAGATCGGTGAAGGCTGCCAAGTGTCAATGGTCGCTGCATCTTCCTTTGGTTTCATTATCAAGTAAAGACTATGGCAGGCCCTGGGCAAGTTTCTAAAAGAATAGGCAAAGCACTCCAAGTGTCACCCTCTGTGTGATTGATAAAACTGAGTGGAAGTTGCCACGTATCCCTAGTAAGAATTAGTAGAAACTACCACATGCCATCTTTCATGTGAATCTGAAATGAGTCCCGAATGTTTCTAAGAAGCGGCGGATGCTGCCAAGTGTCCTCACATGTTCTGACAAAAGATGACATGTGTCACTTGTTTGAAGCAGTAGAATGTGCCGCGTGTCAAAGATTCAGAGCCAAGGAAATATTTCCTTCAGACAAATTGTCCAACAGAATTCCTTCAGACTTTATATCCAAAGGAAATAAAAGGTCAAGCCTAACCGAAGAAATTAAAAGCTTGAAGGCCACCTAGGAGATCCTGAAGGGTAAGTACCCTCATGAGGGGAAAATTGACACTCATAAAGTGAACTGTCTTTCAAGACCCTGAAGGGCAAGTTCCCTCCAGAAAAGATCAAGTCTTAGAGTGTAGCGGAAGCTGCCAAGTGTTTGCATCCGTGCTTTAATTTTCTAACAAGTTTCAAAGCTTATTCAAATAAGCTTATTTCAAAGCTGTGGATGCTGCCATGCATCCTCACCTATGTCACAGTAGAAAGAGGCCATAGCAAGTGAGAAAGACATAAAGGAGTTGCTAAGGAGAATGACAGGCCCACAAACATCAAATTTAGGATGACCGACTAGTCATTAACCTTCAAAAGATGAAAGACCCATGGATGTCAAATTCACAACAATAAAGTGTCTGATTGATCTTTACAGGCTTAGAAGGTAGACCCAAATGCATTCAAAGACCTTAAGGCCAGGGCTAAAAGGAAGAAGAGACAAAGAGGGAAACTCAACAAGAGTTATTTCCAGTAGGTGGAATAGTCCACCAGGTAGGTATTTGGGGCCTACAAGCATTGGAAGCATAGCCTATTTGTCCCCTTTGGCATAAAGGAAACATGGACAGCTACATAGGTAGTAGATGATGGAATGAGTGATTTAGGATTGAGAGAAGACACTGGAGATGAATCAACATGCCACAATTAAGGCAATCGCCCTGCTCTAGCATGGCCCTCCCTGATAAAACCAAAAATGCATCCAAGGCATTAATGCACAGCATGGGTCGCATCATGGGACAAAGTGCCAAGCCTCCCTTGACCTCTATATAATGTAATCTATTGTATCATTTGAGGGGAGATCTTTCCGTTACCAGAAGCAAAACTCTGTCCAAATTGAAATGCATCACTGAGACTTTGAACTCAGAATTGTTTATCATATTTCTTTGTTTGAATCAAAAAACAAGTTACTTTCAGACTTTGTGCTATTATAACTTGTATCATTCTAGGAGATTTTTATTATGTCTATTTCCTAAATGTATTCTTGTTTATGCAATTTAACAAGCAGAGCTAGTGGAAGTGATAAAGAAGGTGTCCTGAAGCCAACTACTTTAAGAGTTTGTGTTGTCATAGTTGTCTTCAATGTGTGTTTATTTTCTGTTTCTATGTAAAGGACCTTGGGATGACTTTGTGCCTCCATTGTTATTCATATCTCACTCTTGGGTAGTCAAGGTAGAGACTTTGCACTACATCTTAGATTACTGGTTACTCTGTACTCTGTTACCAGTTACTTATCTTACCTGAAAGATTCTTGTTGTTTTCAAGAATAAGAACTTCTAAAAGAAGAGAAGTGCCTTCTATCATTTCACCAGGATTTATACTATCCAAGAAGGGATCTGGCTCTTGGCTGAATGTTACTTTTGAAAGAAGAGAAGTACCTTCACCAATCACCTAGGATTTCTCCTTTGATTTGTGAGCATCATCTCTGAAAAAAGAGAGATGGATGGTTTATCCTACCCCGAGTGTTATTTTTAGCTTATATTTATAGTATATAGCTCCTACATATTCATAGGGAACCTCCCCTTGATGAGAGGAGAGATTTGTCCCCTGTTAATGTAGTAAACCTGCACATCTGGCTGACCAATCTCCCTATGCTGTGGTTGAAGAGACCTATTTTGCTCACCAGTTAGCTGGTTGATAAAATATTCACCCAACAGATTTATTGTGCCTAATTTCATATTCTCAAACAAGGTCAGCTATGAGATTAGATGTAAATTAAGGCCATTGATTTGTAACAATGTCTCATGGTACTTCATAGCAGGTGAAAAATCATTCATACACAAATTCTTCAACTTTTTCATCTCTTACATGGATTAAGGCTTTCAACTTTGTCGATTTAGTCACATAATATGTGCCAACCAATATGCACTCTTTATTATTTGATTTTGGATCTATTGGTCCAAAAAAATCAATTCCCCTCTTATTAAATGGTTCCAAAAACAATTGGATCTGAAGTGGCATCTCATCTGAACATGTGGGTTTCCCCATACATTGACATTGATCAAACTGGTGGGTATATTCAAATGCATCCTTATGCAAGGTAGGCCAATAGTATTATTTAGTTAGAATCTTGATGGCAGTGCTTTTTATAACAAAATACCCCCATAAGGTTCATCATGACATGCTCCAAGGATGTCAATAACCTCATTTTTGTGGATACCCTGGCACATGATAGAATTAGGTCCAATGATAAAAGGATATCAAGAGATCCATGAGTATGGACCAATTTTTGTAACCAAATTATATCTCTCCTTTGGAGAGAAATTTTGTGGGATAAATCCTATAGCCAAGTAATTATCAATGTATACATACCAAGGAGTGTTAGAGGTTAATGCAAAAATATGTTCATCATGAAAGGAGTCATCTACTATCATGATTTATTCATCAAATTTTGAATGTGATAAAAAAATATGAAACTACATTATCCTTTCTTGATCTATCTACAATAGTAATATCAAATTCCTATAACAAAATCAACCACCTAATTATCCTTCCAGTTATTGTGGGTTTATTCATTAAATACCTTATTACTGCATGATCAATATAGATAAAAACTTGATAACCAGTAATGTAGTGTCTAAACTTATTGATAGCATAGACTATAGATTTTTTTTCTATTAGTGTATAATTAAGCTCATCCCCTTGAAGGATTTTGATGATAAAGTATATGGCATAACTCAAGGACTTCTCTTGACCAAGGACATATAGTGTATTATTAGAAGCATCTATATAGATACCAAAGGGCAATGTTCAATTAGGACCTCTAAATACTGGAGTTTTTATTAGATCTTTGAGTTCTTAGAACATTGTTTGACATGCGTTAGTCTAAATAAAATCAATATCCTTAAAAATTAAAAAAATAAAGGTGTTGTCATTTTTTTGAAATCTTTAATGAATCTACAGTAATAACTAGCATGTCTTAAGAAAATTCTAACGTCTTTTTATTTTCATGGAATCGATAAGCCCTTGATTATGATAATTTTGGTAGGATCTACCTTAATAATTTGAGCTGAGATGTGGTGTCCTTAGACAATACCTTCAATCATCAACATGTGGAACTTTTCATGACTTAGGGACAACTGGTTGTCTTGACAACATTGGAGGACTTTCTCAAGGATTTGGAAGGCTTCATCATATGTTTGCCCATGTACTGTGAAGTCATCCATGTAAATTTTAATGTAATCATGGGACAAATTATAAAATATGCTTAAGAAAACCATTTGAAAGGTGGTGAGATAATTGGACAAACTAAATAGAATTACAACATATGCATAGGTGCTTCAAGGACATGTAAATGTAGTATTATCTTGGTCCTCAAGAGCTATTATAATTTGATTGTAACCATTAAATCTATCAAGAAATAGGAAGTGCTTCTTAAACTTGATCAATAAAAGGGAGATAAAAGTGATCTTTCCTTGTAGATGAATTTAATTCCCTATAATACACATATACATCATTTACCCCTATTTTTAAGTAAAATAACAAGGGGTGAAACCCATTTACTATCAGAAATAAGATAAATACACCTTATATCTAATATATTTTATAACTCATTTTTGACTATTTTTGACAATATGGTTCATTCGACATTGTGGTTGGTGAATGGGTTTACACTCTTCTTTATGTTCAGGCCTAGGGTGGGAGAAATAATCATAAAAATATACTCAATGTTCAACTTATTTTTTCATGTACATCATGTAAGCTTTAAAAGGTAGCTTATGGGAGTTGGTTGAATAAAAAAAACTAACAGGTATAACCAACTCATAAAAACAAACTAAAACATAAATAAATAAAATAATTAAATAATAACCTAACTAATACTTTGGATTATAGATGACCCAACAAACTCCTCCTTGATCCAAAGGGGTATTTAATAAAAACACTAAATAAATGACTTTGAAGTCATCAAAGAAATTTTAAAGCAACTATAATTGATGTACTGTATATCTTGGTACTGATGAAAACTGATGCCACTCTATACAAAAGCCTACCCTGTGAGTTGTGGCATAAAAGGCTAATGAACACAATCAAGGCCTACTCATCCCATATGATCATCATAGTATAAAATAGTAGAATATGACTACATCAATACACATAAGGATCTACACAGAAGCCCATCAAGGTGACCAACCCATACTATGTATGGCACATCTCCCTAATGTCTAAAAAATGTTGATGACTTTTACTAACATTAAAGGTGCTAGTAACCCTTGTCAACTTGTATTATCACCGATAACTAATTAAAGACCAACTGAATCCTATATCTTCTCCCCCTATCAGGTGAGAGGTGAGAATCTATGTAATGAGAGAAACAAAATCATATAATCATGTCTACTCCATGTCATGAATAACATATATAGAAATCTAAATTTGGAATTGAAAACAAGAACACAAGCCCAAAAATACTACTAAAATAGATCCTAGTCTTGAACCTAGTAGCTCATACAAGATGGGGGAATCACTGATCACTCAAAATAAGTTATCAAGTCCATAAATACCATAAACCTTGGCCATATAATATGCCTCTTAATCAGAGGAAGTATTAGAATAAATAAAATAGTTGGAGTAACTAGAATATCTACCACTAGAATGATCCACATAATTTTCCCCAACTTTATTTTTGAGTGGAGAGTGAGGTCATTGAGAAGGATATACATTTGTAAGATATCCAATACCACCACATTTGAAACATTTTGGCTCTTTATTATGTTGATAAGATCTAGAAGAACATGAATCATTGGAAGATCCATGGGAGTGAGAAGAATACCTATGGTGATGTTTGCATTTTGAAGATCCTAAAGAGTACTGATGAGAATGTTGTGGAGACCTTTTAGATTGGTGTGGAGAATGTCTCAAATAGTGTTTCAAAGAATACTTATAAAACTATCACTATACATGGTTATGATCTCTATGATGGGACCTATTCTTTGTATAGTGAGCCTCTTTAGTAGGCGTACTCTTCTTCTTTATAAACTATCACTCATGTTGAGTAAAAAACTCACAAATAGAATCAAATGTGGCATCATTAAGCTTATCACTAAGTTGTAACATTTTAACAAAATTGGTATATGTATAACTAAGGCCATTCATTATGATATAAATCAACATGTCATCATCTATTTTTCCACCAATTAAGTATTATTCATGTTTCAATGTTTTCATGCAAAATATATATTGAGATACATCTTCATCAATACTAATCTTGTTATTAATTAACTTCATTAAGAGATCAATCTTCTTATAAGCAGGTTGTTTGTCATATGTATATTTTAACACTTTCTAGGCTTTTTAGGCATTACCTTTAATGGATTCAATATGGACAATTACCTGAGTGAAACACGGTGATTTTAATAAAGTAAGGGCACATTTATCATGCCTTTGAAACTCAAGTAATTTAGTAGCTTCAATTGGCAATGTGGCTTTTTTCCATTATTTCTCATAAATCATTAAAAATAAGTGTGTTTTCCATATTCATCAACCATTCCTTGTAGTTTTTGGTGTTGAACATCCATTTTCAGAGATTAAGATCACAATTTTTTCCATGGTGCTATCAAAACAAGGAAATTTATAAGGGTTTGGCCTTGACCCACCAGATAAATTCTGATTATAAAGAGTTTAAAACTTGTAAAAACTAATTACACCTTACACCCTTATATCTCCTATTACACCTATTTTAATTCTTTGGATATATAAAACTAATTCAAAATAAATTTTGACCAAAAAATATACAAGCCCAATGGGTTTTGAACCCTTGACCATTCTTACTTCACGTGACTAACAAAATCATGCTATACAACTTACCTTTAATCAATTTGAGTGTAAAAAGATGATAAAAACTAGTTAACCTTGGTTTTTAGGATGGAAAATAGAAAAATAACATTACATGGAAATCTTTACCAAGTAATTTTTTTAATTTTCATGTAAAATGGCACTTGCCTTTTTACTTGTACAGGAAATCAAATGACCTTGCTTTTGGTGGAGCCCATAAAATGATCAATAAAAAAAATACAAGAAACCCCTATTGTGCCATTGTTTAGATTCAAGAATTTATGGGCTATTTTATATTATTATGTTATACAGGTGTTACCTAGCTTAGATTAGCTTTGGAGTGCTTTTGAAAAAATCAAGCCTTTAATGAGAATGGATTTGTGTCACTTTATGAAGGATAATAAAGCATCAGATAATAATTATTCTAGTACATCACATGAATTTATTCTCTTCTTCTCAATTCAAGGCCACCATACATATTTTACAATGTAACTCAAAACCTTGGCTTCTTTTTATTATTGGTACACAAAAAACTCTTTCAAGCTATCATACAGGTACTGCGTACAAGATTTTGATTTATTTTTGCACTATTTCACTTTATTTTTATCTATGCAAGTGCGTTTCTTGAATTTTGATTTTATCTCTACAAGTGCATTTATTGGTTTGGTCCTCTAAAACTTAGAATTTGGTTACTTCAAAATAAAAACAAAAAACTCTTCAATCCTCCTATGAATAACCATAGGCCTCTTTTCAAGTGTCAATTGTATTCTCTTCAATCCTCTGATTTTGTTGTGGTTATGATACTACTGTTCAGGATTGGAATGGGAGAAATAATCATAAAAATATATTCAATGTTCAACTTATCATGTACATCATGTAAGATTTAAAAGGAAGCTTATGGGAGTTGGTTGAATAAAACCAACTAACGGGTATAACCAACCCATATAAACAAACTAAAACATAAATAAATAAAATAATTAAATAAAAAATTAACTAACACTTTGGATCAAAGATGACCCAAAACCTTAATGTAGATATGGTGGGTATATAAATCTAGAGGAATTCCTTTCATATCATGATAATCCTAAGCAAAAGTTGTTTTATGTTTTTGGAGCATGATGACTAGCTTGGTTTCTTGTTGAGGTTTCATCTTGTAGTTGGTATTGAGGGATTATCTTGGAAATATTTACACTTATTTGGATAAAGACAACATGTATTCTACATTACCTAATAGTGGATCATAGTTACAATGGTATGATAGTAGCTGATGAAAGGTTCTAATATATCTTGCAACATCAGAGGGACTAGCTTTAGGGATAATGTTTGTGATAGGATATGGTATACATTGAAACAAATTATCTATTTTTAAATCCTCTTGATAGGTGTTTTGTAAGATATGAGAAAGGATTGTGTCTTCCTCTTCATTTCTTAGGGATATATTACTGTCAAGTGTGTATAAATTATGCAAGGAAACTTATTCCTCATCCACCTATTCTACCGATGGAGGTCATTTTGATTAATAGGAAGGCTTGGTTAATGGGTATAACTCTAATTTATTAGTTTAATTACCATTTTAAATCCACATATTTCTTGATCTATAACCAATAAAAGCATTAGATGTAGTTAGCCATGACCTAAGATAAGTCGATATCCTCCTAGGTTGCTCTTAGGTTGTAGGATGATAAATTAGTTGGATATCCCCATGAATCCATAGTGATGACTAAATATTCAATCATTAATTCTGATTTGATTGTGGATTTATTATCCATTTACTGAACTATAGTAGTTGGGTGAAGTTTTTTAGTCCAAGTTTATGCATGGTTTCTATAGGCATGACATTGATGACTACTCCTAAATAAATTAATATATTAGGTATCAGCTTGTTATGAATGTTGACATTAACTGTAGGGCTATCAAGATCAAAATACTTATGTGGAATCACATTTCATAGCATGTTCTCCACAAGTTATCCTACTACTTAGATAGTCTTAAGATCCTTCATTTTATGGCTAGGTTTCTTTTAATCATAGTTCATGGATAGCTTTAGTGTAGAGGGCACATATTTTATGTCTTGAAATAGTGGGATCTTGATATACACATTATTTAATTATCCTAATAAATCAAATTCAGGTTCTAGATAAAGATGTTGAATGCTCAAACTTTTAGGGAAAGGAGGGTTTGTAGGCCCATCTTGTGTTGCAGTGGAATTTGGTTCAAGAGTAGCAGTGGATTCGATTTGTTGTGGATTAGTATGGATGTTTGGAATATTTTCAAGAGGTTCAATGATCACAAATGGGGTGGGTTATGGAATAATACATCTTAAATGAAGGTGGAATTCATTGTATACATAGTGTAGGTTGGATATTACATTATTTCAATGGTTTGTGTTGGATAAACCAACTTATTGGTGGTGTTTGTGATGCACTCCTCCTTATCTTTCATGTACTATCTTAGGATACTTGACCATTACTTTATTTTTCTACTTAAATCTACCCATTAAGAATACTTCTTGTTCTCTTACTTTATTGAATCAAAATAAAATCTTCTAATATTGGTCTAAGAAAACCAATACACTTTACCACTATCTTTGTTCTTAATGATTCACATTTGATCATTCAAAATATTTCTAGACCCTTTAATAATTCTATTTTCTATTATAAGTCTAAATTTTTTACCATAATACTCCCTATCAAATCTGATTATTCAATTTGATTACCTAACTCTATTGGTCTTTATTAAACCAATAATACTATTTTTCAATGACAATGATTTCCTTCATAATATCCTTGATCTGAACCTTTGATTTATAATCCTTCTTAAAATATCTAACCTTTTTCAAAAAGGAATCTTATTTGATGATGACATAGTTATTACATTCCTTCTTAGAATTCTTAGTTAAAATGGACATTTTAGATGTTCTATACATCTAATCTCTTATAATAATGATAAATATTGGTTCTATTTCTCATGATAATCTCATACGATTTGAAGATTTATTTTAACCATAGTTTAGATTTTATCATGCATGTAAATATCCAAACCTACTCAAATTGCATATTATTTTCTTAAGACAACTGACACAATCAAGGAAACTCCAAAATTCTAACTGAAATCTTCTATTCCATAGTTCAAATCTTCAAATACCTTACAAGTTGTCTTGTTCCAAACTCAAAATTCTGACATATTTTGAAATAGATAAATATGAAGAACATGAACTGCTATGTTTACAATTTTATACAGACCTCTGATCCCAAATTGACAACTTTATATTACTTAAACCAAGTAAGGTTACATACTAGGATATTTTTGTGCATTCACTTTTCCCATTGAGTTTTCAAATGTTTTTTTTAACCTTAACTTTTTCCTCTAGGTTGGTCCATTCGAAGACTCTAATATGACCATAAGTAAAATGTTATTATCCTTTGCTTTCTTGGGTGGATCTTTCTCTTCCAAATCTCTATGCTTTCCTAGGCAAATTACTCAAAACACATTTTCCACAAGAAGACAAAAACACATATTTAATCAGTGCATTCAAATCTTCACAAAATTTGTTATTTCATTTAATAGATGGCAAATCTAATGAGTTATAAATAAATCTTTCTTCATATCTCAAAGACACATTTATGGTCTTGTTCTCTCCATTCAAGTACTAATTCGAGTCTCATTTATCTGTAAATCATTATATGTATAAAATTAGCTACGAACATTTGACAACCTTCTATACTAACTTTTAGTCCAATATAACACCTTTTGATAATCAATAATTATAGGATTCCATTGAGTACATACCTTTACTTAGTCAATTTTAAACTACCAACATCATAAAGTCTTGATCGGATATCATACCATTGAGAATTTAGAAATCCAAATATGTATTTGATGGCGTATTAATCTTTTAAACCATATTCAAGAAAATCTAAATTTCATCATAGCTTATAAAGCCAATATTTAATCATCAAGAAAATACAAACCTTTGTTATTAAAAATTTAGAGACTCTTTTCTTCGCTTCCTTTTCTTCACAAATGGGAATTTCAATCATCTTCAATTTCAAAATATTTAGAATATTGTTCATGTATATAAGCAGCCATAATAACCAAACTTGCTTTATTGATTCCAAAATAGAATTTTTTTACAATTATAAGCCTCATGGCCTTCTTGGATTTTACTCTCCTCTCTTCTATTATATATATATATATATATATATATATATATATATATATATATATATATATATATATATATATATATATATATATATGCCTTACTAGGCTTCCTCTATCTTATCCTCTATGTAGTCTTAAGCCTTCATATTTAGGTTGGTCTTATTTAAGACCAATATTCTCTCTCTTTGGCTTTATCAAGTTTTCCCCAATGTAGCACTACCACCTTTTTAGAGGGTGATGAGGTGTTTTCACCTTTTTAATATTTTAATAACTTTTTACAATTTATTCTTGACCTCTTATATACAAAATTTGCATAGATGAGTTGATGGTCTTGCATCAATTTGGTATAAGTTGGGTGGGCCTTTATGGTTGTCTAGGAGTTGGTTGTGTATTTAGTATCAAAGTTGTTTGTTGTTTTTGTTGTAATTTTTGCATCTAGGGAAATCTAACATTCTAGTTGAAATAGGATTAATTACTCCTTCATGGTTGATTCCATGTGTTTGAGAGATGAGTCCATTTCTGATTTTGATTTTGAGTTTGCCAAGGCTAGTTTTGTGAGGCCTGTGTTTTTTAATTTTGGGGTGTCTAAGACTAAGTTTTATGTGGCTACCAATTACTTGGGGATGGAACATTTAGCTGTAACCAATTATAGTTTTGGGATTTCATGTTTTTTCAATAACTTTGTCCATAATTATGAACAACTAAAAATTGAGAATTTGAAAATGCAAAGTTTGGTGGCATACCTTGATTGTTAGGCTTAGGTGCCCATTGTCTTCACTGTGCCACAAATAAAATATGATCTCATTATCAACCAATTGCATATAATTTTATTGTCTCAGGATTATCCTCTGTTATGCTATCCACTTTCACTCTAATAGCCTAACATCTACAATCTAGTTTATTCTTCTGACAGTTTGGATAATAAACCATCAAGGCTTACTCTGTTTCTTCTTACTTTTTATTTGTATGCAATGTATCCAATTGAGTATCCATATGACTAATGATATCCTTCTTTATATCCTAAAATAAATTACTTACCTCAATTTTTGAGAGTTCATTTATAACTAATGAAGGAACTATATTATAGTTATGAGTTTTATTCATTAGTGACCTTGAGTAACTCCTACATAGAATTTTTATCTCATCAAATGATAATGTTGAGACATCTCCTCCACTCATCAGGTCTAATTCCTCCAAATAATATTATCTAACTCCTTTCAAATTTATTAATTTGATGTATTCTCTATCCATTGCAGTCTACTTATATTTTCGTAGGCTGAACATAATCCGTTCCATGTAGTCTTTTAGTGATTCTCCCTCCTCTTGTATCATCCTGAAGATGCCATCCCTCTTATAGTTCCTTCTTCAATATTAATCTTGATATTTTAAAATAAACTTCTCCTTCATGTTCTCCCATGTGAAAATTGCATCCTTCCTAGTCCCATAAACCATATAAGGGTTGCATCCTTGAGTGTTGTTAGAAATAACTTCATCTTTTGAGCATCTTGATTATAATAATAGTTGTGGCATAAGACATCAAATTTAAAGAGAAGTGTATCTAGATCCTCACTTGTCTTTCTCATAAAATTAGGAAGGGAAAAATGAGGGATATTATTCATAGTTCATTCCCCCCATGGGTGTGGATGGGAAATTTGAAGGTTTCAAACTCATTGGCAATATTATCTTCTTGATGGTCCTTCATGAATGTCCTTACTATGCATAGATCAGAAGCTTTTGTCACCCACTCTTTGAATTCTTCATCAATCTCTATAATCCCTACTAAGTAGTAAATGGAAAATTTGGGATTTTCTATAGAAAAAGAGTGTCTCCTATATGGGGTTGGAAGAATGGAAATTCTTGAGGATTCTATCGGTTTTCTAATAAAGAGTTTTTCTAATTCAGTAGATTTTATGCATGTTTGATTTTCCTCTTAGGAGCTAAAAGGGTTTTAAATGTTCTTTTGGAAATAACTTTAGATAAGGGTGGAGGGAGATGAATGCCAGATTATTGAGTATGAGGTGACCAAGTGGGAATCCTTAAAAATAGTGTAGAAAGGTCCTTCTTAGGGATATGAAAATCCTCTTCTTTTTTATTTTCAATTTGTGCTACCAATCTAGTCAAGAATTCTTTAGTCCCTATCTCTTCTAATGACCAATGTGGACTGTATTTAGGTGTTTCTTCATGATCTTCAATTGTTTCAGGTTGTAACTCTATTCTTATAACAAAGTCAACTGCTTATGCAAGTATCTACCTAGGTAGTATCATTCCTATTACATGCAAAATTAACTAACTTATTTTTGTGGTTTTACCTCCCCTGTCCTGTGTAGGGTTAGTACAACATGTGTTTTTGGATTTTACACTAATCTATTTTTATAAAAATTTAAAGTTGTGTCTAGAAAGTAGGAAATGTAACTACGAAATAAATAAATTATTCTAAAAAATAGTAAAGACTTGGAAAGCAAAATAATTTATCAATCTTGGAGATATAAGTGCTGTGATACCTTCCCCAACAATGGCACCAAAATGATGAGCATAATTTTAACCACCAATTAAAATTATGTAGACTAATGTATGAATGTACAACCCAATCTACAAGATGGGGCAGCCACTTGGTTTATAAAACAAATCAATTCATTAATTGTCAACCTAGGGTGCATTTAGCTTTGATAAGATGCCATCACTATATGTGAAACACATACTTGTTCAATTATATCAATTGTAGAGAGGAACATACTTGCATAAAGGAAACTACATGAATTTAAAGTAATTAAAATTAAATTACAATTGCAAGAAATAAATGAACTGGAATGAATTGAATTGGATGTGGTGGAATCTTCCTCTAATAAAGTAATAATCATTCAAAATTATTTAAACAATGTAAGAATTAATTACAATACTTAATTCACACATGTAGAATTCAAAGGATATAAATAAATACTTGCTCACAAATTCTATTGACTAATCTAATGAGCTAGGATATTCACTACAACTCCTCGTGAGGAGGTCCTCCTCACTTGGGTAGAATTCCAATCCTCTTCTTAAGTTTTAATGCTTTTACTTCAGAATACTAATTTCATTCATAATCTTGTAGCAATTAAAGATTACTACAATAATGGTTAAAAATATGATTATTGATAACAATATTGTTATTCACACTTAAATTTCTTATTGGCCTAAGTCCCTGTTTAGGTGGCTGCCTATTATTACTTAACAAGAAATGTTAAGAGTACAAAATAGAATTAGGAATAATTCTAATCTAGGAGAACGCTACAAGTTACGGCTATAGGAAAACATAACATGGGAAGTTTTATTTGAAACATAATAATAACAAAATTTTGGTCCAATGAGAAAGATACATTTTCTAACTTATTTCAACTGTAGGCATCATATTTTGACATGGAATATCTATTCTCCAACTTCTTCCATCATGGGTAACAGCCTCAAAATAGTTTTACAACTACTACAAGTCAAGACAGGTTTTTATAAGTTTATATAGGTTAAATGTGGAAATCTTCAAGTAGCTACAAGCTCATCACTTAGTTGATATGGTCTGACATTAACCAGAACACTACACAGTTGCTAGGAACTATCACTTCCCAGATTGATACGGGTTGAAACTACCCAAAATTTTTGTGTGCTAGACCTATTGACTCACATTCCCTGAACACATAAATTAGAAATAAATCAACATAAAAAATATAACCATAATGCATATTAATCATAAATAAAAAATATTTAATTCGTATAAATATGGATAATATATGCATCACGTTTCTTAGTGCTTTAGTAGGAAAATCTAAAAAGCATGGATAAAGAGTTTTAGCAATGGGAAACTCAAATATAGGTTTTAGGGGTTCAAAGTGCACCAATTACATGACTCATCAACTAGTAAAATGTCAAAATAGGAATGAAATCTCTTGAAAATTCTAGAAGAGGCTTATCTCAAAGATGTAAATCATTGGAAATAAAAGTTATAGGAAAATTGAATTAAATGAGGAGATAAGAATACCAAATTATTCCATCAATGAATGATGGAAAAAATATTATAAAATAGATTTATTAGTATAACAAATAGGGATGAGGACTCTATGACAAATCCTAAAGAAATAAAAGTGGAAAAGGTGGGTTTATTCAATGAATTTCTCACAGAATCACCCTTACTGCATGAAGAGGCTTTGGAAAAATTTATATTCTAATAAAATCTAATTTTGATCTCTAACAAGTGGAATGAAATATCATGAGGCCATTTATAGAAGAGGAAGTGAAAATAATCATCAATCTGATGGCAAGAGATAAGGCTCCTATGCCAAATGACTTTCTAGCTAGCTTCTTTCAAGAATTTTGGACATCTTGGGTTTCAAATAAACAAGGTTTGTAAGTTATTCTAGAAAGTTTAGAAAAGTGATTAAATATCTCAATTGCACATTTATTTCTCTCATTTCCAAAAACCCAAACCCTCACTCCTTTGTAGGTTTTTACCTATCTCATTTTGAAAATAGTGTATAAATTCATTTTAAAAGTCATAATATAATCGATTAAGAATTTTTTTCAATATCATTTCACAATAACTAGGGGGTTTTCAAAGGAATATAGATCTGAGATGGAAATATTTTCTCAGATGAAATTCTATGTTCACTCAAAACAAATAAAGAGGAAGGTATGATTCTTAAGTTGGATATAACCAAACGTTGTGATAAGATTAATTAGACATTACTAATGAAGGCCCTAGAGGCTTTTGGATTCTGTGACGATTGGATGAACTATGGGAAGGGGACCAATAGTTGTGACCCCCATCATGAAGTTATTACCTAATTATAATTAATAAATTATTATTAAATTATTCATAAGTGTTCCAGTATTGTTGGTCATAGTAACCTATACATCTAAATAAGGGTCTTATATATATATATATATATATATATATATATATATATATATATATATATATATATATATTTTGAATTTATATTAAAAATAATGCATACATATTATAAATAATTAAACATCATAATTAAAAATAAAAGGGTATATCATATTGAAAATAATGTATATCTTATTCAAAATTAAATACACTTTATAAAACATTACATCCTTTTCATATATTTTTAGGTGTCAATAATTCAAAACACCAACTTTATTAATGGAAACGAGAGACACAAAGTCAAAATTATACATCTTGATTTTAAGTTCTAGAAGATAAAATTTCTAATATCCCATGCAGTTACACTTTTATTACATCTTATATTATTTAAAATTTAAATATTTGGCTCTAATAATTAGCTCCACGATCTATAACATTAACAACTAATATTCTTCATTAATTGCATCCACCTGCAAAATTGAAGATTCAAACAATTTGTAAGCCTCTCCATTCCTATTCAAAATTCAAAATTGGTTTATGAGATACAATCTCTCGATACATGAAATAAATTAAACCAACTAATGTTTGATTTTCATAGATATTATTAGATTTTATAAATTGAGAAACACAACATGTCAAATTCAAATTCATTGAAGTAGACTTGAATTTTTCATTGCCCACATTCTAGGCAAGTAGAGTAAAGTTTGTCATTGATATAGTAGTAAATGTTTTTGTTTTACTAGCAAACCAAATTATTTTGTGAATCCATGTTGTTGTATTATTTATATGTTGCTCTAAATTTATGTTTTTGTGTTATTCATTCACATTTTCAACATTAAAAATATTATTTGACATAGTTGTTAAGGTAGGTAATGTTTCATCCATATAACATGTCAAAGCTACAATCTTTGTCAAACAATGTATTCTGCATAAAATTTCATTGGGTTCCATATGTTATCCATTCACATTGCTCTATTTTTTATATATGCGACACATTTTTATTTCCATGCCTCCAAATTTCCATGGCTTTTGCAAGCACCCACTAAATGTTACCACAGATAAATGCTTGTTTAAATGGAAAAGGATTTGAATTTGGAATGAAGACTGAATATTTATTGGTATCCACACAAATGCTTGTTTGGACATAAATGTATTTGAACTTGGGATGGAATACATGACAATATTGGTATACATTTTTTTTTTACAGCAACGCTTATTTAATTATGCATTTGATTCATTCACACACATTTCAGAATTCAATAGGTAGGAAAATATTAGTATATATAAAAATGATCATTACAATTATTTAATTGTGCATTTCATTAATTCATACATATTATAACATATTTGAGAATTCAAAGAGCATGTTAGAATACATTTGAGTGATTAATATGCAAAAAACATTTTTAAAGACACCTGACAGACTTTGTTTCCATTAATGTCATAGGTAATACCACCATACGTGTCATCAAGAACTTATTCAACATTCCTTCTTCAAATCACTCTCCCCTAAATGTCATAAAACCCAAATTTCTGCTATTTTTATTTTTAAAAAAATTGCATGCCTTTACATCTGAGTCATTTTTACTGGTAAGTTCATGACGGTCCTCAAGGTTTTCATTCACATACTAGTAAATGTTATTAGTTTTGTACCAAACTACATTATTTTATGAATTTAATGGCCATGTTGGAAGATGCTTATTTCATATTAAAATACAATGAAGGGATATGTGTGAACATGATTGGAGGTATTGTTTTCCATTAATGTGGCTAGTTAATGCTACCAAAGATAAACTCTAAAATCTAATCAGTGTGCCTTGTTCAAGTCCCTCTCTTGTCACAGTTACGGACCTTAAATGCCTCTTCTTTAGAATGTAACATTTCAAAGATATTGTAGCATCACCATGTTAGAAGGATGAAAAATTGCCCACAGCTTAACCCATAACATCAACATGTTTTTATTCACATTTGAATCAATATTTATTAGTATTTAGATGGAATCCATCGACATTTTCGTTCACATAGATATAACTTGGGATGGAAGACTTAACATTTACTCATATGTGGATGGAAGATATGAAGGTGTTCATTCACATATTAGTAAATAAAATTAAGGTTTTTAGTTTCATATTAGTAAATGTTCTTGTCTTTGTATCAAAATTATGCTTTTCATTGACATACCAATAAAGGTTAATGTTTTTATATTTGAATTCATATTATTGTGTTATTTACATTTGTGATGCATTTGTATTTTTCTGCATTAAAGTGTTAGGTTAAAATTTTCAGGGTGTCATGTTAAAATATCACTTGTTGGTGTATGGATTTTTTCCCATGCGTTTTGGCTACACGGTTTCATATTGCTTACTTAGGGGCTTTAGTGTCCTTTTGGTTATTTAGAAAGTTTAATACCACAATCACTGGAATGGGTTATATATTTCCTTCTACAACCTATATATGTACATGTTCCCTTTCATATTTTTTAATGAATATTATGTGGATCATTCTTGTCTCATTTCTCTTTGGATCATTCTTATAGTTGTGTGTTTGTGTTTGCTCAGTATTGTCTTGTACAATATGCATCTCACATAGCATATTGAATCAGTGCATTCACTCAGATCAATATTCCTGGAGATCATTCTGATATGTTATCAGAGTTGATCTATATCTGAAGATTATCGAGTATATTCTACAATTTTTTCATTGAATTTGTCTCATTTTCTACTTTAGATCTAGGCTTAAATTTTTTTTATGATCTATTTTTATTACAGAAGCTTGGAATCATAATATTTTTTAGCATTTAGATTTAATCTAATGCTTTATTTGATTTGCCACTAGCAATTTTTTTTGTGGAATTATAGAAATCGTATCTATTTTTTTTTATCAATTCCTCTTTTATCAAAGATTTGTTTGTAATAAAAAATAATAAAAAAGGAGTGATTTTTGGCATATGAAATAGATAGCTACATCTTGAGTCATTAAAGACCTTTCCATTGAGTTCAGAAGGCTTGAAAAAGTTAATATTAGCTTTTGTTTGATCAGATTTGGAGTTCTAAAATATTTTTTATGAGGGTTTAAAGTTTAGAAAAGGTTTCCTAATCTGGGAGGTACCAGCATTTTTAGACCACTTTCAGTCAAATCTGACCTCGTCATTTCATTTAGAAGGCCCAAATCTATATAAATCAACTTTCATTTCATCAAATTTTGATATCTGAGGCACATTTGACAAGGTTTTGAAGTTGGAGGAAGTCCAATCATAGTAGTGACGTACATTTAACCATCAAATTTAATCTAGTGATTTTTTTGGAATATTCTCTGTAGATTTTGCCAACTTTGCCACCAGATTTGGTAGTTCTACCAGATTTAGTTGGGTTCTACATTTGGCTGGAAGTTTTCCATATTTGACAAAAAAAATTAGTAGACCTCCAGATTTGTTAGCATCACCAAATTTGATGACATCATGCCAAATTTAGCAGAGGTTTCATTTTTTCAAATCTACCCCCCTCACGAATGAGCAATCTGCCTTGGATCAGTCAACTTTGAAGGACCATAACTTGGTCATACGAGCTTCTTTTTTGAAGATATTTTTTCGATTTGGGGTAGAATTTCACGCTCTTCACATTGGTGCATTTTGTTTTTGTTTTTGGTATTTGGTTTTTATAAAAATTGTATATTTTCATAGATGTTGCTAAGTAATCCTCATTTTTTACCCTTTCGGGGCTTCATTCAGGCACATACAACAATATTTTTTGGTGAAATGTCTTTTGAAAGTGCATGATTTTTCTTGTATTTTTTAGTGGTGTAATCTATTTGATCTATTTTTATCAAAAAAATATACTTTGTTTTTTGTGGCCTTTTTTGGCATCTGTATTCACTGAGATCAAAACCACTTCATTTATAAATGGTAGTTATAAAAAGCACTAAATTATAAAGTGCAAAAATTTGGGGAATTAGTTGACATAGTTTCATGGGGGTTACACCATGGTTGTGATTCAGTTATGTAATTCTCTCATTTTTTGCACATTTGATTTCAACAACAACAACAAACACTTTAAATATTAATTATGAAATGGATCTTAGCTTTGTTAATGCACTCACACCTTTCAACTACCAGGAATGGAAAAGTAAAATCATTATGGTTCTTAGAAGTAAAAGGTTATTTCACATAACTATGGGGGTAGAACTTGAGCCAATAACTGAAGCAGATAAGATGAAATAGTTTAATAAATGTGATGAAGCATGTGGGTTATTGTGTCTTTCAGTATCACTTGATCACTTATTTCACATAGAGTCATCAAAATCTTCCAAAGAAGCATGGGACATCCTAGAAAAACTATTTGGGAAAATTAACACTATGAGGGGTCATGAGCTTGAGATTGAGCTAATTAGTTTGAGTCCTAACAACTTTGATTCACTGGAAGAATTATTCACCAAGCTTAAATCACTTAGATTATAGTTAAAATATTGTGTAACTGATAAGAAAGATGAGCAATTAGTTCTTTCTATACTTATAAATCTAGGACCTGATTACTCTATATTTGTCTCTAACTTTTATGCAACCAAAAGAGCCATAAGAGCCAACTGGTCAATGACATCCTTTTATTTCTGATTTAACTAAGGAATAGGACAAATTAATCCATATGGTAACCCTCAAGTCTTCCAAACTTCAGCCCTCAGTGTCGAGAATGGAAAATTAAGAGCCTCTAGCAACAAGGTTAAGAAATAGAAGAGTAAGGATCTTGAGAAGAAGAAATAACAGAAAACCACTACTAAAACTAGCACTAAAACCTCATCCTCTAAAGGGAAACCTAAAAGAGAAAAGTTAAAGTGCTCCTATTTCAAGAAGTTTGGGCATGATGAGCACAAGTGTATGAATAAACAGACTGACCACCTTACACATCTTCTAAAGAAAAATAATATAAAGGTCCCTGAGTTTGTCAAACAGTCATCATCAGCCAAATAATCTTCTAAGGCAAAGGAAAATGGGAAGGAGAAGCCTAAGGGTAAATCTTTAGTTTTATTAGCTTCTGCATCTACTTCATCTTGGGTTATCAATTTTGGTGCTTCACACCATATGGGTTTGTCAGAAGTTGAGTTTCTTGACTTAGAGCCCTGTAGCATGTCCTCCATCACTTTGGGTGATGACACTCTAGTAAAGGTTGTAGGAATATGGACTATTGAAGTCTAAGGTGGAACATTCACAAATTTTCTAAGTGTACCTTCACTATCAACTAATCTTTTTTTAGTGTATTAGATTACTCACATAGGGAAGGGCATGAGAGTCGAGTTCACACCAGATTCAATTGAGATCAGAGAGTTACATAGTGACTCTATAGTTGCATTGAGGAGGGATAATAACCATTTTAGGCTATATACCTTCTCCCATTTTGATCCAAATGTTTCTCCTACTACATTGCTTACCCATATAGATGGAGTTAGCAAACTATGGCATGAATGGATCATCCACCTTAACTACCACTATCTTAAGCAGTTGAGTCAACAAGATATGGTTATAGGCTTGCCTAAAGTTAAATTCTTTATTCTCAAAGGGATTGTGTGAGGGCTGTGTCCTTAAAAAATATCTTGAATAAAAATTTGATAAAGGCAAAGCTAAGAGAGCTATAGTACCTCTTGAGTTGATTCATAGTGATGTCATGGGGCAGTTTCCCCATGCTTCTTTTACTAGGGCCAGATATGTCCTCACCTTCATTGATTATTTTTGCAAATACATGTGGGTCTACTTTCTTAGACAAAAGTCTAAATTTTTTGATAATTTTTGATATTTCAAGGCTTTAGCTGAGAAGCAATCTAGAAAATGCATCAAAATTTTATGATCAGATAATAGAGGGAGTACATCAACCATAGATTTGAGTAGTTTTGTACCACCAAGGAGATTGATCTTTAGTGGATAGTTTTGTACACTCCTCAAAAAAATGGTATAGTAAAGTGCAAGAATCGGTCCTTGAAGGAAATGACTAACTATATGATTCACTCTAGATCATTGGCTCCACAGTTTTGGGTAGAATCTATCAATTATGCATGTTACATCCAGAACCAGGTTTCTCACAAAGCTTTAAAGGGTATCACTCCTTATGAAGCTTGGCATAATATAACATTGGAGGTGCATCATTTTAGAGTGTTTAGATCACCAGTGATGGCATGTATTCCCAAAAATAAATGCAAGGCAATGGAGGTTCAATCCAAACCTTGCATCTTTTTTGGGTATCTAGATGGGATCAAGGGTTATAGACTTCTCCACCCTATGACTCATCAGTTATTCATTAAGAGGAGTGTTAGGTTTTAGGAGACTTCCATTGACTCTTTACTTGACACTTCCCCCTCTACATCAGTTTCACTCAATTTGGATGATCAGTTCGAGGATTCATATCATTCACAACAATTTTTTAAGGTAGAGGCCACTTCTTCTTCTTCTTCAAGTTTTGAGAGTGAGCTAAGTGATGGGGAGTCATCCTCATCCAATTTTAGTCATGCTTTGGAGGATGAGGATTTGACACCTAACTCACAAATTTCATGCCCTCTTTGGGATAGGAAAACACTTGAGAGTGTAGGTACTTGGACAGGGGATCCAGATGATCACAAACATACTTAGATAGACTTTCAGGGTATACCACATGCCTTTTTTGCTTCTACATCAAATCCATAAACTTTTAGAGAGGCTTCAGACATACCTGAGTGGGATAGAGCCATAGATGAGGAATATGTTCCTTGATTAAAGATCAAACTTGGGATTTGACTTCTCTTCCTAAAGGAAGAAAGATGGTTCGATGTAGTTGGATATATTAGACCAATTATGTTGCAAATGGGTCTATTGATAAGTACAAAGCTAGATTGGTAGCTAGGAGATTTTTATAGGTAGCCAACATCAAATACTTAAAGACCTTTACACTCGTGGCCATGATGATTTCGATCAGACTCACACTTGATGTAGTCACAACACATGGATGGAGTGTCCATTAGATAAAAGTGAATAGTGTATTTCTTCATAGAGACCTTGAGGAGGAGATCTACATGAAGCAGGCACCTAGTTTTATTCAAGATTCTTCTTTAGTGTGTAGACTTAGGAAATCCATTTATGGATCAGGTTTGGTATGCCAAAATGGATTCCTTCCTTCTAACTTCAAGTTTTGCTAGATGTCACTCAGATCCCAATGTGTACTTCTTACAACAAGATGATTCATTATTGATACTAGTTTTATATGTTGATGACCTTTTAATCATAGGGAGTTCTTCGACTATCTCACTAGTGAAGAAAACTCTTTAGGATAGATTTTCCATGACTGACTTGGGCTTACTACACTACTTCCTTGGCATTAAGATTTCTCAGATAGATTTAGGGATTTCACTTTCAAAGCCCAAGTATTCTCTTGATCTATTGGCATGGTTTCATATGGCTGATTGTAAGCCATCTTTGACTCTATTCCTATCTAGAGTCAAGCTTGAGGCAAATTGTTCCACTACATTAATTGATGCTACCTTGTATCAACAACTTATTGGTAGCCTTATTTACTTGACTCACACCAGACTAGACATCTCTTATGCTATTGGCATTGTTTCAAGATTCATGTAAGAACCCCATGAGCTGTACTGGAAAGCAACTAAGAGGATCTTGCACTATATTTAGGGTTCACATAGGTATGAGATACACTATAGGGTTAGTTCAGATATTGAATTGGTTAGCTACACAGATTCAGATTGGGTTGGCAACATTGGGAGTCATAATTCCACTTTAGGTTACAGTTTCTCATTGGGTTTTATCCCCATTAATTGGTCAAGTAAGAAGTAGAATGCTATTGCTCTATCTTCCATAGAGGTAGAGTACATGGGAGTTGTTAATGTAGCTACTAAGGCTATTTAGCTTTAAGGGATTAATTCTAAGCTTGATATCTAGATCAGGTGGCCTACAGTCATATTTTGTGACAACTAGAGCACCATTAAAAATTGTAAGAATTCAATCCTTCATCAGAGGACCAAACACTTTAAGATTCACATGCATTTTATTTGGGAGCTAATTCATGAGTAGGTCATTGACTTAGTATTTTTCTGGTCTTTAGAGTAGGTTACTGATATCTTCACCAAAAATTTCACTAAGAGCAAGTTCATTCATCTACGAGCTCTTCTTGGGGTGCGGTCTACTTCAACAAATTACCATCTTTAGGGGGGCTTCTAGCCTCTTCTCTTCTTCTTTGTCTCTCTTTTGGGGGGGGAGTTTTTCCCACTAGGTTTTCTCCTTTTCTCTACTTTATGAGAGATTATATTGTACATGGGTACATCATCATGCCTTGTTGTTGGGACCCCTTTTTTTGTATTTTTGGTATCATTGTTTACCTAAGTTGTGCTTATGGGAGTGTTGGTGTATGCCTTTTTTCCCATGGGTTTTGGCTACATGGTTTCATATTGCTTGCTTAGGGGCTTTAGTGTCATGTTGGTTATTTGGAAAATTTAATACCACATTCACTGGAATGGGTTATATCTTTCCTCCTACAATATATATATGTACCTATTCCCTTTCATATTTTTTAATGAATATTGTGTGGATCATTCCTGTCTCATTTCTCTTTGGATCATTCTTGCATTTGTGTATTTGTGTTTGCTCAGTATTGTCTTGTACAATACACATCTCACATAGCATATTGAATCAAAGCATTCACTTGAATCGGTATTTCTGGATCTCATTTTGATATCACTCACAATAAATGTGAGATGAATGGAAATGCAAAATTCATTGTTTAACAAAGATTATATCTTTGTCATGTTAGATAGATGAAAATTACTTACCTTGAACAAATTGAAAAATAAACATGTGTTAGTGAATTCATGATGTTGTGTTGTTTATATCCCTTCCTACAACATGTATATGATATAATGCTTTCAAAATTAAGGCCAAGGTTTGTTGTTACCTCTTTCAGCTAACATGGTGGACTTACCTAAGATCACAGACTTAAACAACCTAGTTTGTCAAATTTAGTCATTTTATAGGTGTGACAAATAGTTGGAACCCAAATATGCAATGATTTTTATATATTTGACCAATAATAATACATAAACAAACATTTTTTTCACATTAGCTTAAAATTTTGTAAATTTAAGCACCCTATAGAGTTAACATGGGTCATTAATAAAAAATGAAGGGCCATGTTGAAAGACACTTGTGTATGGCTTAATAGTCATTGGTATGTAGATGGAATCCTAATGGTTTTCATTCCCATACCAATAAATGTTATTGTATTTGTATAAAAATTATTATTTTCATTCACATGTTATTAAATGTTGAGTCAAATGTATCAAACCAAATCCTTCTGTGAATTCATGTGGATGTGTTATTCACTCACATTTTTAACATTATAAATATTCTTTTTCATAGTAGTTATTGATATGTTTTCCATTCCATTAGAGGTTACTTATATATTTGGTTGATTTTTATAGTTCGACATGAGGAAACCCAATAATAAGATAATTTTTAGAATGGTCATGTGTAATAATGAATAGTAGAGGAGTCAAATTACTTGTTGATGTTGATGAAGAGGTTAATGAATAATAACCCACTAACAAGCAAAGAGATAGGGAAGTGACTGAAGAGCAACCCACTACCAAAGAGGTAGAGAATGTTTTTTTTCAAAACCAACCCCCTGCCAACTATCATAGAGATTGGAAAAATGATGATATGAAAAGTACAATGTGAGATGTGGATGATAATGGTTACTTGAAAAACATTGTAGCAGTAAAGTGGGGCATCAAACCAAACACTTCATCTAATTAGATGAAAGGGTTAACAATTTATAGAAATAGGGGACCTAGATCTAGAAGAAGATGAGATAGTGCAGTGGTGAAAGGACTTGGTCGATATGGGTCATGGGTTGAACATCTTACATTTAAAGGCATAGGTTTCTAACATATGTGAAACCAAGCCCCAACCCTTTAAATAATGGGGTCCCTGACAAGTCATTGTGGGTAGGCTAAAGAAAGAGGCATCTTGATTTATCTTTGAGAACAATAGAAGGACTAGAGATAGATAGGGTTGTGATGCTAAGGTCATCCATAGTGACATTTTTTTATGATAACTTGAAAAATATGTATATCAAAAACCAATATGGGCCACACAAAATATAGAATTGTGATGAGACAAGGGTATAATCTAGAAAGAATTGTATCATGAAAGTCATCACCAAAAAGGGGGTAAGGAGTGTGCCACAAATAATATTGAAGAGCAGAGAATAGATCATAATTTTAGCATGTTTTAATAAAAATGGACAGAGTATCCTAGGGTTTTAACTCTTCAAATTGAAAATGTAGTTGTCAAGTTTCATTTTATGCTATGAATTAGGGGCATGTATGGTCTCCCAATCCCATACATGGATGATGAAATAATTGTTTATAAACTAGATGGATCATTTATCTAGATCTATTCTAGGAGGAGTATCACTTGAAATATACATCTTCTCATTTTTTATGGGCACAATAACCATGTTTCAATATCAATAATTGAAGAGGCTAGAGCTTTGGGGATTGACTTGTTTACATTACCCACACATTCTAGACACAAATTTTTATCCATTTGAATGTAAGTGTGTTTGGTCCATTTAAGGCCTACTTAAGGAATGAGATGATGTCATGGATGAATATGCATCGTGGTTTTGATATAAACAGACAAGAATTGGACACTTTTGGTAGCATAACATTTAATATGGCACAAACTCCTAACAATATAAAATATAGATTTAGGATAGATGTTTGGCCCCTAAACCCTAAGGCAGTAGCCAATAACATGACTCTATGTGTAACATTTCATGTTAAAGAGGATGAAATTAGTAAAAATAAAAATATAATGAGGTTTATTGGGATACATGAGGGAGATACTCAAGCTACAATGCAACAGTTGGAGAAAATGCAACAAAATATTGTTGATGAAGGTGAACAAGCAGTAAACGTAAAAAATGTTGTAGATGCATTAAATGAAAATGAATAGGAAACAAATCATAGTCAGTAGGTAGAAATAGTTGAATATGCATTGAATGAAATAGATATAACATTTATTTTCATCCAAGATGGATTAAGTCTACCTACCTAAGTAATCCCACCAAAATAGTTGGAGGGAGAAACAAATCTTGGCATTAATTATGAATTAATGGAAGCATATGTGTCTATGTCAATGGAATCATTGCCACCTTCTATCTCACCTGATATATTTAATTACTAGGTAATAGGAAAATAATGGGTCTTAGATGATGTAATGATCAATTTATATGCCAATGAGGACATAGTATAAAATGCAGTGAAAGGTCCTAATTGTGGCCAACCAGAATTGATTGAACAAAAAAAATCAATATTAGAATTTATGAAATTACCAACCAAAAGGGTTGTAAAAAAATAAATAACAATGCACTTAATTCAAGTAAAAAATATCAAATACTCGCATCAATTGAGTATAGGCAAATTTTTATAAAATAATATTCTTGTAATAAAGAGATTGAAGAACTGAAGGCAAGGAAGAAAGAACAAACTGATGAGAGGAAATCCCTTAGGTAGATTGAGAGGGTAAAAAGGGAAAAACATAAGATTTAAAATGAAATAAAAGAAAAAATAAGGAACAAGAGAAGATACAGTAAAGACAAGGGTAAGATAAAAATAAAGAGCATGATAGAAAGGAGACATAATTCAAGAAGGCTAGAAATGAATTGGAGAGGTGAAGGCATTTAAGTAGCGAATTCAACCCTCTACCTGAACAACATCACATATTGAAATACATGATAAACATTATATCCCCAATTGGTTCATGTGGGATTCCTTATTCATAAATCTGTTAACATGGTAATAAATCCCACTAAGGACACAACCATTGAAGGACCAACTATAATTCTACTTTCTTTAAATACATCCAATGAAGGGCATAGCTCTCTTTTTCCACCTTGGATGGTGTAACTTTTGTTTTAATTATTATCTAATGTAATCAAATGTATTAAGTTTTTTATGTAATGTAATTAAGTGTATTAAATAATGCAATGATTATCTATTATATTAGTTTTGACTATGTAATGTAATGAAATTTACTTGTTATCTACCTTTTAGCATGAAAATGGATCATAAGCTTAATGAAAATTTTAAAACCTTCACCTTAAAATGAGTTCCCCATTATTATTTGATGTTATTCACTTTGAAATCTATCATCATTACCCATAAAAAACTAACATAATAATACATTTAAATAATACAAGGAATAAAAAATTTAGAATCATAATAACTATGTTAAGAATCAAAATGTAATCAATGTAAGAGCATAAAAGTAGTACAATCTCCATAAATGTATACTTGTGTTGAGAAACACAATGAAAAATTTGAAAAAATAGTACAATATTTGCAAACTTAAGAAGTTTAAAGAAACACAATGTTTTCAAAACTTTCATGATCAGGACAATAATTATTCACCCTTTATAACAATTAAACTTTTGTCAAAAAAAATAACACGTAAATAAAGTAATTGACAATATAATGGAAACATGTCAATAATAAAAATGGAAAAGTACAGTTGCATTTGCTACTCAATTTTTTGGAGATAAAGTTTGTGATTACATGGCTAATAATAATGGCAATAAGAGCTGAAAAAATTTATTGGATTGTTGTGCTCATTGGCCTGATCTCTCCCCTAGAGTTTGGGATGTTCAACAGTTGATCCAGGGGGTCAGAATCCCTCTCTTCCCATGAGAGGATGAACAATATTGGTGGCCAAATAAGAATGGTTGGTTCTATGTCAAGTCTGTTTATCATCTAATGGTCCCTGAGGTTCATAGAAAGGAGATATGGAAAAAGGTTTGGAACCATAAACTTTTACCAAAAGTTAACATGTTTTGGTGGGCTGTGACTCATAACAAAATTTTAACCCAAGACAACTTACAAAAGAGAGGGTTTACCCTAGTTAATAGATGCTATCTGTGTTGCTTAAAGGAGGAAATTGTTTCCCATCTTTTCATACACTGTGATTTTGCCTGGGAACTTTGGGACATAATCCTGAAGAATTTTGGCATTCAGTGGGTCTGTAATTCTAACCTTAAGGAAGTCATTAACAGCTAGAATCCTACCTTTTCTCATCCCTGGCTCCTTGAGTTATGGAAGCAAACTTTGCCATGTTTGAGCTGGACTTTATGGAAAGAGCGCAACCATAGAATTTTTAGGGATACTAATAGAGATGCCTCTCAGGTTTTTCATACTTTTATTAAGACTCTATTGGAAAGTGTCACTAATGCCCATATTCACACTTTATATAAACCTCTAACTCATGAAGAGGAACAAATCATGACTAAATGGAAGATCCTAAATCATATACCTACTCATAATAATTCTAAAATATTACAGAGACTCAATACTAGATGGAATCCCCCGAAGCCTAACTGGTTGAAACTTAACTTTGATGGGGCCTCTAAGGCTGATGGTAAAGCTAATGGGGGAGGGATTATAAGAGATGACAAAGGGTGGATGATTTTTGTCTAAGCTGGTGGAATGGGCTATCAGAGTAATAATTATGTTGAAGTAATTGCTCTTCTATGGGGGATTAAACTGGTTATATCCCTTGGTATTAAGAATTTGAGTATCTAGGGGGACTCTAAAATGGTTGTTGATACGGTAAACAATGAATCGATTGTTGGTATTAAGTTGAAAGACATTATTAGGGATATAAAAATTCTCCTACAAAATTTTACCAAGGTAGACATCTCACATATCTATCAGGAGGGCAATGGTGTTGTTGATGCCTATGCCAATCTTGGCCAACAATATCAAATTAGCGATGTTGGTGCCAAATTGATCACATCCCTTTAAATACTAGGGATCTCATTCAAAAAGAGGTGATGTGTTAAGGATGAGTTAGACACATGGGAGAGTTAGCTCACCTCATCAATCCTTTCAGAGAGTGCCGATGTGTATCTTGGAGTACAGTTCCTTTTATACTTTTTTTATCATCATTTTTTATTTATTATGCCTCCTTGATAAGGCAAGCAGAGTGCTTAATCATTATGGAGATCACCATAAAATTATGTTTAAGCATGGGATGAGTAAGTGTCATATTTGCATGATGTTCCTAATTATGTGTCGTTTCATCACCATTATCAATATTCATAATCAACGGATTGAAGATACTGTAAATATGATGGTGAAGATTTTAGACTTTGTTGGTCTGCTCTGTAAGTCCAACATGGGTGGTGATAAAATATGAATGGAACCCATTTCTTGTTGTGAGTTAAAATACAACCTGGTGGTCTGGTACTATTGCAAAGAGGGAGGGATTAGCCCCTACTTGGAGTGACTCAACGGGTTTGATGAAAACCTTTCTAAATAATTTGCTAGGTCATGGCTAAATCGACGAGTCTCTATTGGGGGAATTAGCTTTGAGATTTTAGAGAATGTGATTGCTATGGCCACTAGCATGTCTACTCAGGGGATTAAACTACAGTGAAAAACTAAAATTGTGGACTTGTCTAGTCAAAAGCTCTTTCTTGGAGAAGGCAAAGAACTAGCACCTTATTAGGGGGGATTTGATCGGGCCAAGTTACCTGAGGCTTGGGACGGCATGTGTTTTATCCTCATAAATTATTTCACTCTAGAGGGGTGCTTTACCAGGTTTTACAACTATCATCTTCCTCTTCTGAACCACTTTAGGTGAAATGTGCACATTAGCTTTCCTTTTTATCTGCTTTTTTCCCTTGAGCATTTTTTTGTTAGGGTTAGATATAAATTAGCTAAGAAACCTGATAAGAATCATATCCCCCTTCATCAGGGACTTATTTTTTGTCTTTACAATTTCCATCTTGTGCTCAAGCCTTCCAAGTCCATTCAAATTGATAGTGGGGAAATTTCTTCTAACCCTATTTCTATCAATGTTATTGAAGAGTTGTGCCCTTCCCCTGTCTCTATTAAGACTAAAGAAGTTTCTTTCTCTTCTCCCGAGGAGATTCCCATAGACACTCTGGGTTATTTTGTGAGTATGAAAGGCAAGAAGAGGAAGACATATGCTGGTGAAGTAGGCACTGTGGGGACTATTGTGGGGACCCCAAAAAATCCATGTAGGACCCTTGGGGGCCAAGGTGGTAAGTCTCATGTGTCTTCTAAGGCTATTAAAGAGGTATCTTCGTCAAGAGTTAGACAGTTAGGGTGAATTATTGGCAAAATTGCTCCCAAGGCTAGGCTTATCAACTATTCTAAGAGTGCCTCAGATGAAGACACTCAAGAAGATGAGGCCAAGGACATGGATGTTCAAAAAATCTCTACGGATACTAAGGGTAAACATGAGACTAAAGAATTAGAGGCTACTGCTGAAGATGTTGTTGACTTTGTGGAGAATGCTAGCAAAGCGAGAAAGATGGTTGTGGAAGAAGCTAATGATGAAACTAAAATTGAGGCTAGGTTGAGATCTAAAATTGCAGTCCTGAGGGGTCGCATTCATAAACTAGAGCAAAAATTTTCTACTGTGCTACGTAATTCTATTTTACTTAATATGTCTGTGCTGCAGGACCTAGGTGCTACTGTTACTGCTAAAACTGAGGATAACTCTGTGAACTTGGATGACCTTATTAAATCCATGTTTAAGTAAGGAGAGGTCCTACCTCCTTAGTTTTTGGCTTTCATTTTGATACTCTATCTTTGTTTTTAGTTGTGGCTTTTGTTGTGTCTGTTGGTTCTTGGGCAGTGATTTTTATGTTTTAAGACACCTTTTGTGATGGTCGCCTCTATGGATTTTTTGCTATTGTAAGGGTTTAGCCCCTAGTTTATCCACCTTATATTATAAAAAACATATCAATAACACAACAATATGCATTCAAAAAATGATTTGGTTTGATACATCTAACTTAACATTGATTGGTATGTGAATGAAAATATTAATTTGATACAAAGAAAATTACATTTACTAGTATGTGAATGAAACCCTATGGGCCTTCCCTCCACATTCTAGTGATTGTTGAATCATACACACATTCGTATTCCAACATGGCCATTCATTTTATATTAATGACCCATGCTAACTAGACAACATGCCTAAGTGCACAAAATTTTAAGGCAAAGTAAAAAAAATTGTTCTTTTATAAATTACAATTCATCAAACTTATAAAAATCATTAGATATATATCCTCATTATATTTGTATGTGAATGAAAAAATTAATTTTAATATAATGATGGTAATAATTATTAGTATGTGTTTAACCCTAAAATCTAGATTAAGTGATCTAGGGTTAAAGGGGTAGAGATAGACTAGGGTACAAGGATGGTAGACTATCTTTAAAATAGGTCAATTAATTACAAAACTCAAATAAAACATATACTAAATTTATTATGTTGATATATTCTAAAAATAAAAAGTATAATTATTCTATATATTGTAATAATAATGAAAATAAGATAGACAGTTTTGATGTTAATACAAATCTAGATCTAAAACATGAAAAAAGTAGACTAGATATAGATTGTGGATCAATCACCTAATTCTATAAATTATAATTTTGAAGCCTCAAACACTTTCATCGATCTGGGATAGTTGCATTGACACTTATGTCTAAATTATACATAGGTGTCTAGTATGGAATACCTACTAAAACTAGATGCAACCACCTGGATGCTTATGGGTTCCGTGTCTCCTTCACTCTGGTGCATTTAAATTTGGGTCATAAACTATTACTCCTTGTCAAATATCAAAACCCTAGTTATTCATCTTCATATTAGCTATGAAAAAAATGGGTTAGTGGGTACACAGTGTTAAACTACCCAAAATACTCCTCCATCAATGAGCATTGCTTACATAGCCAATATACTGAAGAGGGCCTCAAACTTATAGAGGTATCCCCTATGTGTTGGCTTGTGTGTGAATCATGCAATGTGTGATAAACAAGTACAACAATGACCTAGTTTGTAACTTAAAAAATGTTTTTCATGGAGTGTTCATTCAATACTTTAAAATTATATATGTATTGTCCCTATAATGGATATAAAAATAGGAGAAAATGGGAAAGTTTTGTTCACTTGAGTGCTTGATTGAATGCCTTTGGTATTTTTCTTTATGAGTTGTTAGGTATTTACTAGATTTAGAATGAATGAGGATTGATCTTGTATTTATACCAATCCCTTTGGAGAATATCTCTCATTAAAACACTTAGGAATATGTTTCATTTGTAAATTAGATGACTTTAGGTCATTGGACACTTGCATCATAATAGGATATTGTGTCAACATAGGCATTTGACTTGGATGCAAGTGTCTAGGTAGTTGAAAAATAGGGGTAGATCTAAAACTTTTAGAGATGGAAGATAAATAGGTTTATAGCATTCTAGGCAAGATAAAAGGTCTGAGTCATTAGAATTACATTGGTTAAACTAAGAGATAAAAAATTAGGCATAGAGAGAGAGTATGCGCTCGAGCCTTTTGACAACAAGAAAGGTCTAAAATTTGATGATATGTATTTTCTAAGTGTACAAGATTTAGGTGCTATATAATTCAAAAATAGTGTTTATATCCCCCCTTAATCTAGTAATGAAATTCTTAATTTAAAAGAAAATGAATGTGTACCTAGGTGTGCATAACACACCTTGCCTTTGCTTGAGTCTAGCTTGAGTGATTTGCTAATGACTAACCTGAAACCAAGGGCATGCTATAATATATAATCAGTGCATATAATATGAAATTGAAAGCATTAAAATTGAAAGAGAGCAAGGTTAAGGAGTGAACATGTGTATTAATGCAACCACCTTGCCTTTTAGCAATTTGATTTGAAAAGATATGTCATTATAAATAATTAGAGCTAATATTAGGACAATTATAAATCTATAAAGTTCATATATTTATAGATATAAAAAGAACTTAGAGGACACATGCCCTCAAATTTGGATAAAATCTGAGTTACCACTTAACAGTCAAGATTAGCTCAATCATGCAACCAATCATAATTATACTCTAGTGAATGTGAGTGAACCAAGTCAACTCACACTATAAATTGGTGAGATTAGATGATGTAATCAATTTTAACCTATAAACTTGGTAAGATTGATTTATTTAATCATCTCAACCATACCAAAAAGTAAACCAACTACTACAATGGATTGGCTCAATACAATCCATAAAAATCCAACTTGGTAGGTGATGAAAGTCCTTTAAAGTATTTAAAATTTGAAATCTGATTTGATTTTACAAATTTTAGGTGATCTTTGCATAGCATATTCACCTTAGATATCTCTCATACTAAAATTATGTATAATAATGGTATAGATGTATAGAATTCTACCACAAATGTGTATTTGAAGCATATAACTGTGTAATTTGGCCAACTATGTAAGTGTGGAAAGCATGTTTCTAAAACATGCCCCCACCATCTATCTAAATATAAGAATTAGTGTATATGTATAGAGAACATGTTTCCAAAACATTTTCCTACTGCATATGGATAAATATAAAAATTAATAAAGTGTCAATGTGGAGGACATGTTTCTAAAACATGCCCCTACTATAATATGTGTTTGTTAAATATTGAATAAGTATGTAGAACATGTTTCCAAAACATGCCCCCATTGAATCTTGTATTGTCAAAAATGTGGATAACATGTTTTCTAAACATGACCCCATTATAATCTAAATCTATGAATCAATATGAAAGTTGTGCCTCTATGACATGCCCCGACTAATATGCCCCCTTTTTTGAGGTGAGGAAAAGTATCAACTAGTAGTTACCTTACCTCAAAAGGATAAGATAATCATGTGAATTGTGAACGTACTATGTAGCATATAGAAAGAACATGTCTAGGTAGATATATCATTGAATCATGAAGAATATGATCACACCAAGTTCTAAGATGCATCATGTAGATCATGACAATGTCTAGATAGTAACAATACAACCTTAATAAAAAATAAGAACACACACAGGAGCACTCAAAAGTAAATCAAAAGAAAATGGTCTGAGGAGACCTCAAAGAATGGACATGTTCCAATGTCATACAATCAAAGGGAAATGACTTAGTCAAATTTACACAAAAGTAATGATGACATATTCAAATGTCAACATACAAAAAACCAATACATATTCAAATGTCGAAGAGGCAAACAATTACATGAGGGCCACCAATAATGGAGCATATTCAAATACTCAAAAAATCAAGATAATATCAAGACAAGACACTCAAGTAAGTGCATGAATAAAGTCATAAGTAACCATCATAAACATAACTTACTAGTCTATGGATCATATGTATTATAAATAATATTAAGTATATAACATGTAAAGTACATTGTGAAAGATATAATCATGGATAAAGGCATGTGTAGTACATTAGCTCAAGCATGATAATGTAAAATGATCATAGAATGATATAACCTGGGTGTATCATGATATAGAAAGCAGATGCCCCTAATGTCTATATGACATGAGTAGAGGGAAGGCCCAACATCTGAAACTACATAGATCATGTATTTGTGTATGCATAAATCACACTCAAAAGATGTGTGAAACATGTGTGTATATATAAATAAATGATATGCCATATACTAACATGGAACCAAAAACATATATGCAAGGAGCCAATAGAATATATAGACGCTAAAAATATTTTGGGATTTTTGAAGTTTTGTTTTGGATTTTTATAATATTTACAACTATTTATTCCAACAAATCTTCAAATTCAGGAGGCAAGATACTGTGTGGTGGCCTTTCTTTCCAAAATTGTTTATATTGCATAAGTGCCAAAAGTCTTGTGTCTACTAGTAACTCACTATGGGTAATCATTAATAATTTGCCCCATATTTGTTATATGGTGTATGAACCTATTTATTGTCATGTTTAAAAATAATACATTATTTTTTAACACTAAGAATTGATTTCATATCAGTCAACCATTGTTGTCCAAGGTAGAAATTCAAGTATGGTTGTTGGCTCATTACCCATATATCAAGGTCCACTACCTTTGGGCCACATGTGATGGGTAATATAATATACAAAATATTTAATCTTAAGAACTAGATTAAGGAATTTAAGGTTAAAGGGGACTTTATATCCTAGAGCACAAAGATGATATACTATCTCTAAAGCAGGTCAATTAATTTCAAAAATCTAATAAAACATGTACTAAATTTATATGCTGAGATATGATAAAAATAGAAAGTACAACTATGCTAGATATTACAATGATAATAAAAATAAGATACTTAGTTGGTTTTAGTGATAATACAGATTTAGATCTATAATAGGCAAAAATTAGATTAGATCTAGATTATTGATTAGTCAAATGATTCAAAAAATTATATCTCTAGAGTCTTGGACATTTGCATCGACTTGGGACAGTTAAATCGACACTTCTATTTGGATCAAATGCAAGTGTCTAGTAAAGAATTCCTATTGAAACTAGATGCAACCACTTGGATGCTTATATGGTTTATGTTGTCTTTATTCTGATGCATTCATATCTAGGTCATGGATTGTCTCTTTTTATCAAATATAAAAACCCTAGTTCTTTATCTTTGTATTGGTTGTGGTAAAAATGAGTTAATGGGCACACGATGTTGATCTAATCTAAAAACCCCTTTGTCAATGGACATTTCCTACATATACAATACTCTAAAGAGGAATTTAGACTTAGGTAATTTTTTTCTACATGTTGGCTTGTGTATGAATCATGAAATGTGTGATAATCAAGTATAGCAGTGACCTAACTTATAATTTTGAAAATGTAGCTCATGGAGTACTCCTTCAGTACTTCAGACCTATAGATGTGTTGTCCCTATTACTATTATGAAAACAATATAAAATAGTGAACATTTTCTCACTTGGTTATTTGATTTAATGTTTTTGATATTTTACCTTGAGTTTTTAGGTATTTTCTAGCTTTAGAATAAATGAAGATTGATCTTCTATTTATACCAATCCCTTTGGCTAATATTTCACATTAAAGAACTTAGATCGACCATAGGAATATGTTTTGATTATAAACTAGATGACTTTAGGGCACTGTACACTTGCATTGGAATATGACACTTACATTAATATAGGCATCTGACTAAGACGTAAGTGTCTGGGTAGTTGGAAAATAGGTGCAAGTCCAGAACTAGTATAGATGGAAGATAAGCAATTTTACAACATTTTAAGCAAGATAGAAGGTCTAAGTCATCAGAATAACATTGGTCAAACTAAGAGATAATAAATTAGATAGAAAAAGATAGTGTGTATGAGCCTTTTAGTAGAGTGAAAGGTCTATAAATTGAAAGTACATCAATGATATGTATTTTCCAAGTATACAATACCGAGATGTTATATATTTCAAAAATAGTGTCTACAATATGTTGATGAAAACCTTCATTTTGATACAAAGACAATAATATTTACTAGTATGTGAATGAAAAAATTCAGGGCTACCATCCACATACCAATAAATGTTTAGTCTTTCATTCTAAGTTCAAATCCATTTCCATCCAAACAAACAATAATTTCATGCTTGTTGAATTTTAAAATTTGTTAGAATATGTATGAATTAATCAAATACATAATTAAATAAGCATAACAGTCATTTAAAAAGCATTTTTGTGTATACCAATATTTTCATAATTATTCCATCCCAAGTTCAAATATCTTTCCATCCAAACAAGCATTTTTGTGTGGTAATGTTTAGTGGGCATTTGTAGAAGCCATGAAAAGTTGGAGGCATGCAAACATAAATGCATCTCAAATATAAAAACATGGAAACGTGAACAAATAACATATCAACAATAGCTAAGGCAAAGAATATTTTTAATGTTAAAAATGTAAATGAATAACACATCAACATTAACGATAACAACATATTAATAACATAGCAACATGAATTCATAAAAGGATATAGTTCGATAAATATAACTCAACTTTTACTAGTATGTGACTGATATTATTAAATTTGATATAAAGACAATAAAATTTTTAGTATGTGAATGAAAATATTTAGGACTTCCATCCACATATCGATAAATGTTCACTAACACCTGTTCAGTTTATAGGTTGTTCAAAGCAGGTAACATTTCATCCCTCTGACATGTTGAAGCTATAATCTATGTTAAACAATGCATTCAACATAAAATCTAGTTGGGTTCCATCACTATTCATTTCATATTTACTACTAGTGAGTGACATTTTAACATGGGACACTGAATGGGATTAACATGACACTTTAATGTAGGGAAACATAAATGTGTCACAGATATAAATAACACAACAACACGAGCTCAGATACAAAAACATGATGAGGTGCCTAATTGCACAAATTTTTAATACAATGTAAAAATATCTTCATATGTATATTATTATAGGTCAAATTTATAAAAATCATTGCACATTTCAGTCCCATCTATTTTTCACACCTATAAAATGACTAAAAATGACAAACTAGGTGGTGTTAGTCTGCATTCTCAAGTAAGCCCATTAGATTGGATCGAGGAGGGAGAAACAAACCTTGGCCTTAATTATGAAATAATTATATTGTCTACAAATTATAGGTAGAAATATAAATGTGAATGAAAACCTTGAGGGATTCCATACAAACACCAAGAAATGTTGATTCAGATGTTAATGAAAACATGTCAACATTGTGGGTAAGGATTCATCCCTCAAACATGTTTAGCCTACAATCTCTATGAAATGATGCATGAGTGACTTGAACAAAGCATGTTAAATAGGTTATAGATTTTATATTTGGTAGCATTAACTATCCCTATTAATGGAAACAAATCCCACCAAGCATCTTCAAACATGGCCCTTCGCTACATAGTACATTAAAAAATGATAACATTTAACAGTATGTGAATAAAAACCTTGTTATTTTCATTCACATAACTACTAAAATTCACTAAAATATAAAATCACACAAAAATAATTATAATGACATTAACAAGCATTTGGGTTCCATTACATTTTGGGGAGAGTTACTTGAACAAGCCATGTTAAATAGATTAAATATAGTGCACATGTCAACATTAACAAGCCACCAAGTATCTTTAAAAATGTTTGTTGCATATTAATAATCTAAGCATCTTTCAACATGGCCCTTTGTTATGTATTAATGTTCCAACATGGACTGTGAATTAAGAAAATGATATTTTTTAATACAAAACTAATAACATTTATTGCTATGTGAATGAAGACCCTGATGCCACATCATGAACATACTAGTAAAAGTTGACTCAAATGTAAGAAACACCAAAAAAACATTAAAATAATAGTGAAAATCATGTATTATAACAGCGTAAAAAAATAAATAAATATTATCATGGGTTCAGTTATAGCCACAAGGCATACACCTTGAAACAACGCTTTGTCCCTCCATATTTTCAACGCTAAGAGCTCTGTGAAATGTTATAGATGGCAGAAGAGGCATAAGGGTTTCATAAATATTATTGGGATAAATAACGGGAAGCACACAATTTATTACCAAGCAACTTAATATGCAAAAATTAACCAGAATACACAAGTAACTAGAATTCATAAATAACACATGATATGAGAGACAATACACAACTTGTATTAAAACTCTTTCAAAAGGAAATACAACAAAGAAGGCTGCCACAGTTCTTCTTTCTTACACACCTCTAGGGCTCCCACACCTCTAGGGCATAAATAGTAAATCTTCCCTCAAAGCTCTCTCTCCTAGGTCCCAACACCCAACTCAAACACAGAGTTGGTGTTCACCTTACACCTGTGCTCCACACACTCCACAAGTGCTCCACGCACTCCACAAGTACACAAACATACTTCAAGTAGATCTCCCCTGAACCTGCAACAACCTGCACCTCAATCGACCTTACTTATGGAAGGATCTTCCTTGCCTTCCTCTTTGCTCTCTGTTTGAGTACACACTGTACTCCAAGTAGATCTTGCCTGATTCTGCTCCCTATTGTGTTGTTGTCCTATCTGATCTTGCACACCTATAAATCAATCTGGATCTGCACACCTGTGAACCTTGACCTTGCACACACATACACTTGCAAATCAATGATCTTACTTACCATGTAGATCTCCTAAAATAGCCATGCTCACCTGATGACCAAGATCATACATACATGAAGAACCCTCTTGATTCTCCAATCTAGCACCCACACTTGGTACTGTGGCACTAGGAGGAACACACCATTGCTCTCCTCTCTCTGAAGGAGCTTATATTATTGCTCTCTTACTCTCTAGCACAAGTTTACAATACAACCAATGAGTCTCTTAAATAGATCTCATGCAAACAATAATTAGACATCCAATTATAATAATTAGATCCACAGCTCTTAGTCTAAAATTGGCTCTTGACATGCAAACACTTGGTTTGTTAGCTAACTGTCTGTAATACATGCAGCTCGAACCACATAGGTGACCGACGTCAGTCCCTATCTTCCTGGGGCATGTCGACGCCGATCGACTTCTAACCGATGTCGGTTGCTCTCCTGCCTTATCTTGCTGACATCGGTTGGCCTGATCGACACCGATGTCTGTGACACTCTGTAACCCTTCACAACCTCCTTCCTTGCTTGCATCAGTGAAGCTTTTAGCTCCACAACCTAACAATCTCCCACTTAGAGATAAACAGCTGCACTGTACCTGTACCTATACTTCATCTAATCTCTTTCCTGGCTTGTATCCCTCTTCAAGCTCAATCCTGAAGACAACCCACCACACAACCTATGGTGCACCTCCTGTCATCCGAGCACCCTACCACATCCAAACCTACAAACCCATGTAGTGAAGTCCTGACCCTGCATGTATACCTGATGCTGGTCCCTCTCAAATACCTGAGAACCCACTTCCCCGAATTAGCTCCTAACTCTCTGACAACACCCACTGCTTGGGCAAACTCAGGCCTATACCAGACCTCATGTGATTTCGGACACTGAACTATCTAGCCCTTTGTGTGCTATGGTTCTACATTCTAAACCTCACCAACACCTGATTCACATCAGCTCCCACTGGAGACAAAATCAACCTGTGATCTCCCATGTCTCCCATGCCAGAGAATTTTGCTGCTCCAAATTCTTCATAGCAAACCACTGAACCTAATCTTACCCTTAGCTCAGCAAAACCCTGTATGTACAAACCTGCTAGCAAACATACCATCCACATACAGTAACAAGATAATGTCATGACCATCATCCCCCTATTAAGACAAACTAAAGTAGTTACCCTGACATTGACTAAAGTCATGCTTTGTCATCCCCCTGTCAAAACCTGTACCACTATCCTGCAGCTTCTTCAAGACCATGTGACTTGGTCTTTCGTCTCACGTGTCCATTCTCTCTATTCTTCAACTAAGGTATCCATTCATCTCTGTGCTTTCATATCGGCTGGCAACCCTACCAAATCTCCACTTGGTTTTGCATCCTATTCCTGCCATGCTCCCACTGTTTCTTGGATCCTTCCTGCTCTACACTCAGCAACTAGTATAAAGAAGAGGAAAAATGAATTTGAGGCTTACTTACCACCTTCAGTCCTCCACATGGGCATTTGAGACTCCTTGACAGCTTGTTGTCTGCCTAAAATCCATTGCAGTGACCGACCTTGGTCACCACACAGTCTACATCCAATTGACGTCGGTTACATGCGCCTATCCTGACTACCAACCCTGCCGACATCGGTGTCCCCCTGCTACTGACATCGGTCCTCTTAACTGATGTCAGTCTTACCTACTACCGATGTCAATTTTCCTATCGACGCCGGTACTTGTGTTCACCTGTGAGTGATGAATTTTTACCCGCGAGCTCCTTTGAATCAAAACCTATGTCCAAACAACCCTGCTCAAAAGTATCCAGCTCCATCCATTGGTCTCTATTCACCATCTCCTCCATAAACACCAAGGCTTTCCACTTCTTAAGCCTATCAAATATATCAGTCTTCCTCTTAAGAACATGCATCTCCTTCTTGCTCATGTGACCAAGCCTACAAAGCCACATTTCTGCAACAGAAGAAGAATCAGTAATATAAACAAGTAGATAAAGAGTCCCTATTTTCTTACCACCAGCCAATTCAAGTGCATCCACTGTGAAAGTTCTTGTGCATCTCTCATCACCCAAATTTTTTGAAGAAATTAGCCACATCTCCAAACATGGGACCTGCATGACCTCCTTCAACACCCATGTGTTGGCCGCCTGCAATTTCAGCTTCACTTCCCCTTTGCCAATTCCTTGGCAAGGCTCCCCAGCTCCTCTCCTTGGGGCTGCATGGAAAGAGGCAACAAAATCTATTATCCAAGATTCAACTTTATCCAAGAAACCTCCCAGAGCATCTTGTGCAACAAAACTTGCAACATCTACATCTTCAATTCCTTCATGTTGATCTGCTACCAACCAACAATATTCTTTTCCCTACTCTTTCTTTCCATAAGACCGTAAGTGACCATCTGTGCTTTTCAACTTCTCCATTCTTAGCTTACTTTCATCTGCCATTGCTCTACTCTCACTCAATCAGAAACCCCTGAGAGTGACCTGTAACCAAACACAAAACTGCTCCCTGCAACTTTAGCTCTGATACCACGTGCTGGGATAAATAACGGGAAGCACACAATTGATTACCAAGCAACTTAATATGCAAAAATTAACCAGAATACACAAGTAACTAGAATTCAAAAATAACACATGATATGAGAGACAATACACAACTTGTATTAAAACTCTTTCAGAAGGAAATACAACAAAGAAGGCTGCCACCGTTCTTCTTCCTTACACACCTCTAGGGCTCCCACACCTCTAGGGCATAAATAGTAAATCTTCCCTCAAAGCTCTCTCTCCTAGGTCCCAACACCCAACTCAAACACAGAGTTGGTCTTCACCTTACACCTGTGCTCCATGCACTCCACAAGTACACAAATGTACTTCAAGTAGATCTCCCCTGAACCTGCAATAACCTGCACCTCAATCGACCTTACTTATGGAAGGATCTTCCTTACCTTCCTCTTTGCTCTTTATCTGAGTACACACTGTACTCCAAGTAGATCCTACCTGATTATGCTCCCTATTGTGTTGCTATCCTATCTGATCTTACACACCTGTAAATCAATCTGGTTCTGGACACCTGTGAACCTTGACCTTGCACACACATACATTTGCAAATCAATGATCTTACTTACCATGTAGATCTCCTAAACTAGCCATGCTCACTTGATGACCAAGATCATACATACATGAAGAACCCTACTGATTCTCTAATCCAACACCCACACTTGGTACTGTGGCACTAGGAGGAACACACCATTGCTCTCCTCTCTCTGAAGGAGCTTATATTATTGCTCTCTTACTCTATAGCACAAGTTTACAATACAACCAATGAGTCTCTTAAATAGATCTCATGCAAACAATAATTAGACACCCAATTACAATAATTAGATCCACAGCTCTTAGTCTAAAATTGGCTCTTGACATGCAAACACTTGGTTCGTTAGCTAACTACCCGTAATACACGCAGCTCAAACTACACAGGTGATCGACATCGGTCCCTATCTGCCTAGGGGGTGCCGACGCCGGTTGACTTATGATCGACATCGGTTGCTCTCCTGCCTTATCCTGCCAACGTCGATTGGCCTGACTGATGCCGGTGTCTGTGACACTCCGCAACCCTTCGCAACCTCCTTCTCTACTTGCATCAGTGAATCTTTTAGCTCCACAACCTAACAATCTCCCACTTGGAGATAAACAACTGCACTATACCTGTACCTATACTCCATCTAATCTCTTTCCTGGCTTGTATTCCTCTTCAAGCTCAATCCTGAAGACAACCCACCACACAACCTATGGCGCACCTCCTGTCATCCGAGTACCTGCCACATCTGAACCTACAAACCTATGTAGTGAAGTCCTAACCCTGCATGTATACCTGCTGTTGGTCCCTCTCAAATACCTGAGAACCCACTTCCCCGAATTGGCTCCTAACTCTCTAACAACACCCACTGCTTGGGAAAACTTAGGCCTATACCAGACCTCATGTGATTTCAAACACTGAACTATCCAGCCCTTTGTGTCTCCAGTTCAGCATTCTAAACCTCTCCAACACCTGATTCACATCAGCTCCCATTGGAGACAAAATCAATCTGTGATCTCCCATGTCTCCCATGCCAGAGAATTTTGCTACTCCAAATTCTTCATAGCAAACCACTGAACCTAATCTTACCCTTAGCTCAGCAAAACCCTATATGTACAAAACTGCTAGCAAACATACCATCCACATACAGTAATAGGATAATGTCATGACCATCATCTCCCTGGTAAGGCAAACCACAGTAGTTACCCTGACATTGACTAAAGTCATGCTTTGTCATCCCCCTGTCAAAACTTGTACCACTATCCTGCAGCTTCCTCAAGACCATGTGACTTGGTCTTCCGTCTCACATGTCCGTTCTCTCTATTCTTCAACTAAGGTATCCATTCGTCTTTGTGCTTTCATACCGGCTGGCAACCCTACCAAATCTCCACTTAGTTTTGCATCCTATTCCTGCCATGCTCTCACTATTTCCTGGATCCTTCCTGTTCTGCACTCAGTAACTAGTATAAGGAAGAGGAAAAATAAATTTGAGGCTTACTTACCACCTTTAGTCCTCCACATGGGCGTTTGAGACTCCTTGATAGCTTGTTGTCTGCCCAAAATCCATTGCAGTGACCGACCTCGATCACCACACAGTCTGCATCCAACTGACGTCGGTTACATGCGCTTGTCCTGACTACCAACCCTGCCGACGTCGGTGTCCCCCTGCTGCCGACGTCGGTCCTTCTGACCGACTTCGGTCTTGCCTACTACCGATGTTGGTTTTCCTACCAATGTCAGTACCTGTGTTTGCCTGTGAGTGATGACTTTTTACCCGCGAGCTCCTTTGAATCAAAACCTATGTCCAAACTACCCTACTCAAAAGTATCCAGCCCCATCCACTGGTCTCTGTCCGACATCTCCTCCATAAACACCAAGGCTTTCCACTTCTTAAGCCTATCAAATATATCAATCTTCATCTTAAGAACATGCATCTCCTTCTTGCTCATGTGACCAAGCCTACAAAGCCACGTCTCCACAACAGAAGAAGAATCAATAATATAAACAAGTAGATAAAGAGTCCCTGTTTTCTTACCACCAGCTAATTCAAGTGCATCCACTGTGAGAGTTTTTGTGCATCTCTCATCACCCAAATTTTTTGAAGAAATTAGCCACATCTCCAAACTTGGGACCTGCATGACCTCCTTCAACACCCATGTGTTGGCTGCCTGCAATTTCAGCTTCACTTCCCCTTTGCCAATTCCTTGGCAAGGCTCCCCAGCTCCTCTCCTTGGGGCTGCGTGGAAAGAGGCAACAAAATCTATTATCCAAGATTCAACTTTATCCAAAAGACCTCCCAGAGCATCCTATGCAACAACACCTGCAACATCTGCATCTTCAATTCCTTCATGCTGATCTGCTACTAACCAACAATATTCTTTTCCCTGCTCTTTCTTTCCATAGGACCGTAAGTGACCATCTGTGCTTTTCAACTCCTCCATTCTTAGCTTACTTTCATCTGCCATTGCTCTACTCCCACTCAATCAAAAACCCCTGAGAGTGACCTGTAACCAAACACAAAACCTGCTCCCTGCAAGCTTAGCTCTGATACCACATGTTGGGATAAATAATGGGAAGCACACAATTGATTACCAAGCAACTTAATATGCAAAAATTAATCAAAATACACAAGTAACTAAAATTCAGAAATAACACATTATATGAGAGACAATACACAACTTGTATTAAAACTCTTTCAGAAGGAAATACAACAAAGAAGGCTGCCACAATTCTTCTTTCTTACACACCTCTAGGGCTCCCACACCTCTAGGGCATAAACAGTAAATCTTCCCTCAAAGCTCTCTCTCTTAGGTCCCAACACCCAACTCAAACACAGAGTTGGTGTTCACCTTACACCTATGCTCCACGCACTCCACAAGTACACAAACATACTTCAAGTAGATCTCCCCTGAACCTGCAACAACCTGCACCTCAATCGACCTTACTTATGGAAGGATCTTCCTTGCCTTCCTCTTTGCTCTCTGTCTGAGTACACACTGTACTCCAAGTAGATCCTGCCTAATTCTACTCCTTGTTGTGTTGCTGTCCTATATGATCTTGCACACCTGCAAATCAATCTAGTTTTGCACACCTATGAACCTTGACCTTGCACACATACACTTTTAAATCAATGATCTTACTTACCATGTAGATCTCCTAAAATAGCCATGTTCACCTGATGACCAAGATCATACATACATGAAGAACCCTGTTGATTCTCTAATCCAGCACCCACACTTGGTACTGTGGCACTAGGAGGAACACACCATTGCTCTCCTCTCTCTGAAGGAGCTTATATTATTGCTCTCTTACTCTCTAGCACAAGTTTACAATACAACCAATGAGTCTCTTAAATAGATCTCATGCAAACAATAATTAGACATCCAATTACAATAATTAGATCCGCAACTCTTAGTCTAAAATTGGCTCTTGAAATGCAAACACTTGGTTCATTAGCTAACTGCCCATAATACACGTAGCTCGAACCACACAAGTGATCGACGTCAGTCCCTATCTACCTGGGGGTGCCAATGCCGGCTGACTTCTGACTGACGTCGGTTGCTCTCCTGCCTTATCCTGCCAACGTCGATTGGCCTGACTGACGCCGGTGTCTGTGACACTCTGCAACCCTTCGCAACCTCCTTCCCTACTTACATCAGTGAAGCTTTTAGCTCCACAACCTAACAATCTCCCACTTGGAGATAAATAGCTGCACTATACCTGTACTTGTACTCCGTCTAATCTCTTTCTTGGCTTATATCCCTCTTCAAGCTCAATCTTGAAGACAACCCACCACACAACCTATGGTGCACCTCCTATCATCCGAGTACCCTACCACATCTGAACCTACAAACCCATGTAGTGAAGTCTTGACCCTGCATGTATACCTGCTGCTAGTCTCTCTCAAATACCTGAGAACCCACTTCCTTGAATTGGCTCCTAACTCTCTAACAACACCCACTGCTTGGGCAAACTCAGGCCTATACCAGACCTCATGTGATTTCAGACACTGAATTGTCCAGCTTTTTGTGTGCTCTAGTTCTGCATCCTAAACCTCACCAACCCGTGATTCACATCAACTCTCATTTGAGACAAAATCAACCTGTGATCTCCCATGTCTCCCATGCCAGAGAATTTCGCTGCTCTAAATTCTTCATAGCAAATCACTGAACCTAATCTTACCCTTAGCTAAGCAAAACCTTGTATGTACAAACCTGCTAGCAAACATACCATCCACATACAGTAATAGGATAATGTCATGACCATCATCCCCCTGGTAAGACAAACCACAGTAGTTACACTGACATTGACTAAAGTCATGCTTTGTCATCCCCCTATCAAAACTTGTACCACTGTCCTGCAGCCTCCTCAAGACCATGTGACCTGGTCTTTTGTCTCACGTGTCCATTCTCTCTATTCTTCAACTAAGGTATCCATTTGTCTCTATGCTTTCATACCGACTGACAACCCTACCAAATATTTGCTTGGTTTTGCATCCTATTCCTGCCATGCTCCCATTGTTTCCTGGATCCTTCCTACTCTGCACTCAGAAACTAGTATAAAGAAGAGGAACAATGAATTTGAGGCTTACTTACCACCTTCAATCTTTCATATAGGCATTTGAGAATCCTTGATAGCTTGCTATCCACCCAAAATCTATTGCAGTGACCGACCTCGATCACCACATAGTCTGCATCCAATCGATGTCAGTTACATGCGCCTGTCCTGACTACTAACCCTGCCGACGTCAGTGTCCCCCTGCTGCCAACGTCAGTCCTTCTGAGTGACATTGGTCTTACCTACTGCCGACATCAATTTTCCTATCGATGTCGGTACCTGTGTTCACCTGTGAGTGATGACTTTTTACCCGTGAGCTCCTTTGAATCAAAACCCATGTCCAAACTACCTTGCTCAGAAGTATCCAGCCCCATCCACTGGTCTCTGTCTGTCATCTCCTCCATAAAAACTAAGGCTTTCTAGTTCTTAAGCCTATCAAATATATCAGTCTTCCTCTTAAGAACATGCATCTCCTTCTTGCTCATGTGACCAAGCCTACAAAGCCACATCTCTGCAACAGAAGAAGAATTAGTAATATAAACAAGTAGATAAAGAGTCCCTGTTTTCTTACCACCAGCTAATTCAAGTGCATCCACTGTGAGAGTTCTTGTGCATCTCTCATCACCCAAATTTTCTAAATAAATTAGCCACATCTCTAAACTTGGGACCTGCATGACCTCCTTCAACACCCATGTGTTGGCTGCCTGCAATTTCAGCTTCACTTCCCCTTTGCCAATTCCTTGGCAAGGCTCCCCAGCTCCTCTCCTTGGGGCTGCATGTAAAGAGGCAACAAAATCTATTATCCAAGATTCAATTTTATCCAAGAAACCTCTCAAAGCATCTTGTGCAACAACACCTGCAACATCTGCATCTTCAGTTCCTTCATGTTGATCTGCTACCAACCAACAATATTCTTTTCCCTGCTCTTTCTTTTCATAGGACCGTAAGTGACCATCTGTGCTTTTCAACTCCTCCATTCTTATCTTACTTTCATCTGCCATTGCTCTACTCCCACTCAATCAGAAATCCCTGAGAGTGACCTGTAACCAAACACAAAACTTGCTCCCTGCAACCTTAGCTCTGATACCACGTGTTGGGATAAATAACAGGAAGCACACAATTGATTACCAAGCAACTTAATATGCAAAAATTAACCATAATACACAAGTAACTAGAATTCAAAAATAACACATGATATGAGAGACAATACACAACTTGTATTAAAACTCTTTCAGAAGGAAATACAATAAAGAAGGCTGCCACAGTTCTTCCTTACACACCTCTAGGGCTCCCACACCTCTAGGGCATAAATAGTAAATCTTCCCTCAAAGCTCTCTCTCCTAGGTCCCAACACCCAACTCAAACACAGAGTTGGTGTTCACCTTACACCTGTGTGCTCCACACACTCCACAAGTACACAAATGTACTTCAAGTAGATCTCCCCTGAACCTGCAACAACTTGCACCTCAATCGACCTTACTTATGGAAGGATCTTCCTTGCCTTCCTCTTTGCTCTCCGTCTGAGTACACATTGTACTCTAAGTAGATCCTACCTAATTTTTCTCCCTATTGTGTTGATGTCCTATCTGATCTTGCACACCTGCAAATTAATCTGGTTCTGCACACCTGTGAACCTTGACCTTGCACACACATACACTTGCAAATCAATGATCTTACTTACCATGTAGATCTCCTAAAATAGCCATGCTCACCTGATGACCAAGATCATACATACATGAATAACCATGTTGATTCTCTAATCCAGCACCCACACTTGGTACTATGGCACTAGGAGGAACACACCATTGCTCTCCTCTCTCTGAAGGAGCTTATATTATTGCTCTCTTACTCTCTAGCACAAGTTTATAATACAACCAATGAGTCTCGTAAATAGATCTCATGAAAACAATAATTAGACATCCAATTACAATAATTAGATCTGCAGCTCTTAGTCTAAAATTGGCTCTTGACATGCAAACACTTGGTTCATTAGCTAACTACCCGTAATACACGTAGCTCAAACCACACAGGTGACCGACGTCGGTCCCTATCTGCCTGGGGGGTGCCGACACCGACTGACTTCTGACCGACGTCGGTTGCTCTCCTGCCTTATCCTACCAACGTCGATTGGCCTGACCGATGTCGGTGTCTGTGACACTCCGCAACCCTTCGCAACCTCCTTCCCTACTTGCATCAGTGAAGCTTTTAGCTCCACAACCTAACAACTATTTGGGGAGAAGAGTCTATAAAATTCATGCTAAACATGTGGTTGATGGTACACATGGTGGAATTTATCGAAAACATTTGTTAGCAAGGGTATAAGGACTTGTCATTATTAGAGAAAACAAATATATTGGTATAAACAAGGAGTCCAAAAATTATGAGATAAGAAGATTCAAAAGGGAATTTGAAGATCCTTTATAGGCAAATGTGAGAATAAGGAGAAGGCAAACCATAGATTGAATAAGATTAATTTTCATGGCTTCATTCTTATTATAATTTTTTATTCTTCTACTTTGCTTGTTCTCTATGGCAACTATATTGATTTCTATATTAGCGAGATTGGAAAGAACATCTAAAAAAGAGCATGAAGGCTTCTAGGACTTGGAGGATCTACATAGTCAAATTCAATCATTGGATCCATTTTTTTAAAAATTCATTGGAAACTTTATAAAGGAGGATGAAAATGTTACTAAATTAGAAAAGAGATGTTGGAGACTCTTTTTATCAGTCGGTTATCTCGTAAGTAAAAATTGAAACAACATAGGCATTTTTAAAGATAAATAATGACAATTTCTATGATTCCAAGAAATGCAAGGGCCAAATACATGGCCTATGACTCCAATAACCTCATCCGGTATCCTACAAGAATACTGGCATATGCTATAAAAAGTTAAGCAGGGAAGGATGGTATCCTACAACAATATTTTCTAAATGCATATAGAGTATTTATAACTTCATAAGCCTTGGTTGATAGGTTGAGCATGTCAGAATAAAATTTACTTAAAGAAATAATTTTATTTTGAAATGTCATTCTTTGCAATATGCTAAGGTAACACACAGTAATGATGACTATAAGATGTATGATAGGTGGCTAATTTTAAGGTGTGTAGTGCTCTCTTCAACGAACCCTCTCTACATAATGTTTTACTAGGCTATAACATGTGTTGAACTGGACAAAATTTAGTGAATTCATTTTTAATAAGTCTTCCCTCTGACAAACTACAATTAGCATATGACCCATAATTGCTCAGTATTTTCCTAATTTGGTGATTTTATTTTGTCAAAGTTTCGTGTCAAGTATTTATAGTTTTGTAAAGTTATTACATGCTTTTAAGGTTGTATTAGATAGTTAGAATAGAAGAGTAGGGAGTTCTGACATGAGAGGCGAAGTATTATTTAGGTAGCTATTTTAAATACATTATAATAGTATAAAATTGTAAAAATTGATTTATTAGGGTCTTTTATCTAAGTGTCTCGAGAGGGACACGTATTTCAGTCCAAGTGAGTGTTAACAAGGGTATAATGACTTGTCATTATTAGAGAAAATAAATATATTGGTGTCAATAAGGAGTCAAATCATCATGGGATAAGAAAAGTCAAAAGATAATTTAAAGAGCCTTTATAGATAAATGTTAGAATAAAGAGAAGGCAAGCCATTGATTGAATAAAATTTATTTTCATGGCTGCATTCAAGTTATAGTTCATTCTTATTATTCTTTGTGTGTTCTTCATTTATGTCATTTATGACTTAGAGCTTACAAACCTGGTTTTATTACTCTAGTTTTTTGTATCTTAGGGATGCAAAAAAATAATTGAATACTATCATGGGTTCAGTTACAGGCATAAATCACACACCTTGAAACAACACTTCATCCTTATGAATTGTTGATGCTACAAGCTCTATGAAATGTTACAGATGTGGGAAGAGGCATAAGGGTTCCATGACTATTTAGGGAGATGAGTCTATAAAATTCATGTTGAATGGGTGGTTGATGGTGCACATGACAACATTTACTAGAAACATTAATCTAAATAAATCCCGCCAAGCATCATTAAGCATAACATGTCATTGCATATTAATCACCCATGCATCTTCTAACACATCCCTTCATTTTTTTATTAATGACCCTTCGCAACTTGATGGTGTGGCTAAGTGCACAATTTTTTAATCCAATGTAAAAAAATACATTCATTTTTATATTATTATCGATCGAATATTTTTTTCATAATTGGACATTAGTGTCCCAACTACTGGTCACACCTAAAAAATAACCAAAAAATGACATGTCTAGGAAAAATTATTCTACAACTTCAAATAATGTTTAAAAGCCTCCAAGATAAAACATTTTAACTAATAACTAGTTAAACTTCATAAATCTAATATGGTGAATTATAATATGGCATTTTAAAAAAATTATGGGACCCCAAAGTTAGGGGTACCATATATTGGTCCCCTTCCCCTAGGTGTTGAATCATGTTTTTTAACTCTATTTTCTTAGTCTTGGTTAATGGAAGCTAGATGAGGTTCTTTAAAAATTCTCAAGGAATTACACAAGGGGATCCATTATCCCCTTATCTCTTCATCATTATGGTTGAATCACTAGGTAATTTCCTTATATCATCAATGGTGGAAGCGATAGTCAAAACCCTAAAATTGTCTCCTTCCTCCTCTCCTACCTCACATCAATTCATTGATGACATAATTCTCTTTGGGTGTATGGAAAAAATAGATGCAAGAGATTTCAAATATTTTATCTTCACCTATTGAAAAAGCTTCCAAACATAAGGTGAGCCTATAAGAATCAAAAGTCTATTTCCCATCATCCCCATATCTCTTCATCATTATGGTTGAATCACTGGGTAAATACCTCGTATCATCAATGGTGGAAGGGACAGTCAAAACCTTGAAATTATCTCCTTCCTCCTCTCCTACCTCACATCAATTCATTGATGACACAATTCTCTTTGGGTGTATGTAAAAAATAGATGCAAGAGATTTCAAATATTTTCTCTTCACCTATTGAAAAAGCTTCCAAACATAAGGTGAGCCTATAAAAATTAAAAGTCTATTTCATCAAATGTATCCCTGAAAAGACAACAAAAAATCACTGCAAGTCTTAGAGTTCTAATAGGGTAACTTTTAGGAAAATATATCGGAGCTCCTCTCTTCCCTTGAACAAGAAGGTCCAAAATATGGTCATAAATGATAGACAATATCTAATCCAAATTGGCAACTTGAAAGGAAAAATGGCAAATCATGATAGGCAAGGTTAGATTTATCAAATTTGTCCTTTGAGAAATTCTAGTCTATATATACATACATACATACATACCTATGGTTCATATATCATCTATAAGAATTTTGGCACAAATGAACAAAATAAGCATATTCCTCTTGGAAGGATCAAATGAAGAAATGAAAATCCAATCATAGAATGGAGAAAAATTTGAAGACTTAAAAAGGGTGATGCATTTATAAGAGATTTGAAACTAACGAACAAAGTCCTTGGAGATAAAATATGTTGGAGACTTTTTGTAGAGGGAACCAACCATGGAATATCATGTTCAGAAGGGAACACCAAGAATCCTTAGACCCAAAAAGGTTCTTTACAACAACCTAGCTCACTAGGGGTTCCAATATATGTAACTTCATTACTTCATATCGGAATTGGATATGTAATAATAATAATAATGATAATAATCATAATAATAATAATAATAATAATATATTTTTAAGGTCCAAGATGTAAAGTAGCACCTTGGTAATGGTTTGCATGGTAGCTTACAACATATAGGACCACCTTGTACTCCTGATATGTAGGAGGCATCTTACTATGCTTCAAATATGAGGTGTGCACACTTTAATACTTACAGGATTTGAACATGTGACCTCCCTTCTGTGAGAATTCAACTTCAGAAATCAGCAATGGTTTCAAATCCATTTTTGAGATGAATTGTGGAAAGGCCATCAAGCCTAGTCTAAAAATCATGCCTATGGAGATGTTGAAGTTTATTTGATTGATGCCTAGTGAACATGAGTTTAAAATTATTGTTCTTAAATGGAAAAATGAAAATCCCTCTCAAGAGGATGGAATATACTCTCATATGGAATGAAGACAAATTGGGAGGTTACAAGGTGTTGGATATGAAATGGTAACCAAGTATTTCTCCATCGAAATTGGTTTCCATAATAAGTTAATATGGAATGATAAAAGCAACCCTAAATCCAAATTTCATTGTCTGGTTAGCTTGTTCCTACAAAATACTGACTCAAGATATATTATAGAGGATGTGTATGCATGGACCTTCTAGATGCCCACTTTGTAAGAAAGATGAAGAGAAATATCACTTGATTCTACATTTTCAATATGGCTAGAACATTTAGAACTACCTCCTCAAGCTCAACCAATTCTAAGAGTGTCCCAAATTCATTAAAGAAAAATTATGTGTTTAGTATGCCCAAAGAATTTGAGGCCTCTTTGGCAAGCCCACTAATAGAGTAATTTGGAGCATTTCATTGGAAAGGAATGATCACATCTTTCAAAGAATAGAATCTCTTTAGGAAAAATATTAGATAAAATCTAAGGTGGTAATTTCTTTAAATTTCCACATATCTAAAAATCAATCCCCAATATCTTAGTTCTTTTGAAAAGGAAACACTAAAAAAATGGTACAAAATTACCTACATCCTTGTTAATAGGTTGAGTGACTCATTAGAAAATTAAAAAATAGAAAATTGGATTTAGTTACCACTAGGTTGTGTGAAGAATAATTTTGATGGAGCATCAAAGGGCAACTTGAGCACCATTGGTGTTAGTTGAATTCTTTGAGATCACAATGGGATCTTCCTTTGGGGTGGATCTTTATTATTCCAAGAACATCTAACAATGAGGCAAATACCATTGCCATGGTGGAGTGCTTGAAGCTAGTAGCAGATAAAAGGATTCGAGGGGTAATTGTGGTAGGAGACTCCATGATTACGATCAATGCAATGACAAAGGGGAAAATCTTGAAGTGGGAGCTTGATATCATTCTTAAGGAAGATTGAGAATCAATTGGTGGGTTCATATCCACATCCTATATCCACTGCTTTAGAGATTGTAATCATTTTTTGAATATATTAAAAAATAGAATGGTGGATCTTAACCCGATCATGTCTATGCATAATCTAATGTTGAAGGATTGGGAGACACCACCTTCATTGCTAACCCTAGAAGGCCTAGTTATTTAGGACTTGATAATTTTCCTAATTTTGATTTGAAAAGGCTCAGTTGATGATGGTGATCCAAACCCTAAGTGATAGGTAGATGGCACAGGGCTTGCAGTGACAACTGAGCCTACAATAGATATGTAGCTATCTCTTACCCCCTCATGTTTTTTATGACTCTATGATGGTTTAATCTAGGGTTTAGATGAATCAAGGTCCTTAGTTTTCTTACAAGGATGATGGTCACCCCAAGACCCCTTTAACTTCAGCATTCCCTATTTTTTTCAACAACCCATACATTGTGGAGAAGATAGATGCGGCCCCAGTTGCTAAGATCTTTCTCCTAGAGGTAACAAAGTTGATTTATGTATTTTAGGAGTCTGCAATTATCTATAGGTTCAATGGATTTTGGCCTTTATTAGAAGAGTTGATTTATTGGATCCATTCCACTTGGTTTAATTATTGTGAGGTCCACTTGTGTTTTAAAACTTTTTTCATAGTCTAGTTTTATTCAAATATTGATTATCAGAGGGTTTTTACAGAGGGTCCCTGGTTATGGGGGAGAGCTAGGCTCTTTTTGACCCCTTAGTTTCTTTATTTTTATCCCAAAACTATGGTGGTGTCTAAAATATTAGTGTGGGTTTGGCTCCTGAATCTACCTATTCCACTTTGGCACCCCTTAGTTTGCAAATCTATTGGAAGCACATTGGGGAGATACATAAAAATGGATAATGATCAAGCTAAAGAAAGGATTTTCACTTTTGCTCATATTTGTGTGGAGGTTGATCTTAGCAAAGGCCTACTAGATAGAATAGAGTTGAATCATGACAATTTCCATTGTGTTCAAACTTTGGACTATGAAAACACTACCTTTAGATGTCATTTTTTTCATCAAAATAGTCATCATCAGGGGGTATGTCCTCTTGTAATAAAACTAAAAAATAAGAAGGCCCATTATGGTTTTTGTAAAGACTGGGAGCTATAGGAGCATCCCCTTTCAAACAAGGTTAAGGAATCCCAAGATGATTTAGGAAAGAATGAGGAAGCAGAGAATATTGTATAAATGATAGAAGCATAATCCTTCTCCAAATTAACTCTTCTGAATAAGGATATAGGTTGTGGTATCAAGAGATCTCATGAGTCTGAATCTTACAAGTCTAATGAGGAGTAACCCCTCATTGTCTCTTAGCTTTTGTGTGGGCCTCTAAGGATTTTGTTGGCTCTAGTGACTTCTATGGCTGATGATCAATCACAATAGACAAAGGTGCATAAGAAAAAAGGTAAAAAAGGTCATGCCCTAGATGTGAGGTTTGGTAATCTAGTGTTTTTCCAAAGTTACATATTATTTCTTGTCGATTGGGCTTACTCTAGGCTAGGCCTAGTTGGGTTGTTACTTGTGTATTCTTGTGCCTTCTATCTCATGAGTCTGAATCTTACAAGTCTAATGAAGAGTAACCCCTCATTGTCTCTTAGCTTTTGTGTGGGCCTCTAAGGATTTTGTCAGCTCTAGTGACTTTTATGGCTGATGATCAATCACAATAGACAAAGGTGCATAAGAAAAAAGGTAAAAAAGGTCATGCCCTAGATGTGAGGTTTGGTAATCTAGTGTTTTTCCAAAGTTACATATTATTTCTTGTCGATTGGGATTCCTCTAGGCTAGGTCTAGTTGGGTTTTTACTTGTGTATTCTTGTGCCTTCTATTCTTATGCATGACCTTGGTTGTCTTTGAGGCATGCCTTCTACTACCTACCATTTTTTTGTGAATATTCTTATATGTTGATATATGTATATTAATAATATAAGATCTATTTCATAAAAGAAAAGAAAAGGCTTAGTTGATTTTATCTATTATAATCTACACTTGACAGTTATGAGAAAATTTCAATTTTTTTTGAGGAAATATTACAATTAGGATAAGTCATCATTGGAAGTATGTCACATTCCTCCATGAATTTATAGTGACAACCCGTACAAACCACAAGTGTGTGTAGATTATGCATTGAAATGATGATGCTTGGCACCAATAATCTGAAGAGGAATGTTTTCCTCATTCGACGTGTCTTCTCCTAATTCTTCATGAAACCTATGTTACTCTTTTTAATATTCAACTTTGAATACATTAACCATGGGATATAACTTTGTATGTGATTGTCTATAATTGGGTATTGTCTTTGATAAGATATTGAAACAAACCTTCAATGATAAAGAATTAGATACTACTGCCATGATTCGAGAGGTTTTGGGGACAAATTGTGTTGGGAATACAAGTGAGTTGTAATTGAGGGTGAAAATTGAAAAAGATTTTCAAATTAAGTTGGAAAGGATGGTGATCAAAGAATTGATGTAAAAATGGGGTTTCAGTTGAGTGCTAAAGAGAAACATAGTGTTTCATGGTGATTCTTGAAAGAGATTGAGGATGAGAAGAAAAAATGAAGAGCAAAGGAGGAAATTATAGTGCTTAGGAAGGATATTTAAGTGATCCATAACATATTGGAAGCAATGCAAGCCCCTATAGGGATGTATGCTAATATGTAAAATAAATTGAGATTATTCATAGGGAGGGGCTCTTGACTATAACAATCACAATGTCTTTTGCATTTATGAAGCAACTAAAGACCATGTACCAATCACCAAAATGGCATGTAATTTAAAAACCTAGGATTATAATTGGATTACCTCTGAAAGGCCAGAAATTAGGGTCGAGTGCTCAAACTCACATCTCTCCCCAATTAGATTCTGAGGATACCAAGAATGTTCAGTTGGATGAATAATTGAATGGGAATCCATCCCCGCTGTGGAGAACTAGTTGGTTGTGGCATCCCACCCTAAACATCAATGAATCAATGGGACAATTGGGTTAATTATAGTGGCATCTTATTTTGTGGATTTTTCAAATGATGGTAGGTTTTTGATTTCTAATGATGTCTAGTATTAATATATTTGGAATGCTTCGGTTGTATATGGATCAACTATTTCACCCTGAGAGTGGGGTACAAGCTATTTTGAAGGACTTTTATAAAGATAAACTAGATTATCGTTCATATATGTAACTTATGTTTTGGGGTCAAGTTTTTTTTTAAAGGGGTGTCTCTCTTGGAGTCTCTAAGATAAACACAAAAAAACTTCATGAAGGAAATACAATTGGGAAAATTCACGAGAAGATAAACACGATCTAAAACAACCAAAAGGAAAAACATGACCGTGTAGCCATGAAGATCGTGCTAGGGAATAGATAAATGAAGAGGAAAAATGTGAAAGGAAAATATTTTAAATTCATGATTTCTTATACACTTAAATTTTTAGGTAGCAAAGTAAAACATGAGTTCAAATTTAACACATTATCAAGGAATTTGACATAGTTTGCATCAAAAGGTGAACACCAACAACAAATTCATAAAGGAACATATAATCCAACAATGAACATATAGCTCTAATCCACATCAATTTTTAGATTGTGTTATCCACAGGTTCATACAATGAATAGAATGGAGATCCATCTAACATATGATTTTAAAACTCCTTGCCATCACAAGGTGTTGACCCCAAAATTTAAGAACGCTAGCATTTTTAGATGGATATATGTAATTAAATCCCTAGGTTCAGAACCTCAAGATATTTTGTTATTATTTTAGACATAGTTACAGGGAAAGATGGTATTATTGTTTATCTTCAAGCTATAATCACTAAACTTGAATAAACCCAAGCCATCTCCATAGATTTTTTATGCCTATAGTAAGTTAAAGAATTTGTTTCATAAATTTAGAAAAAATAATCTAACATAATAATTTAGCATGAACACCTTAAAAAATAAACCACATCCTAACAACAATCTATCCAAAAACAGGTTGAGGAACAAAATTCATGGGTTCAAGTGGTTAAAGGGAAGAAAACACCTCCAATTTTGTAAATGGTTATCCAAACAAAATTTGAAGAAGAAAAAGCACGTCAAACTAAGGCACTTAACCTCTATGTCCATGGCCTCCCTAAACCAATTAATCCATTACAATTAATCCATGTGTTCTTGTGTGACTCTTTGGACTTGAAATAAATCTCCCTTAACAAAGCTCGAACATTGTCAGACATTACCCTTGTTATCCAGTTCCAAATTAATAAAGATAATTTTTAAGATCTTAAATAAAAAAATAAGTTTTTTATCCCCCCACAAAAAACTTATGTGGATGTTTATCTCACATGATACCAGGTGGAAGAGCTTCAAAAATCTCGTATTCAGGACGTAGATACCAATAAGGAGAACTAGTGGATTGTTATCAAAGATTGTAGGGTTGTTATTCATGATTCTCCCCCACAAGGTGGTCATGCCCTATACTATCAACATGATGATGATTTTGAGTCTTTGTGGGTGGTGATGGCATCTCCATTATTTCTTAAAACTACAATGACATTTAATGGTCTTCTCCAAGTACCTTATGGAATGTTGTTGTTTCTCAAGATCTCATCTTTTTCAATGAGATCCATGAAATCCCTGATTGATCCCTCCCTCTAATCACAAGGTACTCTTGGGTTTCAACCTTTCATCATGAGACATGCAAATCATGTGGTGTTTATGGTTTAGGTGGTGTAGCTTGCCTCATTCAGGATAGTGTCAAGTCTAGAGTTTCACTTGTGGCTTATAATGTCCAATCTAGATACATATGGCTTCAAATTTAGATATATCCACCTTTTTGGGGTACCATCTTTATAGTTGTTTTCTACTTCCCCCCACCACATATTCATTTTACATTATTTTTGACGGGGACCCATACCTTGACCTTTATCTAGATATATCTTGATACTCCATTATTGGTGATATCCTTCTTTTAGGAAATTTTAATTCCCGTATAAGGATTCATGACCTTGCCATGTTGAGCTATGCCTTCATGAGCTATATCTAGAGGAATTCAGTTTATAAAGAGATTATGTTAACATGAATGCTATTGTTATAGATTATAGGAGACACCTCTTCCAATTGGGTGAATCTCATAGCCTTCACATCCTTAAAGGGACTCCTCACTTCTTTGGCTCTGGTAGATTCACTTTTTCCCCCCGTGATCATGGTACGCGTGTCGTCGACTATGTTGTCACTATTAGATCCATCATCCCTCATAGTTGTGGCTTCATTATCTCATCTCAACTCCCCCTTGATGAACATGTCATCTTGACATTCACCCTTCATACTAGTTCTAACCCTTCTCCCATCTTCCCTGTTGACCCATAAATTTTGAATAAGTAGTGTTTCTTTTTTGGCACACAATGTAGAGGGATCATTGTCCATTTTTATGTAACTATCAGCATGGCATAGGAAGACCATGGCATAAGAGGACGATGGCACATATCTGATAGGCACAAAAGTGTTGTGGTGCAGAAGGTGATGGGTGTAGAAGGATAATGGTGTAGAAGACTTGGTATGAGAGGACCCAATCAAGAGAGAACATGTCATGAGGGACCCAAAAATAGAGGACTCATAACAAGAAGTGGAATACTAGGGGAGCATGAGGGAAGTGGAGTGCGAGGGATGTGAGATCAGTTAGAAGAAAAATTCAAGTAGGACACTTTGACCCCATCAATCAGAGGTCTTGTACTAGCCTACGAGGAACAAAATACTTGGCCACCAGAATATAGCATAGAACAAGTATCTAGGTGCATAGAGGCCTGAGTATATAGGAATAAGTAGTTGTAAGATCCATGACTCTCAACCTGTTGGGATTCTATGTGCCATTTGTTCATGATAGTTAGAATTGTGAAACTTGGTCAGGGTAAAATAAGTATAAAAACCCTATTGTAAATATGTGCATGATGGTCCTTTGGGGAAAAGATATAGAAACTTTGTCTTGTAATTTAGTAAGTTATTAATGAAAATTTAGTGTTTGCCATATTATGTTACGGATGATAAAATATTCCAAGTATTGAATGATAAATGTGTTTTACTTCCATGTCATGAGTCTCTTTTTCTTTTATCACTAGTTAGTAATGGTGATCTTAATTATTGTGATAATCAAATCTAGAACATTAAGGATAATAGTAGTGTATTTATGGCATTGAATGACCTTTTAAAACTTATGATTACAAAATATGAGTAAACACACATTGTTCTTTAAAGCCTTCAAGAACTGGTCTTTTGTTGTGTGTTTTGGGTAAGCATGTGAGACTCATTTCCTACATGATAGGGCAAACATGCTAGCCTATTGGGAAGAAGCTTCAATGTTGACATAGAACTAAATAACAAAACCTAGCATTTTGGTTCTATTATCAGGATCTGAAGTAATTAGATCATATCATGAGAAATGTTTGAGTGCATTACACTAGAGAATCTTGAAGAATGGGTTACCAATGGTGAAGACAATTTTGTGGTTTCATATCTTGAACTAGGATTTTTTGCATGAAAGTGGGTAGAGCAAAATCTCTATAGCTCTCTATATGAGAATTTCTTTTCTAAGGTCCCAATTCTCTTGCATTCTTGGATCTTAGTGTATGCTCAAGGATGATCTCAAAATCTTGGATGAAGGCAACCTTGGACATTTGAACGATAGAGAAGTTTAACATGATTTGGAGTTCCCTAGATGTGAGTAGTTAATTTTTGGTGGAGAGGAATTCATAATAGCTATATTTTGGAATATGTGGTGACCACCTATTCATGTCCTAAAGAAGTGAAGTTCCAATTATTATGAGAGCCAAGAGGATGATATCTTTCATTATTTTCCTTCAAGATTAGGAAGCTAATTGTTGACCTTGGATTGGAGACTCTACCCATGGAGGGATAAAATATCCTATACATGAGCCACACATTTGGAAGGGGAGACTAATGGTTGAATGAAGATTGTGGGTTCAACATGGTAGTAAGCTAGTGAGCATTACTAATATGGTAGTATGATGAAGCTTGGTAGAGGATCATGGGAGTTAACAGCATGAGGAGAGATTGGGAAGCCTCAAGGAGTGTTGTGAAGATCCACAAAGAGGTGGATGCGTGTTAGGAACCCATCACATTAGAACCATGTCCTTTTCCACTTTTAGCCTTTGAAAGAGAAATGAGTTGGACTATAGGAGATGAAGAACCAAGTATGAATCAACCAGGCTTCCCCACCATAGTGTGTTCTCATGCCTTTGAGTTGGATAGAATAGAATCATAAACTAAATAGGTATGGGAGACTGAAACTAGGCTATTAGGCAATCATTCAGAATCTACCTTATCATTCCCTCTTCAAGGGAATTTTATGGCATAGCTTAGGATGCTTGGTGGATCTATCCCTAAAAGCCAAAGTACAGGCTTAAAATTGGGGAACTAACCCTCTACCACCCCTCTTCCCATGAGCAATGTTATTAGAGGTGCTAAAGGAGGATCAAGAGGAGGTGCTAGAGGAGGTAGACTTCCTCCTCATGAGACAGGGGCTAGATCTTCCCATCAATGACCCACTCAACCACAACCTAATATGGTCCATTATGAGATGACATTACATTTACTTGAATATAGAGGGGTAAAGAAAGTAATTGAGCATGTCCATAAGTGAAAATTGATTTGGCAAGTGCATGACATCACATGTTCTAAGTGAAAGGCTACATAGTTTTCAACGGTGATTTTAGAGCACATGAAAAAATGGTATCACAAGTTCAAACCTTCACAAGTAGTGATCAACTGTGACCAGCTCAAAGCAACCTTTTTACAAGAATTTGATATTCTTGAGTTTGAGCAACAATGTATAGCGGTGCTAAAGGGCATAAATCAAGGACTTATAGAGAGTGTGTGTGAGTATGATGCATGATTCAAAACCTTGTTCTCTAAGTTTTCATTTGAAATAAATATTGATCAACATGCACAATGGTTTGTGGGAGGCTTATTATTACCTTTTCATCAGACTCTATCACAAAGAACCTTCACTAGCATGTGTGAGGCACTAGAAGTTGCCCTCTATGTTGAAGTAGTTGGAAGCATGGATACCAAGATTAGTCCCTTTATGGAGGCATATATAGCATCCATGGAATCACAACTTTAAATTTTGATGACAAATAATGCACATAAGATACACAGTGGTGTTTGGTGTACCGATTATGAAATTGAAGGGCACACAAGGAATAACTACCCATGCAAGAATATTTATGTGGTAATGAAACAAACTTATGATATATATCATGAATAACATGATGTTCATTCTTGTATACTTTTAAAATGGGCTAAAAACACTAAGGTATCTGAGTATTGTAATATTTATGATGCCTACACCCATGACACCAATGACTATCAATTGATCAATGATATTCATGAAGCTCGAGCACATGACATGTACCAAACCTTAGTCACCAATACCCAAGACAATGGTGGCTACCATGGGTGAGGGAGAGGATTAGGATGATATGGTGGTTGATTTCCACCAAGGACTTGCTAAAAATGTGGGTTACTAGACCACTATCAAAGGGATTGCCTAGAGTACTCGACCTATACTTTTTTTAAAAAGGACCATCGACTGGAAGAGTGTCTTAATATATATGTAGACATCACCAAGGACCATAATTAAAAAGGTGTCATCATGATTTTGATAGACAAACCATAATGGCACGTATGACCAACCATATTTATAGTACAACAAGTGAATATCACCACTTGTAGTGGGGGTTAAACTCAATCCATAGCCAACCCAATCGACAAAGTACATTAGAAAGAACCATGGGTAAGTAAATACCCTAATGCACAACATCAAAAGGATGTCCTTTAGGATATAATGACACTTATGCAATATATCTAAGGTGAGATTCAATACCTCAAGGACAAGGATGTGACATAATGTGCCACAATATAAAGAGAATTAAAACCTCAACCAGTGGTGCAGGATAATTTTCAAGAACTGTGCAAATGTATGTTGGATGAGGACATTGTTCCCTAGCTCAATGCTTAACTTAAAGGTTAAGCCCACGTACCAAATGAATTCCACCCTCACCTCAATCAACAAAGTGAATATTTCTATTTAAATCATGCTCGACTCAGGAAAGTCCTAGTTCCTCTTCCCTAGAAGATGGAGAGATATTGGTTAATGTTGCTATTAATAGATGGGTAATCTGAGATATTCTAGTAGATATTGGCATGGATGTTAATGTTCTCATGAAATATGCTTGGTGAAAAATGTTTAGTCTATCCCTGTAGCCCTCTCCTCATGTTTTGTTTATGGAAAATAAGACTCAAGTGCATCTTATTAGATTCCTCAAGAATGCCACCATTGACATACTTTGGGCTCCCTTCAAAACCAATTTCAAGGTCTTGGAGTTGGTAGAAGCTAATGAATATCCAGCCCTACTAGGAAGACCTTGGTGTTATGATAACCATGCAGACTTAAGATTTAAAAACTGATACATAAGCTTTGAGAATACCAATCAGTGTGTAGTAATACCTTTAGACCAAGCACAAGGACCTCCCTATATCGAGCCCATGAGCATTGATGAAGACATCAAAAACTTGTATAATGTGACTACTTGAAATGATGAACAACATGATCCAACACTAAATGGTATTCTCTGATGGACTGACAATTAGTCTAAGATACTACAAATAATGCTTGCAACTATTAGGCCCATGGTGACTAAGATCTCATCAAAAGGTTATGCAACATCATAAATCAAGGAGAAAGCATCCCGCACTAACTTCTACACATCACAAGTTTGTGTGCCTCATGGGTTTAGCAATGAGAGGACCATTGGTAGGACCACTATTGGAAATACTTGATGAAGCCCCATAGTTCCAAGGAAAAATAGAGGTAAGAGACTTTGTCCAATACCTCAAAGAGTTCTATGATTTTGATAATGATCGGATGAGGTCATTAGATCACATTTTTTATGGTACCACTACCATAGGGTGGCGTACACATAAATAACACCTTTTGTATTGGGATCAACTGTGAGTTGCTCTACATCATAGATTTCATCATGATAATAAGATCATAGGAACACTTATTTATAGTGTCGTGAAGGCACCTGAACCTCACATTAAGGTTTGTGAGACAATATAGTGAGTTGAGGAAACATTATTACTAGAGTACCTCTGGGTCCATGCATTCTATACAACTTTATGCACTTGGGCACGGGCTTGGTACATTCATGAATAAAGGTACATGGTAATAAGGTTCTAGAAAATACTAAAGGAAAACATGAAGTCATCATTATCTTATTCCTCACCAAATATGGACTTGCACCTAACTCTTTAGGCCATGTGGGAAGCAATTATTGGGGATCCTAATCTCATCGGAGTTCACCTACAACATATTCATTAGGAACTTGAAGAACCCTTGAAATTATTCACTAAGCCTCCCACTCAATAAATTTTTTTGCCTACTCCAGTTCCTAATGAATAACGATGAGAAGAGATCTGCATGGGCAAGAAAAAACTCATCTTCCAAGGAGACAAAGGTGAAGGATCTAGTTCACTTGACCCGTTGACCAACCACCTAGATGTCCCTACAAGTACTAGTTCATGAACTATTCATAACACAAGTTATCTAATGGACAACCCTTATCATGGGCCCATTTACACTATTCAACCTAACATTGGCATGAAGCAAGAGAATAAGATGGCTACAATTAGAAATTATTGGATTGAGACAGAGATCTCATAGATTTTTGAGTTGCTAAAATACAATCAAGATGTATTTCTGAGGAATTATAGTGAAATGTAAGGAGTTCACCCTTCTCTAGGGAAAATGCACATAAAGCTAATCGATGGTGCTCACCGCATGAAGAAACATCCATACAAGATGAACCCTAACCTCTAAGAATGCGTAAAGGAGGAGATCAATAATATGCTCCACATTGGAGTAATTACTCCCATTGATGAATCTAAATGGGTTAGTCCCATGGTAATCAGTATAAAAAAGGATGGGCATATCTGGATCTATGTGGATTACCATGTTTGAAATACATCATGTGTGACAGATCCTTTCCCAACACCTTTCACAAAGGAAATCTTTGAGGGTGTTTTCAGTTGTGAAATATACTCTTTCAGGGATGGGTTCTCAGGGTACCACCAAGTCTAGAGAGCTGAGGAAGACCAATCCAAGAATACTTTTACTATTGAATGGGGATATTTTTCCTATACTATCATGGCTTTTGGGTTGAAGAATGCCCCAGTAGTGTTTTCACATATAGCAATTGAGGATTTCAAAGATTTCATTCATAAATTCCTCCAAGTCTACTTGGATGACTGGATAATATACGGGTTAGTCAAGGACCATTGTGTCAATCTGAGACTCATGTTTGAGTGTTGTCAAGTGTTGCAAATTTATTTAAATTTGAAGAAGTGCCTATTCATGACATCATTTGGTGTGCTTCTTGGGCATACCATTTGTAAGGAAGGGCTCCTAGTGGATACAACCAAGATCTATATTATTCTCCATTTGCCAGTGTCTAAGACTTAATGTGAGGTGTGTGCCTTTGTTGGACACATGGGCTATTAAAAAAAGTTCATTCAGGGTTATGCTAAAATTATAGTACCCCTGGAAGAGATTTTAAAGCACAATGAATAGTTTATATAGATGAATTCTTTCAAAGTAATTTTTGAAACACTTTAAAAAAGGATAGTTATAGATCCTATATTGTATTTCTTTGATTGGACAAAGCCTTTTCATGTCCATGTTGATGCATCTGGGATAATAGTCAGTGTGATACTTGCACAAATAGGTGAAAGAAACTTGGATCACTCAATTTATTTTGTGATTAGGAAGCTAACAATAGCTGAAAGGAACTACACCACAATCAAACATGAAGCTTTGTCTATGGTTTATGCTCTACAAAAGTTTAGGTAGTACCTTCTATCCACTCCATTTATATTTTATATAGACCATGAGGCCTTGAAGTATCTTGTCAATAAGCCAGTACTACATGGAAGGATTTTCCATTGGATTGTTCTCTTCTAAGAATTCTAGTTTTTCATAGTAGTAAAACCCATGAAGACCAATTGTGGACCTGATCATTTATCCTAATTTAAAAATAGAGAACCCCCACATGCCATAAAATATGATCTTCCTAACGTATAACTCTTTCAATTTACTTGAGTACCTAAAGATCTGTAGGATATTATAGCATTTCAGAATACTGGTTGCATGTCTGACTCCCTCACTTCATAAGAGAAAAAGAAACTTGTGATTTGCATCGCATCTTATCAACTCATAGCAGGAGATCTATACAAACTAGATTATGATGAGGTGTTTCACTACTATGTGATACAACATGAGTGCCCTGAGGTGTTACGAGAAGTCCACAAAGGTATTACTAGAGGACATTATACTGGAGAGGCTACTGCATGCAAGGTGTTACTCATTGAACTTTGATGGCCAAATTTATTCAAAAATGCAAAGTCTTATGTCAGGAAATGTGATTTATACCATCTCATAATAAAACCAAATAAAAGAGATGCTATGTTTTTTCACCCTATTCCTTCTCAAGAACTGTTTAAAAAATGGGCTATTAACTTTGTGGGACCTATCACTCTAGCAGGGTGACGAACAGGCTCTTGGTACATCATTGTGGCAACTGACTACCTCATGCATTGGGTTGAAGTAGTACCAAAAAAATACTCTAATACAATAACTTCTAAATGATTTGTTTGGGATAGCATTATAACACATTTCAAATGTCCCCTAAGCTTCACTAGTGATCGTGGAACCCACTTCTTAAATGAGATGATTCACATCTTGCACACCAAGTTCAAGACTGTGCACCATAAGACAACACCATACCAACCATAGGCCAATGGAATAATTGAAGTATTCAATAATATCCTTGTTACCACTTTGACAAAAAATTCAATATTGGTCAGACTAAATGGGATGATAGAGTATCTACAGTACTTTGGGCATACTGAACTACATACAAGTAACTCAACAAAAGTACATCATTCAACCTAGTATATGGAAAGGAAGTGGTCATGCCAGTGAAGTTACTAGTTTCATCTATTTGAATAACATATGTGGGAAACTTGGATGATGAAGCCTCTTTGAAATCTTGGCTCGATGATTTGATGAAATTAGATGAGACACGGTTCCTCGCCCACTAGAATTAGGATATTGAGAAATGCAAATAGAAAGTATGGCATGATCACCATCTAAAAAACAAAGTCTTTTCTCCAAGCATGAAAGTTTTTTATATGACTCTAAGTTCATGTTCTACCTTGGGAAGCTTTGTATCCATTGGGATGGTCCCTTGATAATACATAGTATTCGACCTACCAAAGCTTGTAGATTAGAATGAATGGATGGTCAGTTCCTCCCAGGGCACTATAATGAGAGTTGGCTTTGGTCATATCATTATTATGTTTAGATTAAATTTTTTAATCAATAAGGCTTAAGGACATTAGGTTATAATTTATTACTTTTAATAAAAAGCACTACACTTGAGGTGTGTGACTCTTTAATATTATGAGTTCCTATACTTAGATTGTTTTTATGGAGGACCAAAAAGCCTTTTAGTGTGAGGTAAGGCATCATGAATATGATTACAAGACATAATACAAGTGGTCACACAATGATCATAAGCCATAAGACTCATCTATGGCATGCAAGTGATTAAGGGCATGTGAGCCATTCAATGCACCTTGAAATAATTTTGAAAGGTTCCCACCATTTGGATGACAGTTGTCTTCTACTTCATCAGAAAGGTGGGACACAGTTGTCATCCACTTCCAATAAATATTTGGGAAGAGATGGACCATTAATGTGACAAGGTTAGTTATGGTGAGAAGCATGTGAGTGAAATGATGGGATAAATTGGTTAAGGCATTAAATGCTCAATACAAGATTCAAAGTACAAAGGTCATTAAAAGATATGCATTTATGGCTAAAGGTGACAAGGGTAGGGAAGGAATTAATGGAGGTTAACCCCCCTTGAAGGGATAATAAATAAACTTGTCAAAGTCATTTTACACTTTACCTTGCTATAATCTCTGAATGATAAGTGTGAACAATAAACCAGTGAACTAGTGACCATGATACAATCGAATTCCTTCTAAGTTGAGTAAAGTAGAGTGATTGTAAATTTGGAAAAGACACGATGGTTGTTTCCAAGGCAAGAAGAGAGGTTTCTAGTTAGTATTAGGGTATATGAGTGGAAATATTTAAATTTGTAGGTTATAGATCCACCATTTTTTGAGCGTAAAGCTTGATAGATAAATCAAGTTAGACCGTCACCACGTACTCATTTGGAAGCGTGAGACGGCCACAAGTTAACCTTTGAGCACCATGAAGTGTAATGTGTCAAAGAAAAATGCCAAAAGACTTGAAAATATTCCAACCATACTAGAGGAGGAATAGGTGAGCAAAGGAGCTTGGTTGTGGAACTATAAGAGAAGAGCCTTCAGGATACCAAGAAGATAAACCAGAACAAGTGTAGCATGCGAGAGTTCTGAGAGAAAGCACAAAAGGAGAAGTAAGAGAGAGTGTGGAATAATAAAATATGGTGAAGAAAAAAAATTAGGTGCAGGCATCTTCATCATAGAATGCCCCAACATCTCCCCCTTCATCCTTATTAATAGAAGAGATGTAATACCCAGAGTCAGTCTTGCGCATGGAGAACTAGGTCTCTAAGGTGTCAAATACCATAATTTTTAACTATAACCACCATCAACTAGGTAATGAAGTATATTTTTAAAATGATTATCAAGTTCAGACCACCAACACTAGGAATCAAGTGGTCTATGACTTGTCCATGAAGAACTAGCTAGATAAGGCTAGCCTCTTCCAACTTTTTGAGCTGCCATACTTTGGCAAGCCTACTGAGGAGGTTCAGTTTCTCCTCTCATGTGTCCATGAGGACTAAATCCACTTCATGGGGTGAAACATGAAGACCACCATAGAAAGAATAATCAAAGTCATAAGATATGTTTCGGCTGAGTGGATCAACTTTTTTGGTGCATCACCCTCTTAGATTAGGTTTTGTTTTCTTGTAATCCTTCTCCCCATTATATATATATATATATATATATATATATATATGTATGTATGTATGTATGTATTAGCCACTTACTAGAATAACTCAGATGCATTAAAGGGAGCTAGCCCTTATCTAGAGACTCTCCCCCCAGTTTTGCCATGCCCACAGGCAAGAGGGGAGTTTCCATTGTTGTGTGTGGAAGGTAGGAGCTCACCCTCCTATCGAGGGTGCAATCCACTATGTCAACAAGTAAATAACAAATAGGCTATTGGATATAGCATGAATGTTTTAGATGACTTGGTAGATATGGAGGAGATTCAACAAATTGCCACCATGATTATGTACCAAAAGTAGGGGCATGCAGTGCATATAAGGAACCTAGAGGATCTTGCCCTCAAATTTGTAGTATGGATCATTTCCACCAAGATTAGAGGGACTAATAGATGGAAGGAGGTGGATATGCCCCACCTACACATTGCTCACCAAGTTGTTCAGGGTACACAATAAAATTGGGTGCTATATTTTGCCCAAAAGAAAGCTAAAGATGTGGAGAAGTCACACAATGCCTAAATACAGGTTTCCTTGGGGATCAATCCTTTTATTATTAGTTTTTTATGAGATCAAGGTACCTGACTATATATTAGGTTCATTGAAGTGGGTGTACCCCCCACTCATAGGTCCCCCTTGACTGTAAATCAAGTAGAATTCATTGTAAAGCAACACTACTCCATAGCATGCATTCATATGAACCATTCGGGAGAGCTTTCAACATGGCTTAAATTATGATATGCCTTTTCTATGCACTAATTCATTGATTTCATCAACTAGATTTATCATTCATAGCCAATCAGTCTACAGTTAGAATGGATCGATGCAGAGTGCCACACCCTCTAAAAAATGTTTGTGTATCTAGGTAAAAAGGCCTTTTCAAAGAGAGGTAAAACAAACTTAACCGATATCAAGGTTAAGAATATCTTGTTCGAGGAGCAAGTTGATAAATTATTTTACATGCTACGCCCCCACCAATACCCTCAAGATAGAGACCCTAAGAAGAGGCTCCCCCAAGCATTACAAGTATAAAGAAAGCAACTAGAGCCAAGTGGGCAACATGCCCCTCAAAAATGATAGAGGATAATAGAGGCACAACCCCCTAGACCCACTACTTGTCACTCTTACATGCCACATCCAACTCCACCTTGCCCTTCACCTCCTCCACCTCATCCTTCACCTTCACCAGATCATCAATCTCCATCTCAAACTTCATCACCATCCACTTCATCTTCACCTTCTCATTCCACTCTTTCCCACTCACCTACACTAAACTATTCATTTCCTCATCCAACTCCCCCACCTTCACCTCCATGACCACCTTCGCCTCCACTATCTCTAAAGACTACCATGAGATCAATGCCACAACAACCTCCAAGTCAAGTTCTCCAAAGGGACCCCTCTCAGAAGTAGATTCATAATTTGGGATCAGACTCTGAAAAGACTCCATTCCCAGTGTAAAAGGCCCCAATTGGTGATCAAATTGATATTGATGGAATGGGAGAAAATGAGATGGTATCAAAAATCCATCAAGAGGGTGAACTTGAGCGAGACCTAGAAAGGGGAAGGGGTCAGTTGAAGGGAAGCAGTAATAGAGAGGGTCATCCACTGTGCATGAATGTTACCAGTTTGACGTACAAGACAAGGACTTATATCTTTAAAATCACTTCCACCCTAAGGATGTGAGCCCATAAATAAATAAGTAGGTGTTCTTCCTTTTGGAAATGTACAATCAAGAGCCCTAATTTGACATTCTTTTAGATTGCATTTTTTCTAGCCTAGATGCTCTAGGTCTACCAGACCTCATGAAGATTAATCCTCAATAGCTCTCTCCAATAATGACAAGTACCACACTTTTTAATTTGATAATGGAAATGACATAAAAAAAACATTTTTTCATATTTAGACATGTGCATGGAATAAAAGAAACATGGTTGAGTTGTAGAGATGTATAATAAAGCGTATGTAAAAAAATAAGTGCTAGCCAATGAAGTGGCCTCCTTGAAGAAATAGATCCAAAAGGCCATTGAGGCTAAGGTAAGGGTTTTGAACCTTTGTAAAACAATTTTGAATGAGGAACAGGCCCTGGTAGACGGTGTGCCATTAGATGGGGATGCCATCAGAAAGTTAGAAACATTGGTTGATCTATTGCTCAAGAAAAATAAAGAGCATCTCGTACCCAAAGATGAGGCCAAAGAAATAACTAAATAATTCACCATGGTGGTAGACATTTGTAAAATCACCTTAGAGAGAGTTGGGGAAGTCATCCCCATTTTGGATTACATTTTTGCATGCTTATCACACCTGAATAAAATAGTGGAGGCCCATCCCCACGATGAGGAAGTATTGAGGCAACAAGTGACGAATGTTTCCCTTTTCATAAAAGACCACACCAAGCGCATGAAAACATTTAAGAAAATTTAAATATGGAAGATGACATTAATAACCATCATCAACAAATAAATTCAAGTCTTTTTATACTCTAAGGATAGGTTGGCAAGGATGTCTCTGAGTTAGAAGACATCTAGAAAGAGGCCAAGGTAGCCCTAGATGAACAAGTGAAAAAGATTGAGACTCTGACTCAGCCTAAAGAGTTGAAATAAGCAAATGAGGCCATTAAATAACTGCCAAAGTCTTCGATGCATTGTCCCACTGAGATGGGCTAAAGAAGGAACTCGAGTAGAAGGGGCCAAATTTTTTTGAGGATGCTAGCGCAACTTAGTCTAAGATGGACTAAGGGCTTAGTGTGGGGTGATGTTGACCCCTAAATTTTGAATAAGTATTGTTCCATTTTTGGCATGCAGCACAGAGGGACCATTGTCTATTTTGATGTATCGCCATAGCACAGGAAAACCATGGCATGGGAGGACCATAACATGTAGCTAACAGGTGAAAAAGTGTTATGACATGAAAGGTGATGGGTGTGGAAGGACAATGTCATAAGAGACCTAGCATGAGAGGACCCAATTAAGAGAGAACATGTCACAAGGGACCCAAAAATAGAGGACTCAGAACAAGAAGTGGAAGATTAGAGGAATGTGAGGGAAGTAAAGTGTGAGGGATGTGGGAGAATTTAGAAGAGAAACTCAATTAGGACACTTCAACCCTACCGATCAAAGGTCCTATACTAGCCTTCAAGGAATGAAATACCTGGCCATCATAATATAACATAGAGCAAGTATCTAGGGGCATATAGGCTAGAGTCTATAGGAACAAGTAGTTGTAAGATCCATAACTCTTATCCTTAGGGTTCACTTTAAGAGGCCTTGATGAAAACCCCTAGGTTTGTTTAGGTGAATTGGATTTGCTCCCTTGGTGAATCAGAGCATGAAAATCAGGTGAAAAATCATTGTCAATTTTCCATGATAAATAGTGTGCTACCACACGACATTATGATGCCAGGTGACATTACGTTTTTGCATGACATTGTGATATCATGTGACATTTTACTAGCACCTGGCATTGTACTATCTTATGACATTACACTGTCATGCTACATTATGCTATCATGAGACACTGTGTTGTCACATAACATTTTGTTGTTACATGACATTGCAGTGTCGCACGACATTGTGTTATCGTGTGACAACATAGTGTCATGTGACATTATGATATCACATGACATTATGTTATCATGTGATAATTGAGTTTTCATGCAACATTTTTATATTGTATGACATTTTACTATCACATGACAACATGGTGTCATGCAAAAACATAGTATCACATGACAACATGGTGTCGTATGACAACATCATGTCACATAACAACATGGTATTGCATATTAGCATGTTGTTCAAATGAAAATTAAGAAAATATGTCTTTCAAACAAACATTTTATACATTTGTCTGATCATCAACCACATGGGGTAATCCAGCTAGTTGGTACATGTTTTTAAAATAGTTTATACATTGTTTGTTTGAAAGACAAATGTTTTATTAAATGATAGTTTATAGTTGTTTTGAAATACCTTTAGCTATATAAATTTAATATTTTATATATATAACTTATTTTTGTCAATTTTATACATTGTATGAATAAAAAGTAGAGTAAATATTCTATAGAATTATACTGTTCTACCATAGTTCTATTATATGAATGCATTGTTATACTCTTATAGTAGTTGTAGTATTGAATGCATTGTTATAGTGTTATATTTTTCTAGTAGTATATTTGAATTCATTGTTAAAGTTTTTTACTAGCGACATTGAATGTTTTGTTTGTGGTGGAATTTGGAAATATGTGAAATAACTATATGAAAAAATATTTTTGGTAGTAGTATTTGAATATTGTAGCAGTTGTAGGAAAAATAGCCTATTGTAGAATAAATATTCCATAGAATGATAGTGTTGTAGTAGTTGTAGTCTTGAATGCATTATCAGTGTTATATTATTCTAGTAGTAGTAGATTTGAATGCATTGTTACACTGTTCTAGTAGTTATTGCATTGAATGCATTGATTGTGGTGGAATTTGGAAATATTTCCTATATATTTGTGTAATGGTACTAATGTAAACGTGCAATAGAATAATTATTGTTACACTATTATGTATGTATTATATCTATGTATCTTATCTCTAAATTACTATTATAGATAATTAAGATAATGAAAAATAATAAATCTTAATAATGGGATTTTTAATGACAATAGAATTGGCATCCTATGATGCACCGTGCATATACGTATAGACATAAGACTTGTATGCTTTAATGAATGCTATAAAAAAAAATTGTGTATAATGTTAATGAAAATTATGATTTCTACTTAATGAATGACATGCATTGCAAAGATAAAAATACTATTTTAAACACACAATTTTAATAGGACAAAAAATATCAATTCAAATGTATTGAATAAGATTCATGATTGTAATATATATAAAATAGATTATAGAAATTAATGTATTTGCAGATTAAATAATAAAAAATATTTCAAAAAATAGTAATTTCTAAGTGGGGTAGCTAAAACAATCCTCGAGAAACTTGCTCATCGTAAGTGTGATTTGCATCTACCATGCCAGTGTCATATTTAGTCTTCGTATTCTCATCCTCTGTATTGGTAGATGTATTAGTCACACCTCTTATTTCCACTAGAGAACTCCACATTTCCACTGTTGTGTCATATGGAAACTTTTCCATAGAATAATGCAAAACATATAGTCTCAAGCAAGTCTCTAGATTTTTATCCAATCTATTCTTAGTTTTGACTTCATGAAAGATAATGCACTAAACACTTTCTCATCTTCCACAGAACCCAAAATCACTATTTGAACAAGTTCATATAATATGAAATATTCACTAATACTTTCTTATAATGCATTTCTTGGATAAATTTCTTTCCATAGACAAGTAATGGCACCATTTTCTATTGGGTCACTTAAACACTGAAATTGATCCATCATTGTAATCCCAAACTGTGTAGACTGAGACGTCAGTAACTGTTTATTTAAAATATCATTAATTTGAACTCCATTCACATCTATATATTTATATAAATGCATTACAATTTTACCCATGTATTTGTGAAATAATTTGTTGATCTATTCTTGACTGTTAACATTGTTCCAAAAAATGGGATTCACAACTCCCGTGCCCTCCAATAACTCATCCCTTTGAAAACTTTCTCTAATCTCATGTGCTAAACTTTGTGAGATTTTGATCAATTTAATTCATGTGTTAGATAAAACATTATCATATAGTAAATGTGTCAGAGATAGATCTTTAGGCTCAACTCCCATAACTTCAATTCTTCTAAAGGATGTGTGTATTGAGATCTCAATGTCATTTACCACGACACAAAGATGATCATGTATATTGAATTTCAAATAACTCTTTGGATTTTGAATATCTATTAAAATTTGCTAGGTTATAAAAATAGGACCATGAAATCTTTCATTTGATGTGTATAATATATCTAAACATTGACATACATGTTATCTCAAACTTATGAAGTCAACAATATAGATAGATCTCTCTTGGGCATGTTTTATTAAACAATTGATTTCCTTCAACATTGGCAAAATAATGCATAATGTGAGTAATGTTTCTAAATATTTTAAATGACATAACAAATCTTTTGCTTTGTCAACTTCCCTATGATATTTATATATAAACCCTATCAAAGATCGATATTCCTCAAAAAATTTGTAGGCAGGTTCATACATGGAAATCTATCTAGTTTCAACATCTTTCAATAGTTTTTAACCATCTGTCATCCCAATTTCAAATTTATAGAACTCCATAAATATTTTTGGGCTGCTTGACATGTACGCATGCAAGTCATGAATTAGCTCTTCCACTTTTGCAACATTATTGAATGTGCTAACACTTTTGAAAGTAATATTCATCTTATGTGCCATGCAATGGATTGGAATCATAAACAAAGAAACTATTGTTTGTATTCGAACATAAAGACCCTTTCTATGCCCTTGCATCATTGATGCTCCATCAGCACCAACACATACTAGCTTCGTAGCTATGGCATAATCATCCATCCCAGCTCTCTCCCTTAAATTGGATACAACCAATTTATGGAGGTTTTTTGAATTCCAATTTTCTACCATTTTATGGATAGCTAAAAGATGAGATTGCCTTGAATAGTTTTTGAAGGTGTACACAAGCATGCAAACCCATGTTGTGTTGTCAACTGTAGTGACCTCATCGATGGACAAAGAAATAAACTATGATCTCTTAACACTTTCTTTCAAATCTTCCTTCTCAATAATGGCTAGACATTTTGCCATTTTCCAAGCACTGTTATCCGACCAATGTGACTGTCAAATATCCAAAAACCTATTATGCTGAAACAAAATTTTATAACCTACAAAATTAGAAATGGGTCTTCCCTTTTTTTAAATGTGTAAAACTATAGAGAAATATACATATTTTCCCCTAAGATTAGACTTCATAACTTTTTCAAATTGCGCTTTGATGGTTCCCCCTTTCTCAACAAGATGTTTTCATCATTTCTGATCATTTTCATATTCCTGTGCATATCTTACATGCATGCATTATTATCCATTTTTTGATCTATGAGTTCTTGTTATGTGTTCATCTTGGTGCTTGATGGATATGTATATTTTCCCACAATGCTTCTCAATTATGTCCAATTTAAGTTGCATTTTATGATCTTTTCCAAGTTTCTAACTACAAATTGTACATCTGCATTATGTTAGAGGCTCATTACCATTTTTTGGTTCTACAGGTTCTATAAATGGAAATTTTACAACCCATTCAACTTGAAAAGACCTTCCTATTGTCCATGTACTTCTCTTCCTCCATCAACTTTTTTGAGTGGAATTTTCAATAAAATTATGTGTCTAAAAATAATTGGATATTTCTTGTGAAGTGCCCAGAGTAGTGTGTTCTACTAAAATACCTAAAGGTGCATCTTCTAGGGGTGGTATTTCATCAATAAAATCTTTAGGTAGTGAGAAGTTATTAGGATTAATATTTTTTGGTGAAATAGTGTCAATATCCATGTCTATTTCTACATTGAAATGGTTTTGTAATTATTCTACAATAAAAAAATTAAATTAATATTTTTAAATTAAGTTTCAACATTATCTGTATTCAAAGTGCATGTTATTTGTGTAGCCCTCTTTCCTGGATTTCTAAAATAAGATATGATGCTAGATTTGTTTGGTATTATTATGGCACTTTACCCTTGTTATTACCTCCTAATGCCATAGCTTTGTTGCTAGGTGGTTTATTGTGGCCAACTTCCCCATCGCCATCAGACATCAACTTGTAGCTATGTAATAAAGTGTTATCGGGTGGCAAGGTGCTACCCCTTGGCACAGTGCTTCAGAGCATCAATCCATAACCACATGACACATCACCACTAGACATTATGTTACCACTATATAATACCTTTCCATTACAAGTCATATTTCCATTACATGGCACATTATTATTATGTGGCACATTATCGTCAGGTGACAGGTTACTATCTCTTGTCACATTTCCACTCGATGGCAAGTTGTCACCGTGTGGTGCCTTGTAACTAGGTGATAATTTTTTTCTATGTATCACAGCACCACTGAACAATAGATTTCCATCATGCGATGTAGGGCTATCAGGTTGGCAAGTTGCCTTCACATGGCACTATGCCATTGGGTATCGAATTTCCTTTGGATGACATCATTTTGGTAGAGGTTGATTACTAAAAGTCTAAAAGCAATCAATCGGTGGAGTGTGGCCTCAACTCTCAAGATCTTCACACTCCATTAAAGAAAGATAATTTAGTGGTAAGATCATGAGCTTTGGGAGTGGGAACATATGTATTTGAACTATATATATATATATATATGGAAAATTGTATGGATAATAGAATAAATATTTTAAATCATTAGCGAGCCAACCCCTAAAAAAATTAAAATCTCAAAATTTTAGGTGAAAGGGTCAACTATTGCACCCTAAGAACTTGCTAAATTTAAATTTCATAAAACTGAATATTCATGAATTAATGAATATTCTCCACTAAAATGAACCTTGCTTATCCTATTGGGAGTCTGTGTGCCATTTTTTCATGATAGTTAGAATTTTGACACTTGGTCAGGGTAAAACAAGTATTAAAACCCTATTATAAACATGTGCATGATGGTCCTTTAGGGAGTAGATATATAAACTTTGTCTTGTAATTTATTAAGCTATTAATGAGAATTCAATGTTTTCCATATTGTGTTATAGATGATAAAATATTCTAAGTATTGAATGATAAATGTGGTTTACTTCCAAGTCACAGGTCTCTTTTTCTTTTATCACTAGTTAGTAATGGTGATCTTAATTATTTTGATAATCAAATCTAGAACATTAAGGACAATAGTAGTGTATTTATGGTGTTTAATGATCTTTTAAAACTTGTGATTACAAAAGATGAGTAAATGCACATTGTGCTTCAGAGCCTTCAAGAACCAGTCTTTCGTTGCGTTTTTTGGGTTAGCATGCAAGACTCATCTCTTGCATGATAGATATAACATGCTAGCCTATTGGGAAGAAGCTTTAGTGATGAAATAAAACTAACTAACAAAACCCAACATTCCCCCTCTTCCACACCCCTTAGCATAGACACACCACTATTCATTTTTATGATGATTACACCATTGATTATGTTGCTTGTCTCTTCCTTATTATGTATGGGATTTACTCCCTCCTTCCCATCATTGATTCCATGTATGAGTTTTTACATCAAACCTTTTGTGATTCTACCCTTGATTCCTCTCCCCGCACTATGCATTACTCTAGATCCCTTACCCATCACAGAGCTTGCCCCATGAACCAGTGGTATGAAATGAGTATAAATCCCTTCATCAAAAACTTTGCTTTTCCCTAATTCATGACCCTATCTACATATCTAACCTTCATAGGGAGTATCATTGTCTTGTTCAACATAAAAAACAAAAGTTTATTGCATCTAGGTGACTTTCACTCCTTGTTTATCTCCACCACTCTCCTAATACTTATTGGCATACTCTTTTCCCAGTAAAAACCACCCTTTTTGACATCACGCCTAAATCATGGGTCTCTTATGCTAGTTCCCTCTATGATGTTCTAATCCATCCTATTGCCATTTCCACCACTCCTCCAACATCCTCTATTTTCTCTACTTCCTCTGTCAAGAGATCTATTTTAAAATTGTGCATTAGCAAAGAAGCTGATCATGAAGGTCTCAAAATTGAGTTTGTAAAATATTGTGTAGATTTCCTTGCCTTTCCCCTTACCACACTTTTTAATCAGGTGGTGTTTTCAAGTTTCCCTCAGTATTGATCCCAACACATCATCCATCCTATTCATAAGGCAAGAGATACTTCTATCCATGGAAACTATAGGACCATTATGATTGGGCATACTTTTGCCAAACTTTATGCCAAGAGAGCTATTTTGAATTATGCACTAGAAAAGTAGTTCATTGTGAAGGTCTCAAAGCTAAGTTAATCAAATATGGTGTAGATTCCCTTGCCTTTACCCTTGCCACACTTTTTATTTAGATAGTGTCTTCAGGCTTCCCTCGGTCTTGGTCCCAACACATCATCCACCCTATTCATAAGTTAGGGGATCACTCTATGCTTGGAAACTACATGACCATTATGATTGGGAATAATTTTACCAACATTTATGCCATAATGTTAGACATGTAGTTCCCAAAATACTTGGAAATTAATAATATCAGAGCTCAAGGGTAGGTAGGTTCAAAAGGCACTACCAAACTATTGACCACATATATACACTACAAAGCTATCATTGAATAAGCTTTTCACAAGTCTTTCAGAGTCTTTTGTTGTTTTGTTGACTTCAAGAAAGCATTTGACTTAGTTTTAAGACACATGATTTTCCAAAAGTTAAGAAATTTTGGCATCCTAGATTCTATGATTACTACAACTTGAAGGCATTATGAGACAATCATTGGGTAGCTTAATACCTCTCATAGTTTTTTGACTTTGTGAAGAGTACCATTGGGGTCAAACAAGGATGTCCTCTCTCAATAACCATTTTTATCATATACATTGATGAGTTAGAGGGGTTTATTTGATATAATACTAATGTGGATGATGGTTGTCTTCTACATGAGGTGCTTATAGACATCTTACTTTTTGTCAATGATGTTTTCCTCCTCTCACACTCTATAGAGAGCTTACAGTGATAACTTAATGCCCTTGATAACTTTTGTGAACTCTAAAAACTTATGGTCAACCTTAGTAAAACTAAGATCATGATATTTAATATATCCAAGTGCTCTCTCTCTAGATTCTAGTTTTTATTTAGAGTGGAACTTCTTGAGATCATATCAACCTACACTTATTTGGGGGACCAATTTTCTAGTCCATGCTTTAACATGAAGTTTATCGCTCAACCATGCCTTTACAATGGGTTTACCTCTATTTATGTTTTAGAACATAAGTGTTTATAGATCCACTTCGAAGACATCCATTCCAAGTTATGCTTGTTGATTCTATCATCAAACCTATAGTTTCGTATGGTTCAAGGTTTTGGGGACCTTTCCTAGAGGCCATTTATTGGGAATGTATTGAGAGGGTCTAGACACTCATGTTGTAGTGAAATATCCATTTCAAATGGAAATTTACTTTGTGCATCATCGAGGCTGAATTTATCTCCCACCCACTATGCTTTGAGATTATATTTAAGCTTAAAATCTACATCCACAGACTTAGATCCCTAAGCGACTTAGCTTCTAGTCATGAAATATATCCCAAATTAACACTTAGATCTTGAAATACGATTAATTCACTAGTACTTCTTCCCACCAATGATTCTATGTATGAGTTTTTTCATCAAACCCGTTGGGATACTACCCTTGATTCATGTCCCCACACTATGCATTACTCCAGATCTCCTACCCATCATGGAGCTTTCCCCATGAACCAATGGTATGATAATGAGTGTATATCCCTTCATCAAAGACTTTGGTTTTCCCTAATCCATGACCCTACCTCCATACCCACCCTTCATAGGGAGTACCATTGTCTTCTTTAATGTAACAAACAAAAGTTTCTTGCATCTAAGTGATTTTCACTCCTTGGTGATCTCCACCACTCTCCTAATAATTATTGTTATACTCTTATCCCAAGAAAAACCACCACTTTTTACAACACAACCTAAAGCATGGGTCTCATATGCCAGTTTCCTCAATGATGCTCCAACCCATATTTTTTCCATTTCCCCACTCCTTCCACATCCTCTATTTTCTCTATTTCCTCTATCAAGAGAGCTATTTTGAAATTATGCACTAGAAAAGTAGTTGATTATGAAGGTCTAAAAGTTGAGTTCATCAAATACGGTGTAGATTCCCTTGCCTTTACCTTCGACACAGTCTTTAATCAGGTTGTATCTTCAATCTTACCTCAATCTTGGTCCCAACACATCATCCATACTATTCATAACTCAAGATATTCCTCTATCCCTTGAAACTATAGGACCATTATGATTAGGCATACTTTTTCCAAACTTTATGCCAATAGATCTATTTTGAAATTATGCACTAGAAAATTAGTTGATTGTGAAGGTTTCAAAGATAAGTTCATCAAATATGATGTAGATTCCCTTGCCTTTCCCCTTAACATAATTTTAATCAGGTGATGTCTTCAAGCTTCCCTCAGTGTTGGTCTCAACACATCATCCACCTTATTCATAAGTTAGGGTATCCCTCTATCCCTAGTAACCACATGACCATTATGCTTAGGCATACTTAAATTTATGCCATAGTGTTAAGCATGCAGTTCTCAAATACTTGGAAAGGAATAACATCAGAGCTTAGGGGCATGTGGGTTTAAAAGGGACTACCAAACTATTGACCACATATCTACACTATAGGGATATCATTGAAGAATCTCATCATAAATCTTCTAATGTATTTTAATTATGTTGTTGACTTCAATAAAACCTTTGACTCAATTTTGAGACACATGATTTTCCAAAAGTTGAGATATTTTGGCACCCTAGTTTTTATGATTACCATAACTTGGAGGAATTATGATACAATCATTGGGAAACTTCATACCTCTCACAGTTTGTCTAACTTTGTGAATAATATCATTGGGTTCAAACAAGGATGTCCTCTCCCATTGACCCTTTTTAGCATATACATTGATGAGTTAGAGGGATTTCTTTGATATCATACTCATATGGATGGTGATTGTTTTTTAGCATGAGATGCTTATATCCATCTTCTTTTTTGTTGATGATGTTGTCCTCCTCTCACACTCTACAAAGGGATTACAATGACAACTTGATGCCCTTGCTCACTTTTGTGAACTCTATCAGCTTGTGGTCAACCTTAGTAAAACTAAGGTTGTGATCTTTAATATCTCCAAGCACTCTCTCTCCAAAGTCTATTTTTTATACAAAGGATAACTTGTTGAGATCTTATCAGCCTACACTTATTCAGGGGACCAATTTTTTGGTCCATGCTTTAACCTGAAATTTGTTGCTCAACCACACATTTACAATGGGTTTGCCTCTTTTTTCTATTTTATAACATTAGTGTTTCCAAATCCACTTCAAAGACATCCATTCCAAGTTAAAATTTTTTATTCTAGTATCAAACCTATATTTTTATATGGTTTAAAGGTTTAGGGACTTTTCCTAGGGGTCATTGATTAGCCTTGTATTGAGATGTTCCAGACTCTCATGTTGTAGTGCATGATCCATTACAAATAGGCATTTCCTCAGTGCATCATCTAGGATGAATTTTCCACCCACCCACTACACCTTGTGATTATATTTAGGCTTATTTTCTACATCCACATGCTCAAATACTTGGGGGACTCAACTTCTAGTCATGAGATATATCCCTACTTAACACTTCACTCTTCAAAGAGTATTGATTCACTAGTCCTTCTTCCCACCACTAATTTCATGTATGAGTTTTTACATCAAACCCTTCATGATGATATCCTTGATTCATGTCCCAACACTATGTATTACTCCATACCACCTACCCATCATGAAGCTTGCCCCATGAACTAGTGGTATGATAATGAGTGTAAATCCCTTCATCAAAGACGTTGGTTTTCCATAATCCATGACCCTGCCTCTATACCCACCCTTCATAAGGAGTACTATTGTCTTTTTCAACATAAGAAATAAAATTTTCCTACATCTAGGTGAATTTCACTCCATATTGATCTCCACCACTACCCTAATACTTATTGGCATACTCTTCTCCCAAGAAAACCCACTGTTTCTAAAATCATGCCTAAAACATGGGTCTCATATGCCTGTTCCCTCTATGATGTTCCAACCCATCCTTCTACCATTTCTCCACCCCTATAACATCCTTTGTTTTCTAAAATTCCTCTATCAAAAGAGCTATTTTGAAATTTTCCACTAGCAAAGTTGTTGATTATGAAGGTCTCAAAGTTCATCAAATATGGTGTAGATTCTCTTGCATTTCCCCTTGCAACACTTGTTAATTAGGTGATATATTAAAGTTTCCCTTAGTCTTGGTCCTAACACATCATCCATCCTATTCATAAATTAGGAGATCCCTCTATCCTTGGAAACTACATGGCCATTATGATTGGGCATATTTTTGCCAAAAATTATGCCAAGAGAGATATTTTGAAATTACACACTAGCAAAGCAAGTGATTGTGAAGGTCTCCAAGCTAAGTTAATAAAATATGGTGTATATTCCCCATTAATTTTCCCTTTGACACATTTTTTAATCATGTGGTGTCTTTAGGCTTCCCTCAGTCTTGGTCCCAACACATCATCAACCCTATTGATAAGTCAGGGGATCCCTCTATCCCTGGAAACTACATGAATATTATGATTGGGCATAATTTTGCAAAAATTTATGCCATAGTGTTAGACATGAATTTTTCAAAATAATTAGAGAGGAATAATATCAAAGCTTAGGGGTAGGTGGGTTTACAAGGGATTTCCAAACTATTGACCACATCTCTACATGACAGGGCTATTATTGAAGAAACTTGTCACAAGTCTTTGAAAATATTTTATTGTTTTGTTGACTTCAAGAAAGGATTTGACTTAAGTCTGAGACACATGATTTTCCAAAATTTGAGATATTTTGGCATCCCAAATTATATGATTATCAAAACTTGGAGGCATTATGAAATAGTCATTGGGTAGCTTCATACCTCTCATGGTTTGTCTGACTTTATGAAGAGTACCATTGGGGTCAAACAAGGATGTCCTCTCTCACCGACCCTTTTTAGCATATACATTGATGAGTTAGAGGCATTTACTCAGTATCATACCCATATAGATGATGGTTGTCTTCTACATGAGGTGCTTATAGCCATATTCCTTTTTGTTGATGATGTTATCCTCTCACTCTTTGCATAGAGCTTAAAATAATAACGTGTGTTGTTCCCAAAATCAGCTGCGCTTATTTTTAGAACAACCCCTATGAAACTTATTTGTTTCATGTTTTCTCTCTAGGTTCATCTTTCGAAGCAAGTTTATCTTGATCTCAGGTTTTGTCAACTGATATCTTTGAAAAGTTTGCGACCTTTCTTAGTTATATTTCTTGGCAAATGTGAAATTCATTGTGTTTTTAATGTGATCTGAATGCCCAAATTTTTGATTAATTTTAATGAGTTAGCATTTTTTTAAGCAAATATGCAAAGGTGGAAAATTTTGCCACCATTGCATATTTTTATGCAAAGGTGGCAAATTTTACCACCATTGCATATTTTTATGCAAAGGTGGCAAATTTTACCACCATTGCATATTTTTATGCAAAGGTGGCAAATTTTACCACCATTGCATATTTTTCTGCAAAGGTGGAAAATTTTGCCACCACTGCATACATTTTCCTTATTTTTGTTATCTTTGGGAAAAAAAATTTTCATGCCCGCTCCCCTTTTTTTTCACTTCTGGACCTGCTCACGTCTCATCCCTTTCAAGCACATTTCCCTGATCATGACTAGCAAATGTGCAGTTCTCCCAGATCGCTACTTTCTTCTCCTGATTGCACAAGCATGATTCATGCTGCAGTTTCTCTAAAGTATCCCTCTTCATTGGTGTCATTTCAACATAAGTTCTTTCAGGTCACTGAAGTTTCTCTGAAGAAGTTGATGCTCATCTGAAGAAGTCTGGCGACAAGAATCGAGGCTCTTTCTCCTTCTTTCTTCTTCTCTCCTTATGCACTTTTGTCCTGAGAAAAGTGCATGCAATTTTGTAATATGTAATTACAGGTAAATATTTTGGAAAAATATCTAAAAGTCAAAGATGAGTCATCTTTGACCAAGATATTTTATTATTTTCTATTTTTGAGGATTTTCTCCCTATATATAGTGGAGACCTCATTTGTAAATTATCTTAAAAAAAATAATAGTAAATACTCTTCTGAAATTGAAGCAACTTTTGAGACTTTGTGCTCAAATTTGTAAATCATATTTTGTTGAATGAATGAGAAGCAGGTTATTTTAGACTTTGTGTTGAGATTGTCTGTGTTATTTAGAAAATAGTTCTTATGTCTTTTTTCCTGGTAATATCTTATTCATCTGATTTAATAAGCAAAGTGGGTGTGTTTATATTATCTAAGGGTGCTTCTAGAGGGTAGAAGATAGACTTTGTGTTGCTTTTACCTTTGAGATTCAGTTATCTTTTGTAGTTTTAGGTGAAGACTTTGTGCTTCACTTTACTCTATGGTTGTACTTATTCCGAATCGGTGAAAGAAGCTACGAAAGACTTTGTGCTTGCGTGAGCGTTCTTGTGGACTTTGTTACTTCAGGTGATTTCTTGCTCTCTATTTAATATCATTCCTGAAAGAAGAAGAGTGTTGTTAGCTTAAGGCCAGGATTTTATCTCTTTTGTTTTTTCTACATTACCTCTGAAAAAAGAGAGGTAGATGTTGTTATACCACCCCCTGTGTTATTTTTCGCTTAATTATATACGTATATCCAGCACGTAAGTATTTATAGGGAACCTCCCCTTGATGAGAGGAGAGATTTACTTCGTCTAGATCTAGTAAACCCATACTATTCATGGTGTAAATCTCCTTATGCTATGGTTGATATACCCATTTTGTCATCAGTTAATTGACGACAAAATATTCACCCAACAGTTTTTGGTGACTCCGCTGGAGAAACAAATGTGCAATCTGAAACCTCAAGTTTTAGATTGAAGCAGTCCTTACCCTTATCCATTGCATAGTCTGGAGACTCTGTTCCATGTCTTACTCATTATCATTATAGCCTTACCATCTACCTCTGTTAAATTATCTGGTCTGCAAAACCAGAGCCGCTGGGAAGAACGTGCATTTTGAAGCCTCAAGCTTCAACTTGAAGCAGTTTCCGTCCCTTTTTCATTTTAAAATCTGGCAACTCCATGCTACACAAGAAGCCAGAGATCTAAGTGTGTTTTTGACCCCATGTTTGAGTTGGCATAGTAGACCAATTTTGATCTGTTTCCTCCACCAGCTTCTCTTCAACGGTCTAGGAGTTTTCCTTATAACCTTGTCAGGTCACCAACGCAAGGTAGAACTTCTTTTCTCACTGTTAATCATTGCCTGCCTATAAACATTCCACCAAGGTTTGTTATCCCACCATTTAATCCTCCTATCATAATGGATTAAGGCCCGTGGGGCAATTCCTTTGGTCCCTTTAACTTGACCGCACCCTTGCATGAACTACCTCGTAGTTCTAGAAAAAAATTTCCTAATTTTTTTGGAGATGGAAAGGTTCATCCCGATGAGTATATTGTTGCTTTCTCCATAGCATGCGGTGTAATTGGTGTAGAATTTGAAGATGTGGCAGTAATACTTTTTGCAGAGACTTTGCAAGGTGCTGCTGCAGATTGGTTCAATCACTTGCAGGCCGGATCAGTAACTGATTGGGATATGCTCAAAGCCAAATTCGAAGCTAGATTTAAACCTGTTGAGCATGCACACACATTATTAGCCCAGCTAACCCAAATGAAAAAAGAATCTCAGGAACCCATGAGGGATTTCGTAGCCAAATTTGACAAGTTGAAGAACCGGATTCTAGCTATTGTTCAACCCACATCGGAAAATCTCAACTGCTTTTTCATCAATTCGCAGCTTCCCAAAGTAAGTTTCCTATTAAGGCAAGATGGCCCTATGGATTTAGCGTTGGCTCAAATTTTGGCTAATGATATTAAAGATGATCTTATTCTGGTAGGTAAGATCAGAAAAGACCCAAGTAAAAATAGATTCTCTTCATCTGCTGAAAGCTCTTCTACAGCTACTACAGATCCTATGGTACAAAAGTTAGCAAATAAAATGCTAGCTCTCAGAAGACAGATGGCCCAAGTTATGTCTGCTTCTCCTAATCAGGATATGCCAAGTAGGACATTTCAGAATCAAGCGTACCAAGGCAATGCTGGTAGGAATCGAGGGCAGCCAAATCATCTTCCTCCCCCACAGAGGAACCTCGCCCTTGAAGCCCCTACAACCAACTCAGCGGTTGGATATCTGGAAACAGAACACGCTTCCCCTTTCCAACCTGAGTTGGACCAACAATATGATGCTAATCTATTTGAAGAGCAAGAAGAAGAATTAGCTGGTGATTCCATCATTGGTTACCTGAATTATCAAGATGAACCCAAAAGTGAGGGGAATGCAACTGAGGGATCATATGCCGTATTCACCCGGTCCCAGAAACAGTCAGTCCGACAAGCTGATAAAGAGAAAATAGAGGAGCAACATCAGCCAGTAGTTTTAATTTCCAAGTGGGGAACCACTCTGCCCTTCCAACCAAAGGACCCGATGGCTATTGAAAAGGTATGTACCCCAAGCATCCCTGCACCCTCTACTTCAACTTCACAAACCAGCCCTCCCCATCCCAAAAACCAAAAGAGTGAACTCCCATCCTCTGTCCCTAGTCCAATTCAGACATTTGACATAATTGAGCATGTCAAAAAGACTAAAATTCAAATGTCTAAATTTGCATTTCTACAAGCCCATCTTGAATAGTTGGACAGGTTGGCGGAATGTGTGAAAGGTAAAACCATCCCTGCAGGACAAAAAATTCTGAGGGTAACTCATGATCCCTCAAAGAATGTATCCACCTAGAATAATCTTGTCGTGACTCCTCCAGTTTCTCTCAGGAAAATAGAACTTTTCTATGTTTTCCTGTTAATAAATGGTCGCAAGCTGAGCAACTGCATCATCGATTTTGGTGCATCTGACAACGTCATGCCTGCTAAAGTGGCAAAATCTCTTGGTCTCACATTGAATAAAACTTTTGGGAGATGTTTCTCCATGGAGAATAAACAAGTACCACTATTGGGGCAAATCAAAGATGCCCAATTTGCATTTGTAGCGTTCCCTGACAAGAGGATCAAGATGACAGTTCTGGTAGCTGACGTCCCAGATTCATATGGCATTCTGCTTGGATGGAAATTTTGCAAGGATGTTAGAGGAGAATTGAGCATGGACTTGTCCCAGGAAAGAATCCCTGTGAAAGGTGTGATGCAGAGGTTGCTTCCTGAAAAAGAGGCAAAGTACGTGGTCACCCAAATGTCGGCTTCGATAGCTTAAATTCTATTCGAATCCTCTGGCAGAGGTAATTATTTTCTGACCACAGAAGAAGTTCATGAAGACTTTGTTAAAACCCTTGAGAATGCCAACCAAAAAATTAGTTCAGATGAAACAATGGCAAGTGGGCCTGATAGTGCCAATCAGTGGCGGGTATCAAATGAGGACAATCAAATCAGGTGCTGGATGGAACCATAAGAGCAACCAATTATGGTAGCTGACCATGTTGTTGCACATCATGATCAGGGAAAAGAACTCTTCACCCAAAAAACAAAGGTTCGTGGTTTTCAGATCAAAAGACAAGTCTTGTTTTAGGGCAAGAGGAGAAAACAAAAGGGAAGGCACAGGAAGTTGGTTTTTTGGTGGAGGTTTTCATTCACACATCATCAATTCTGGGGAGAAAATGGCCTCTTATTGGTTTATCAGGACAAAACACCATTGTCACTGCCTCTTGAGGGGTAGCATTTGAAGTACTTCAATTCTTGAAGTACCAAATAAATTCACTCGTATATTTGTATAGTCTTTTGCTTTGTTTTGTTTGTTTTGTTTTCATTTTTGGAGCCTTTTTTTTTGAGTAGCTTGACTCCGTGGCCCAATGGCACGCTTCTAAGGCACTGGAGATTCTGGATTCTACTCCCTTCAATTAATTTTTGCAATAGAAGGTAGTTTCCCAATAGGATCCAGCTGTTGTTCCCAAAATTAGTTGTGCTTATTTTTAAAACAATCCCTACAAAACTTGTCTGTTTCATGTTTTCTCTCTAGGTTCATCTTTCGAAGCAAGTTTCTCTTGATCTCAAGTTTTGTCAACTGATATCTTTGAAAAATTTGCGACCTTTCTTAGTTATATTTCTCGGCAAATGTGAAATTCATTATGTTTTTAATGTGATCTGAATGCCCAAATTTTTGATTAATTTCAATGAGTTAGCATTTTTTTTAGCAAATATGCAAAGGTGACAAATTTTGCCATCATTGCATATTTTTATGCAAAGGTGGCAAATTTTACCACCATTGCATATTTTTATGCAAAGGTGGCAAATTTTACCACCATTGCATATTTTTATCCAAAGGTGGCAAATTTTACCACCATTGCATATTTTTATGCAAAGGTGGCAAATTTTACCACAATTGCATATTTTTCTGCAAAGGTGGCAAATTTTACCACCATTGCATATTTTTCTGCAAAGGTGACAAATTTTGCCACCACTGCATACATTTCCCTCATTTTTGTTATCTTTGGAAAAAAAAAATTTCATGCCTGCTCCCCTTTTTTTTTCACTTCTGGACCTGCTCACGTCTCATCCCTTTCAAGCACATTTCCCTGATCATGACCAGCAAATGTGCAGTTCTCCTAGATTGCTACTTTCTTCTCCTGATTGCACAAGCATGATTCATGCTGCAGTTTCTCTAAAGGATCCCTCTTCATTGGTGTCCTTTCAATATAAGTTCTTTCAGGTCACTGAAATTTCTCTGAAGAAGTCGATGCTCATCTGAAGAAGTCTGGCAGCAAGAATCGAGGCTCTTTCTCCTTCTTTCTTCTTCTCTCCTTATGCACTGAGAAAAGTGCATGCAATTTTGTAATATGTAATTACATGTAAATATTTTGGAAAAATATCTAAAATTCAAAGATGAGTCATCTTTGACCAAGATATTTTGTATATTTTATTATTTTCTATTTTTGAGGATTTTCTCCCTATATATAGTGGAGACCTCATTTGTAAATTATCTTGGAAAAATTAATAGCAAATACTCTGCTGAAATTGAAGCAACTTTTGAGACTTTGTGCTCAAATTTGTAAATCATATTTTGTTGAATGAATGAGAAGCAGTTTATTTCAGACTTTGTGTTGAGATTGTGTTATTTAGGAAATAGTTCTTATGTCCTTTTTCCTGGTAATATCTTATTCATCTGATTTAATAAGCAAAGTGGGTGTGTTTATATTATCTAAGGGCGCTTCTAGATGGTAGAAGATAAACTTTGTGCTGCTTTTACCTTTGAGATTCAGTTATCTTTTGTAGTTTTAGGTGAAGACTTTGTGCTTCACTTTACTCTACGATTGTACTTATTTTGAATCGGTGAAAGAAGCTACGAAAGACTTTGTGCTTGCGTGAGCGTTCTTGTGGACTTTGTTACTTCAGGTGATTTTTTGCTCTCTATTTAATATCATTCCTAAAAGAAGAGAGTGTTGTTAGCTTAAGGCCATAATTTTCTCTCTTTTGTTCTTTGTACATTACTTCTGAAAAAAGAGAGGTAGATGTTGTTATACCACCCCCTGTGTTATTTTTCGCTTAATTATATACATATATCTAGCACGTAAGTATTTATAGGGAACCTCTCCTTGATGAGAGGAGAGATTTACTTCATCCAGATCTGCTAAACCCATACTATTCGTGGTGTAAATCTCCCTATGCTGTGGTTGATATACCCATTTTGTCATCAGTTAGTCGACGACAAAATATTCACCCAATAGTTTTTGGCGACTCTACTGGGGAATCAAATGTGCAGTCTAAAACCTCATGTTTCAGATTGAAGCAGTCCCTACCCTTATCCATTGCATAGTTTGGCGACTCCGTTCCATGTCTTACTCATTATCATTATAGCCTTACCATCTACCTCTGTTACATTATCTGGTCTGAAAAACCAGAGCCGCTGGGAAGAACATGCATTTTGAAGCCTCAAGCTTCAACTTGAAGTAGTTTCGGTCCCTTTTTCATTTTAAAATCTGGAAACTCCACGCTACACAAGAAGCCAAAGATCTAAGGGTGTTTTTGACCCCGTGTTTGAGTTGGCACAGCAGAGCAATTTTGATCTGTTTCCTCCACCAGCTTCTCTTCAACGGTCTAGGAGTTTTCCTTCTAACCTTGTCAAGTCACCAACGCAAGGCATAACTTCTTTTCCCACTGTTAATCACCGCCTGCCTATAAACACTCCACCAAGGTTTGTTATCCTGCCATTTAATCCTCCTATTATAATGGCTCAAGGCCCGTTGGGAAATTCCTTTGGTCCCTTTAACTTGACTGCACCCTTGCATGAACTACCTCGTAGTTCTAGAAAAAAAATTCCTAAGTTTTTTGGAGATGGAAAGGTTCATCCCGATGAGCATATTGTTGCTTTCTCCATAGCATGCGGTGTAATTGGTGTAGAATTTGAAGATGTGGTAGTAATACTTTTTACAGAGACTTTGCAAGGTGCTGCTGTAGATTGGTTCAATCACTTGCAAGCCGGATCAGTAACTGATTGGGATACGCTCAAAGCCAAATTCGAAGCTAGATTTAAACCTGTTGAAGATGCACACGCTTTATTAGCCCAGCTAACCCAAATAAAAAAAGAATCTCAGGAACCCATGAGGGATTTCATAGCTAAATTTGACAAGTTGAAGAATCGGATTCCAGCTATTGCTCAACCCACACCAGAAAATCTCAACTGCTTTTTCATCAATTCGTAGCTTCCCAAAGTAAGTTTCCTATTAAGGCGAGTTGGCCCTATGGATTTAGCGTTGGCTCAAAGTTTGGCTACTGAGATTGAAGATGATCTTATCCTGGCAGGTAAGATCAAAAAAGACCCAAGTAAAAATAGATTCTCTTCATCTGTTGAAAGCTCTTCTACAGCTACTACAGATCCTATGGTATAAAAGTTAGCAAATAAAATGCTAGCTCTCAGAAGACAGATGGCTCAAGTTATGTCTGCTTCTCCTAATCAGGATATGCCAAGTAGGACATTTCAGAATCAAGCGTACCAAGGCAATGTTACTAGGAATCAAGGGCAGCCAAATCATCTTCCTTCCCCACAGAGGAACCTCGCCTTTGAAGCCCCTACAACCAACTCAGTGGTTGGATATCTGGAAACAGAACACGCTTCCCCTTTCCAACCTGAGTTGGACCAACAATATGATGTTAATCTCTTTGAAGAGCAAGAAGAAGAATTAGCTGTCGATTCCATCATTGGTTACCTGAATTATCAAGATGAACCCAAAAGTGAGGGGAATGCAGCTGAGGGATCATATGTCGTATTCACCTGGTCCTAAAAATATTCAGCCTGACAAGCTGATAAAGAGAAAATAGAGAAGTAATCTCAGCCAGTAGTTTCAATTTCCAAGTGGGGAACCACTCTGCCCTTCCAACCAAAGGACCCGATGGCTATTGAAAAGGTACGTACCCCAAGCATCCCTGCACCCTCTACTTCAACTTCACAAACCAGCCCTCCCCATCCCAAAAACCAAAAGAGTGAACTCCCATCCTCTGTCCCTAGTCCAATTCAGACATTTGACATAATTGAGCATGTCAAAAAGACTAAAATTCAAATGTCTAAATTTGAATTTCTACAAGCCCATCCTGAATAGTTGGACAGTTTGGCGGAATGTGTGAAAGGTAAAACCATCCCTACAGGACAAAAAATTTTGAGGGTAACTCATGATCCCTCAAAGAATGTATCCACCTAGAATAATCTTGTCGTGACTCCTCCAGTTTCTCTCAAGAAAATAGAACTTTTCTATGTTTCCCTGTTAATAAATGGTCGCAAGCTGAGCAACTGCATCATCGATTTTGGTGCATCTGTGGCAAAATCTCTTGGTCTCACATTGAATAAAACTTTTGGGAGATGTTTCTCCATGGAGAATAAACAAGTACCACTATTGGGGCAAATCAAAGATGCCCAATTTGCATTTGCAGTGTTCCCTGACAAGAGGATCAAGATGACAGTTCTGGTAGCTGACGTCCCAGCTTCATATGGCATTCTGCTTGGATGGAAATTTTGCAAGGATGTTAGAGGAGAATTGAGCATGGACTTGTCCCAGGAAAGAATCCCTGTGAAAGGTGTGATGCAGAGGTTGCTTCCTGAAAAAGAGGCAAAGTACGTGGTCACCCAAATGTCGGCTTCGACAGCTTAAATTCTATTCGAATCCTCTGGCAGAGGTAATTATTTTCTGACCACAGAAGAAGTTCATGAAGACTTTGTTAAAACCCTTGAGAATGCCAACCAAAAAATTAGTTCAGATGAAACAATGGCAAGTGGGCCTGATAGTGCCAATCAGTGGCGGGTATCAAATGAGGACAATCAAATCAAGTGCTGGATGGAACCATAAGAGCAACCAATTATGGTAGCTGACCATGTTGTTGCACATCATGATCAGGGAAAAGAACTCTTCACCCAAAAAACAAAGGTTCGTGGTTTTCAGATCAAAAGACAAGTCTTGTTTTAGGGCAAGAGGAGAAAACAAAAGGGAAGGCACAGGAAGTTGGTTTTTTGGTGGAGGTTTTCATTCACACATCATCAATTTTGGGGAGAAAATGGCCTCTTATTGGTTTATCAGGACAAAACACCATTGTCACTGCCTCTTGAGGGGCAGCATTTGAAGTACTTCAATTCTTGAAGTACCAAATAAATTCACTCGTATATTTGTATAGTCTTTTGCTTTGTTTTGTTTGTTTTGTTTTCATTTTTGGAGCCTTTTTTTTTGAGTAGCTTGACTCTGTGGCCCAATGGCACGCTTCTAAGGCACTGGAGATTCTGGATTCTACTCCCTTCAATTAATTTTTGCAATAGAAGGTAGTTTCCCAATAGGATCCAGCTGTTGTTCCCAAAATTAGTTGTGCTTATTTTTAAAACAATCCCTACAAAACTTGTCTGTTTCATGTTTTCTCTCTAGGTTCATCTTTCGAAGCAAGTTTCTCTTGATCTCAAGTTTTGTCAACTGATATCTTTGAAAAGTTTGCGACCTTTCTTAGTTATATTTCTCGACAAATGTGAAATTCATTATGTTTTTAATGTGATCTGAATGCCCAAATTTTTGATTAATTTCAATGAGTTAGCATTTTTTTTAGCAAATATGCAAAGGTGGCAAATTTTGCCATCATTGCATATTTTTATGCAAAGGTGGCAAATTTTACCACCATTGCATATTTTTATGCAAAGGTGGCAAATTTTACCACCATTGCATATTTTTATCCAAAGGTGGCAAATTTTACCACCATTGCATATTTTTATGCAAAGGTGGCAAATTTTACCACAATTGCATATTTTTCTGCAAAGGTGGCAAATTTTACCACCATTGCATATTTTTCTGCAAAGGTGACAAATTTTGCCACCACTGCATACATTTCCCTCATTTTTGTTATCTTTGGAAAAAAAAAATTTCATGCCTGCTCCCCTTTTGTTTTCACTTCTGGACCTGCTCACGTCTCATCCCTTTCAAGCACATTTCCCTGATCATGACCAGCAAATGTGCAGTTCTCCCAGATTGCTACTTTCTTCTCCTGATTGCACAAGCATGATTCATGCTGCAGTTTCTCTAAAGGATCCCTCTTCATTGGTGTCCTTTCAATATAAGTTCTTTCAGGTCACTGAAATTTCTCTGAAGAAGTCGATGCTCATCTGAAGAAGTCTGGCGGCAAGAATCGAGGCTCTTTCTCCTTCTTTCTTCTTCTCTCCTTATGCACTGAGAAAAGTGCATGCAATTTTGTAATATGTAATTACATGTAAATATTTTGGAAAAATATCTAAAATTCAAAGATGAGTCATCTTTGACCAAGATATTTTGTATATTTTATTATTTTCTATTTTTGAGGATTTTCTCCCTATATATAGTGGAGACCTCATTTGTAAATTATCTTGGAAAAATTAATAGCAAATACTCTGCTGAAATTGAAGCAACTTTTGAGACTTTGTGCTCAAATTTGTAAATCATATTTTGTTGAATGAATGAGAAGCAGTTTATTTCAGACTTTGTGTTGAGATTGTGTTATTTAGGAAATAGTTTTTATGTCCTTTTTCCTGGTAATATCTTATTCATCTGATTTAATAAGCAAAGTGGGTGTGTTTATATTATCTAAGGGCGCTTCTAGATGGTAGAAGATAAACTTTGTGCTGCTTTTACCTTTGAGATTCAGTTATCTTTTGTAGTTTTAGGTGAAGACTTTGTGCTTCACTTTACTCTACGATTGTACTTATTTTGAATCGGTGAAAGAAGCTACGAAAGACTTTGTGCTTGCGTGAGCGTTCTTGTGGACTTTGTTACTTCAGGTGATTTTTTGCTCTCTATTTAATATCATTCCTAAAAGAAGAGAGTGTTGTTAGCTTAAGGCCAGAATTTTCTCTCTTTTGTTCTTTGTACATTACTTCTGAAAAAAGAGAGGTAGATGTTGTTATACCACCCCCTGTGTTATTTTTCTCTTAATTATATACATATATCTAGCACGTAAGTATTTATAGGGAACCTCTCCTTGATGAGAGGAGAGATTTACTTCATCCAGATCTGCTAAACCCATACTATTCGTGGTGTAAATCTCCCTATGCTGTGGTTGATATACCCATTTTTTCATCAGTTAGTCGACGACAAAATATTCACCCAATAGTTTTTGGCGACTCTACTGGGGAATCAAATGTGCAGTCTAAAACCTCATGTTTCAGATTGAAGCAGTCCCTACCCTTATCCATTGCATAGTCTGGCGACTCCGTTCCATGTCTTACTCATTATCATTATAGCCTTACCATCTACCTCTGTTACATTATCCAGTCTGAAAAACCAGAGCCGCTGGGAAGAACATGCATTTTGAAGCCTCAAGCTTCAACTTGAAGTAGTTTCGGTCCCTTTTTCATTTTAAAATCTGGCAACTCCACGCTACACAAGAAGCCAAAGATCTAAGGGTGTTTTTGACCCCGTGTTTGAGTTGGCACAGCAGAGCAATTTTGATTTGTTTCCTCCACCAGCTTCTCTTCAACGGTCTAGGAGTTTTCCTTCTAACCTTGTCAAGTCACCAACGCAAGGTATAACTTCTTTTCCCACTGTTAATCACCGCCTGCCTATAAACACTCCACCAAGGTTTTTTATCCTGCCATTTAATCCTCCTATTATAATGGCTCAAGGCCCGTTGGGCAATTCCTTTGGTCCCTTTAACTTGACTGCACCCTTGCATGAACTACCTCGTAGTTCTAGAAAAAAAATTCCTAAGTTTTTTGGAGATGGAAAGGTTCATCCCGATGAGCATATTGTTGCTTTCTCCATAGCATGCGGTGTAATTGGTGTAGAATTTGAAGATGTGGTAGTAATACTTTTTGCAGAGACTTTGCAAGGTGCTACTGTAGATTGGTTCAATCACTTGCAAGCCGGATCAGTAACTGATTGGGATACGCTCAAAGCCAAATTCGAAGCTAGATTTAAACCTGTTGAAGATGCACACGCTTTATTAGCCCAGCTAACCCAAATAAAAAAAGAATCTCAGGAACCCATGAGGGATTTCATAGCCAAATTTGACAAGTTGAAGAATCGGATTCCAGCTATTGCTCAACCCACACCATAAAATCTCAACTACTTTTTCATCAATTCGCAGCTTCCCAAAGTAAGTTTCCTATTAAGGCGAGTTGGCCCTATGGATTTAGCGTTGGCTCAAAGTTTGGCTACTGAGATTGAAGATGATCTTATCCTGGCAGGTAAGATCAAAAAAGACCCAAGTAAAAATAGATTCTCTTCATCTGTTGAAAGCTCTTCTACAGCTATTACAGATCTTATGGTACAAAAGTTAGCAAATAAAATGCTAGCTCTCAGAAGACAGATGGCTCAAGTTATGTCTGCTTCTCCTAATCAGGATATGCCAAGGAGGACATTTCAGAATCAAGCGTACCAAGGCAATGCTACTAGGAATCAAGGGCAGCGAAATCGTCTTCCTTCCCCACAGAGGAACCTCGCCTTTGAAGCCCCTACAACCAACTCAGTGCTTGGATATCTAGAAACAGAACACGCTTCCCCTTTCCAACCTGAGTTGGACCAACAATATGATGTTAATCTCTTTGAAGAGCAAGAAGAAGAATTAGCTGTCGATTCCATCATTGGTTACCTGAATTATCAAGATGAACCCAAAAGTGAGGGGAATGCAGCTGAGGGATCATATGTCGTATTCACCTGGTCCTAAAAATATTCAGCCTGACAAGCTGATAAAGAGAAAATAGAGAAGTAATCTCAGCCAGTAGTTTCAATTTCCAAGTGGGGAACCACTCTGCCCTTCCAACCAAAGGACCCGATGGCTATTGAAAAGGTACGTACCCCAAGCATCCCTGCACCCTCTACTTCAACTTCACAAACCAGCCCTCCCCATCCCAAAAACCAAAAGAGTGAACTCCCATCCTCTGTCCCTAGTCCAATTCAGACATTTGACATAATTGAGCATGTCAAAAAGACTAAAATTCAAATGTCTAAATTTGAATTTCTACAAGCCCATCCTGAATAGTTGGACAGGTTGGCAGAATGTGTGAAAGGTAAAACCATCCCTGCAGGACAAAAAATTCTGAGGGTAACTCATGATCCCTCAAAGAATGTATCCACCTAGAATAATCTTGTCGTGACTCCTCCAGTTTCTCTCAGGAAAATAGAACTTTTCTATGTTTCCTTGTTAATAAATGGTCGCAAGCTGAGCAACTGCATCATCGATTTTGGTGCATCTGACAACATCATGCCTGCTAAAGTGGCAAAATCTCTTGGTCTCACATTGAATAAAACTTTTGGGAGATGTTTCTCCATGGAGAATAAACAAGTACCACTATTGGGGCAAATCAAAGATGCCCAATTTGCATTTGCAGCGTTCCCTGACAAGAGGATCAAGATGACAGTTCTGGTAGCTGACGTCCCAGCTTCATATGGCATTCTGCTTGGATGGAAATTTTGCAAGGATGTTAGAGGAGAATTGAGCATGGACTTGTCCCAGGAAAGAATCCCTGTGAAAGGTGTGATGCAGAGGTTGCTTCCTGAAAAAGAGGCAAAGTATGTGGTCACCCAAATGTCGGCTTCGATAGCTTAAATTCTATTCGAATCCTCTGGCAGAGGTAATTATTTTCTGACCACAGAAGAAGTTCATGAATACTTTGTTAAAACCCTTGAGAATGCCAACCAAAAAATTAGTTCAGATGAAACAATGGCAAGTGGGCCTGATAGTGCCAATCAGTGGCGGGTATCAAATGAGGACAATCAAATCAGATGCTGGATGGAACCACAAGAGCAACCAATTACGGTAGCTGACCATGCTGTTGCACATCATGATCAGGGAAAAGAAGTCTTTGCCCAAAAAAACAAAGGTTCATGGTTTTCAGATCAAAAGACAAGTCTTGCTGTGGGGCAAGAGGAGAAAACAAAAGGGAAGGCATAGGAAGTTGATTTTTTGGTGGAGGTTTCCATTCACACATCATCAATTCTGGGGAGAAAATGGCCTCTTGCTAGTTTATCAGGATAGAACACCATTGTCACTGCCTCTTGAGGGGCAGCATTTGAAGTACTTCAATTCTTGAAGTACCAAATAAATTCACTCGTATATTTGTATAGTCTTTTGCTTTGTTTTGTTTGTTTTGTTTTCATTTTTAGAGCCTTTTTTTTTTAGTCGCTTGACTCCGTGGCCCAATGGCACACTTCTAAGGCACGGAGATTCTGGATTCTACTCCCTTCAATTAATTTTTGTAATAGAAGGCAGTTTTCCAACAGGAGCCAGCTGTTGTTCCCAAAATTAGCTGCGCTTATTTTTAGAAAAATCCCTACGAAACTTGTCTATTTCATGTTTTCTCTCTAGGTTCATCTTTCGAAGCAAGTTTCTCTTGATCTCAGGTTTTGTCAACTGATATCTTTGAAAAGTTTGTGACCTTTCTTACTTATATTTCTCGACAAATGTAAAATTCATTGTATTTTTAATGTGATCTGAATGCCCAAATTTTTGATTAATTTTAATGAGTTAGCATTTTTTTAGCAAATATGCAAAGGTGGCAAATTTTGCCACCATTGCATATTTTTATGCAAAGGTGGCAAATTTTACCACCATTGCATATTTTTATGCAAAGGTGGCAAATTTTACCACCATTGCATATTTTTCTGCAAAGGTGGAAAATTTTGCCACCACTGCATACATTTTCCTTATTTTTGTTATCTTTGGAAAAAAAATTTCATGCCCGCTCCCCTTTTTTTTCACTTCTGGACCTGCTCACGTCTCATCCCTTTTAAGCACATTTCCCTGATCATGACTAGCAAATGTGCAGTTCTCCCAGATCGCTACTTTCTTCTCCTGATTGCACAAGCATGATTCATGCTGCAGTTTATCTAAAGGATCTCTCTTCATTAGCGTCCTTTCAACATAAGTTCTTTCAGGTCACTGAAGTTTCTTTGAAGAAGTCTGGCGGCAAGAATCGAGGCTCTTTCTCCTTTCTTCTTCTCTCCTTATGCACTTTTGTCCTGAGAAAAGTGCATGCAATTTTGTAATATGTAATTACATGTAAATGTTTTGGAAAAATATCTAAAAGTCAAAGATGAGTCATCTTTGACCAAGATATTTTGTATATTTTATTATTTTCTATTTTTGAAGATTTTCTCCCTATATATAGTGGAGACCTCATTTGTAAATTATCTTGGAAAAATTAATAGCAAATACTCTGTTGAAATTGAAGCAACTTTTGAGACTTTGTGCTCAAATTTGTAAATCATATTTTGTTGAATGAATGAGAAGCAGGTTATTTCAGACTTTGTGTTGAGATTATCTGTGTTATTTAGGAAATAGTTCTATGTCCTTTTTCCTGGTAATATCTTATTCATCTGATTTAATAAGCAAAGTGGGTGTGTTTATATTATCTAAGGGCACTTCTAGAGGGTAGAAGATAGACTTTGTGCTGCTTTTACCTTTGAGATTCAGTTATCTTTTGTAGTTTCAGGTGAAGACTTTGTGCTTCACTTTACTCTATGGTTGTACTTATTCTGAATCGGTAAAATAAGCTACGAAAGACTTTGTGCTTGCGTAGCGTTCTTGTGGACTTTGTTACTTCAGGTGATTTCTTGCTCTCTATTTAATATCATTCCTAAAAGAAGTGGAGTGTTGTTAGCTTAAGGCCAGGATTTTCCCTCTTTTGTTCTTTGTACATTACCTCTGAAAAAAGAGAGGTAGATGCTGTTATACCACCCCCTGTGTTATTTTCTGCTTCATTATATACATATATCCAGCACGTAAGTATTTATAGGGAACCTCCCCTTGATGAGAGGAGAGATTTACTTCATCCAGATCTGGTAAACCCATAATATTCGTGGTGTAAATCTCCCTATGCTGTGGTTGATATACCCATTTTGTCATCAATTAGTTGACAACAAAATATTCACCCAACAACGTGGTGCCTTTGATCACTTTTGTGAAATCAAATAGCTTATGGTCAACCTTAGTGAAACTAATATCATGATATTTAATATCTCCAAGTGTTCTCTCTCCAAAATCTAGTTTTTATACATAGGGGAACTTCTTGAGATCACATCGGCTTACACTTATTTGGTGGACTAGTTTTATGGTCCATGCTTTAAAATGAAGTTTGATGCTCAACCACACATTTACAATGGGTTTGCCTCTCTTTCTATTTTAGAGTGTTAGTGTTTCCATATCCACTTATAAGACATCCATTCCAATTTAAACTTGTTGATTCAATCATCAAACCTATAGTTTTGTATGGTTCAAAGGTTTGGGGACCTTTCCTAAGGGTCATTGATTCTGCCTCTATTGAGAGGGCCCAAACTCTCATGTTACAGTGTATGATCCATTTCCAATGGACATTTCCTTAGTGTATCATCTATATTGAATTTTTTCCCACATACTATGCCTTAAGACTATATTTAGGCTTATTTTCTACATCCACATACTCATATTTTTAGGCAATTCAACTTCTAGTCATGAGATATATCATAACTTAACACTTAGCTCTTTAAAGATGATTGCTTCACTAGTCCTCACTAGACATCAACATTGTTGGTGCTTTGAGACTAGGATACTCATTTATATTGGCATCTCTGTTGACATGCTACCCCTTTCATGTATTCATGGATGCCCCTCCTAGGCTACTTCTCATTAAGGATGTCATCACTAAGGATACTAAAGAGGACATCTAAAGATAATATATCTAGACCACCAAGATCTCCCCCCCCCCATGAGCCACTTAATCCCAAGCTTGATTTATATGCTGATCATTTTTCATAGGTAGTGCATGGTATTATTCATTTCCCACATTATCTCTAGTGCCATCGATCTCATGGCTTGAGGTTTTCCCTTTGACAGATCAGTGTTTGTTCCCACCAGTTATAGATTGAAATAGACCATCACATTCTCTATCATGACAAGATATGTCATCTTTTCTCCCTCCAAGAGGTGGAGACCAAAGACCACTTCATTTTAATATTCCCCATTTATTAGGAAATCTAGGTAAGATATCACTACCTCTACAGAGACTCAGACAACACTCTAGTTACTTTATTTAGATATACAAACTAGCATTGCCTAGCTTTGTATCTTCACAAGGATCTCAATTTATGAATCAAATCCCTACAAGAGGAGCCTAAAGGATATAAATATCTCATATTGATTGCCGATTTAAGGGATTGGCAACACAAAACATCCTTTAGACACTGATACATCACACACCAGATTTGATAAATTAATTAGGTGGTACTACTCTCAATGCATCACTACTACTCAAACTACTTATATCTCCATGGCTTTTATCTATTGGCATTATGGATCTACTATTCCCCATCAATGTGGATTTTCCCCTCTCTGGTGACATAGATCTACTACTTTACATCTACCCCCCAAACCATAGGGGAAAACAAATATTACAAGCTTTTTCTCTACTATGAGAGTTGCATCAGCCTTGGATGTTAAGTGATATTCTAGATGTGTCTAAGTAGGTTTGTTGTGTCCTCTTCATTTAAATGAATATGTCATGTCAATCTAGGTGGTGTCTAATAATAGTCAATAATAAGATATGAAAATGGTTACTAACACTTATTTTTTTGGGGTGAGTTATGGATCATTTACTTCTAGAGTTCTAATCTAATTACTTGAATTGAAGTCTAATGTATTACTTGTGAAATCAAACACACTTACTAAGTTAAAATTACTTCTAAGGGAACAAACTTGCTAGAATTAAAATTGCATTGAAATAAACACACCTTTAGTATATTTACAAAAAAGTAAATTTCATGAAATGGAAACACAAACCTAATCTATTTTCTAGAAATGGAATTATTTTTAAAGGGAAATGATTTGGAAAGGGAATGTTGAAACTATTTTTTCTTGAAACACACATATCAACACACAATATTATAGGTGAGATGCATAACACAATACTTTGCATAATATAATGGATGAAAAAATTTAAGACACCTTAATAGGAAATAAACATATAAATACCAAAAATAGATCATGCTTCTTCATTTGAGTAGGCCCTTGATCTCCCTCAGAATAGAATTAGAACATTGTTATATTTACAAAAACTTCATGAAATCAATTTCTCGTTACTTATAAAAAATACTTGCAATATTCAAAATAATGATTCTCAAACTATTCAATCTTTAATACTCTATATACATCTACTCAAAGGGATATTTATATATTACAATGTTTTACAACAATTGATTCAAAATAAATAATAACCTAACAAGATCAAATCTAATTAGGATCTTGCTTATTCCAAAATAATATCATAACAACATCCTTTCCACTTTCTAAGGAAAATATATGGAAAGTGTTGGATTTCATTTTGGATGTGATTCCATGTTCGTTTTTAATTTCAACTATTTTTGCATTTTATAGCATCCGACCTTTATTCTAGTAGCAGATCAAAACATATTACTTGCAGTCATTCATAAGAAAACTTTTTCTAAATACCATGACTAAAAATAGATATTAAATTTTTTGTAATGTCTATATATAGCTTTTAAAATTATTTCTAAAAATATACAACATTGCTTCCTATCAAGCATGTATGTCCTTGCATCAATGTACAATCCTCATGTGTTATTTGTTAGGCTTGGAAGTCTTCAGAGCCAATTTGGGCATCCTCAGAGCCAGACTGGTGATTTATGAAACTGGTTTAGACTGGTCCTTAGGAGTCTTATGCTACCAAAAACACTTTCTTCAACTATGGTACATTCTTATGACATGTACATACAACACTAGTGTTTTTTCCATGAAAATTTTAGAACAAAGTGGTTTAAACAAGTAACAATAACTTGCATAGAGTAATTAATGTAAAATACTCATTTTCTACTTTGAATTAGTAATAGGTTCCATTATGTGCATTTAAAACCACTTAAAAGGAAGACTTTTTAAGGGAAAATGAGTTAATTACTTGGATATAATGAGCCATTTTATGTGTTCATCATTGCCCCCACACTTTATTTCTTACAAGTCCTCTTGTAAGTTATGGTCTCCTTTGTTCTCTGTTGGACACTACGTCTCCTAGTTTCTTAGTAAGGTCATAAGTATCATATTATGTATCCTAGTGTAGATGTGTTGGGCTGACATAACCTTTATATGTTCTAACCTATACCTTTCATATTTCAAATTGTTCTTCTCATTGAGATGTTTTTTCCATGGAGACATAATGTTGAGTACTGATGGTGGTCTATACCTCATTTCAATCCATTCTTGTCCATATATCTATCCAAACTGGTATATTAACTCTATAATGGCTTTGGGTCTTTTAAAGATCCATATGAGATTATTAGGATAAATGACCTCCCTTTTCTTCAAGGAGATATTCAATGTATCCCACTTCTGATCTCAGGTAGCAAGGACTACATTAAAACTATTTTGAGAGTACTAATCAAAATCAAATACGTATTTTCTTAAGATGTTTGGACATTACTCCCTAATCCTTGGATTATATATAAGATTTTATAAAAAATTTAATTGCTTATCCGAGTTAGGGAATTCAGGGCTCATGTATAGCCTTACAATTTTGACTTGCACAAAATATTCTTCTATCTTATCACTCAATGTAATATAATTTTGTAATGTAGAGGTGAAATCTTAAATTTGAGATTCTACCACAAATAAATTAATCAAGAAGGGGGACATGTGTCCTAGGATAAAGTTACACAAGTAAAATTCACACAAAATATTTTGGTACTTAGAGGTACTAACTTGATAAGCTTCCATAAATTTTGTTAGCACATTTACTCCTCGGGCCTAGGTGTTAGTGCACCAAAGCATGCACCCATTGAAAATATTCCCCATGATGACATTTCACAAGGAATAAGACACTTCCTATGCTTACGACACAAAGTAGGATGGTTGGGTTGGGTCAAGGTTAGTTCATAATGATGGTTTTCAAGGATGAACAGATAGAGTGGCCTAGGCTAATTCTACTTCTCCTCTTACCTAGCTTATATGCATTCCTATTACCCCATTTATACCCTTAGACCTATGCTATTAACATAGGGAGACTCATTATACCTTCACCTTAAAATAGGACACAAAATTGTATTAATCACCAACAAAAAATAAAACCTACAAACTGTGATACATGAGAACCCTCATAACACTACTAACCCCCAATAATAATTGTAGTAACTAGAGAAAATCTAATGATTGGCCATCATCCTTTTCTCCTAAGGACTAACTATTTACATCTACAAGAGGAACAAGAGGATTATGTATACACATAATATTTTCAAATTTTTATTAATTATTGACACTTTGTATCTTGTAGGAACCTGTCGAGTCTCAATGTCTTTGAGTGCATGCCTTAAGGGGTACACCGAGAAAGGGGTGGGCAAACCATCGATGCTTTGTAAGATTGTTGTCCCTTTTGCCACTTGTCATCTACACACTTGTATCCTAAAATAATTTACCCTAAGCTTATTCTTCTCAGTCTTACCTCCTCCAATATTTTCCTCTTTCCATTTATCCTTTTCTTGCCTTAACATCTTTTTTTATTATCAATTGTACTATGTCAACTGGGTCGACCCAATACAGTTTAGGGGTATGCTTTGCTTTTTTGGTTTGTTAGCCTTTTAGCTGACCTAGCACAAACCTAGTAAATTATCACCGAAAACACACTGGGTTGACTGGGTTGACCCTGTACAACCGACATTCTTGAGAAAATTTAGGGTAAAATCTACCTATATATACAAGGTCATTTCCCACCATTTAATAAGAGAAGAATTATAAGTTAATAAGTGCAATCGAATATCTGCTTATTGACCATTTTACTTGAAGAATAAAACTTAGGGTTCCATACTTTCTTTGGAGATATGAATCTTTTCTTGTGGATAAATATTTTGGATGCTTAGATAGGTTGTGTAGCCTATAGTTGATTTATCTTGGTTATCCTTACATACCACAACAATCTCTTGTAAAACACCTTAGCCAAGGGAAATATTGAGGCTCGATGGGTTCATCTTCAAAGTTAAGTATTCCTAACTTTATTTCTCCTTTGTAAGAGTATATAGATATTGCATTTGTATTCTTATCTCTATGTATTTAGGATTATGTATACATTGATGTGAGTATATGTCTTCTAATACATGTTTAGTTTAGTTGTTCATTTTATTGCTTCTAACCCCCACTTTGTGCCACAAGCTTAAGTGTGTACTAGATTAGATTTACTTTCTTGCTACTAGAATAAAGTAAACATTTTAAAACTTAGGACTCCATTAGGGTTTTTATGCAATTATGTTATATTGTAGGCTTTGGAACCCTTCCTATCATGATGTGTTGTGATAAGTGATACAAGTGATCTAATCAGGTCTAATGGATCCCCATATTGGTCATGCTCCCACTTAACAAGTGTATCCTAATCAAAAGTGTAGGTATGATCTATCTTATCCAATCTAGGATTAATTCATAGACATAATGCATTTTTGATTTCATACATTATAGTGAACCCAACGTGAACTAACCCTTGCAGGATTTGTTCACTTTTACCTTCATTTTTTTGTTTATTTTGATCATCATTTTTATCATATATTTTAACATACTAGATCAATTTTGTCAACCCATATTTTTATCTCTATGCACAGGTTACAGGAATAGACAACTAGATCAACTAGTATAGGTTTCCAACTTTTCAAACACCTAGTTCATCCTACTAGGTCGACCCAGTCGACCCCTTATAGTTTTAACACTTTTTAAGTAAGTTCCTATACAACTTGATTGATACTATCAACCCAATTTGTAGGTTTATCAAGCACACTTCAAGGTTCTTCATTAGCAATATTTATTCATTGCATCTTTGATCCATCAAGGCTCCTTTATACCTCTTTATTTTTCTCTTTTTTATTTTTCCTTTCATAGTTTATAGTCTTCAAAACTACCCTTGCACATTCAACTGATCAACACTACCAACCCAATTTTGTGTTCTATGTACTGTCTAAAATAACTAGATCAACACTACTGACCTAATTTATTTTCAAACTTTGCTTCCATAGTATAGGTTCGACCCTGGCAACCCTATTCTATATTTTGTGTATATAGTGTCAACACTATACCTTGTTTCAAATTAGAAATAACCTCATTTTCTAGTAATTAATTCACACCTTTCTTTTTATGTTGTTTGCATGCTTAGAATAGTTCACGTAGTCTAATTAGGGGATTTTTAATCAATCACATAGTTTCACTATTTCTATTTTATGTACACATGGTCAAATCACAAAAATATAAACAAGCACTTTAACATTTTGTCTACCCTAGGCCAACCTACTTGGATTTCATCACCAAGAGGGAAGCTGATTTGATGCTTTGGTCAAGTATAAAGTGTGGTCAATGGTATATTATGGCTAAGCACCTGACACCTTTATCATTACAGTATGTGAAGTGAGGGGGTAGGCCACAATACCAAGCTTGTATCATTAGCACTATAGTCCCTTTCAACCCAAACTACCTGAAACTATCCTTAGATTGATATCTAGTACCTTGCTTATAGCCAACTTCCAATCACATTTAAAATCATATTTTACTAATATAATAAACATTTAGATTGACCAATTAGTTATATTACTTTTCAAGTTTTTTTCTTACTCTTTGTTCAATTATGTGCACAAAACTTGCATTAGCTAGTGTTGGTGCAAGATTTTATTTTTGCATGTTTCAATTGGATTGGCCAGTGTTAATCCAATTGGTTTTGTTTTTTTTCAGTACTTACTATTTTTCATTACTTGAAAATTTATCTTATTTCATTTTGAAATATATTTTATACTTCTTAAATTTTGTGTCTTTTGTACTGGATCAACCCAGTCAACCCAATGCTTTTTTGCCTTTTGTGCATTGTACTAGATCAACCTAGTTGATCGTGTACATTTTTACAGTCCCTATTTTTGTACTGGATCAACCCAATTGACCATGTACAATTTTAGTCACCTCTTTTGAACTTTTCTTTCTCATCTCTCTTATTTTCCCTTCATCATGTACTTTTTGTTGGATAATGATATTGAATTATAGTCAACAGACATGATGAACTTTACTAATCCTAATAGGGTCTCCCATAGATAAAGTAGAGATCCTCTTTTGGATGCTAGTAACGTTCATATTGACACTCACACAATGAACTTTGGGACCCCTTCTCATTCCTCTTCACAAAATAATCCTCTTTTCTTAAAAGACCAACATGAGTTAGAATATACTCCTGAAATGCTTTTTTTATTTCTAAATTTCCTTAACATAAAAGAAAGGATCCTTTCACCATTTACAACCTCATGATTAGTGGTCAAACCAAAGATCCTCATTCACCTACTCCTACATTCTCAATAAGATTTGGATGTACCACTTTATTTGGTTTTGAACCTCTTCCTTCAATTTCAATTCCTTCTTATGTCATGGCGTCTTCTTTTCTAACCTCTTCTACCTCCATGCCTAGTATCTCAACTAACATGGTGGGTTTTACATCTAGTGGGATTCTCATAAGGTCCACCATTCTTAATCCTTCCACTAGTTCATTGATTTATACTCAAGGCAATCATTCTTCTAGTGCTTATTCTTCCCAACCACTCACTGGTCCATCTTTTGTTTCACAAGCAAATTTTTCCACTAGTGCCTTAGATTCTCACAATTCTTCTCAATCTTATATCAATGCTAATAGTGGTACCCAAGCCACTAATACCAACACAAATACCAATTCTAATACTTCTAATGTTAATCAAGCACACCAACTTTTATTACAAACTCTAAACCAAATGAATACCTTTCAAGCCCATAACACAAATCAAATGATGAGAATGCAAAACCACCTTCTTAATCCTCAATCTCATTTGCAACCAATGGCTTGGGGTACACATAACCAAAATGTTTCCCCTCCTCATCTTAGAGATTATCAAGGTAATCTCATTCCCCAACCTCATTTAATCAATAAAATGATTAAGCATCTACAAAATGAACCTCTCACTACTCAAATTGCTAACATTGATATAGGAGGTATAACACCTACAATTTATTATAATGGAACAACTGATCCTACCCTTTACCTTAAAACATTTGGAAATCTTTACAAGGATTGGGTCAAATTAAACACCTTTTTTGCTACCAAGATCCTATCCAAAACCCTCACAGGTGATGCCTTCAATTGATACAATCAACTTAGAGCTCATTTAATTTCTAGTTTGGAGGACTTAGTAAATGCTTTAGTTAAAGAATTCCAAACTAATGATCTTATTGAAAACATTTTTACCCATTTAATTAATTACAAATAACATGAGAATGAAACTTCCCAAGCCTTTGTCAAGAGATGGAAGACTTTGTCAAATAAATGTGAACATAACATGGCAAATGACAATCTTTTTCATCTCTTTACAAATGCCCTCTTTCCTAAATTACAATATCAAGTCCACACTCTCTCTTCATGTACTTTTGAGGAGGCTATTGACCAATCTAAAATACAAGATTTCTTAATGCATCAATTTGAGTGACCCCAACCTTCTACAGGTCATCATCTATTAATTAAGAATAAAAATTGCAATATCACTAATGATGGTATTATCGATTCTTATAACACCATTCACAATGTTCAAGTTGTCGTTCCTAACCCTTCTTTGGAACCAGCTCCTCCTTCTCAACAATATACTAATCCTCATTTCTCTTTTCCAAATAACATCAATGTTCATAAACCTTTATCCTTGGTTGAATTTCTTAAGCATCTACCTAGGCCTCTTCCACGAGAGCTTGACCCTGCTTGTACTATGAAATCCTAGTATGATCTTAACAAGTTTTTTTGGTTTCATGCTAGTTGGGGTTAATCTCATGAGACCTGTAGATAACTTCATAAATTAGCTATGGATTTTATTCTTGGCCCTAATTTTGATCATGATTCCATTATCCATAAGCGTCAAAAATCTTACAAGATTGATTTCAAGGACTATAAATCAAATGACAAAACTCAAGCCTTGAATCAAGCAAATGTTCATTTAGATATCCATAAAGATCCTTTACCTAATCATCAACCTATCCAAACCAATCAAGATAAGCCCACTCCTTCCACCAATAATGTAGAAAGTCTTGTTGAACCAACTTCCGAAAAGAATGTGGTTAGCATGACTAATATGCGAAGGGTGGTGGCTTTCATTGATTCTCAGCCTACCTACACTCCTCATAAGACATCATGTTATCCAAGATTATTATTCAACTCATTTAAATGATTTGGGACAAGAAGATCTTATCACTTTTGACAATCCAATTTATGATTCTCCCTTCAATAACACATCCCATTCTATTTTTACCACTCTTCCATCATCTTCCAATGCTAATGATAATCAAGATTCTACTAACACTTCTTCTTCCAATTCTCAAAGTCAACTTAAACCAACTAATTTATCATCTCAACATGATTTAACACCTTGTTATAAACCTTCTTCTTCTTCTTACCAACAAAAATTCCAATGTACTTTGAATCCTCCTTTTGAGGATATCCTTAACCATTATGCACCTATATCTAATAACCTTCTTATGGGCTATGATGAGTGGGATCCCATTGTAGAACTCACTAATATACCATCCCAAATTCCATTTACTAAACTCATGAGGACTTCCCTATGTCATAAAAACTACATCATGCAGCTCTTATTTGAGATGAATGTCCTTCATCCTCCCCTCATAGGATGGGAGGAAAATTTATCTGGTTTTGAAGATAGTATTTTGCAACAATGTGAAGAGATGTCTATCACTGTTGACAAAAAAATAGACAATTCTCTTTCCCTAAAATTTTTCATATCTTCTATGATTCTCATTGATATTCTACTTCATACGGATGATCCTCCTTTATTCATTAGCATCCAAATAGGTAATATCCAAGTTAAGTGTGTATTGATTGACAAGGGTTCTAGCACACGTGTTCTTCTCTCTATTTCATTAAAACTCTAAGATATTTTGAATGCAATCTCAAGTATACACACAACACATGCCAAGGATACGATCAAAGGTGAATACTTTAGGTTGTGTGTGGCTTCCCATTACCATTCTACCTGTCACCATTCATGTGAAAGTGATGATATTTATCTTCCCCATTTATTATAACATCCTACTTGGTAGGCCATGGACTCACCACATGAGAGCTATTGCTTCTTCCACCTACCAATGCATTAAATTCCCTCACAATTTATCCATTTACAGGATTCAAGGTGATATTAACCCTTAGAATTTCAAACAATTCCAATATTGTGGTGTCTTCTGTACTCCTACTCTTGAGCCTTTGCTAAGTGTTCTATTTCATGAGTCTCAGCGTCTCAAATTTCCTATTAATTCAACCTGCAATTATAATGGGCATCTTGATCTAGTTGGTAACATTCCTCCTAATCTTTTAGATTTTGATGATGATGAGCTCAATGAGATTAATTTAAAGATCAAAACCTCTAATATCTCACCTCATCTCATCTCATATATTCTTGCTTCCTTTTAGCCTCATTCTTTAAAACCTCCTTGCGATGAGATTCCCATAGTCTTGACCAAGACTAGGCATTCTATTCACCATACTTCATCAAATGACAAGGTTATCCCTACCTGTGTCATTGATCTTCATACCCTAGATTAATATGATGGTTATTCCTTAGATGATCCATTTTTAGATGGTCTTGTACAAGCCCATGATGTCAAGATTGTCCATTATCATTCTTCTTTACTTGAGTTTTTTTTTGCATCTCATCATTTTCGTTCACTTATATTTCTTGATTTTTTCATTTTTCCCCTTTATCATAGTGTAGAGATGGCATTGACACCTCTAGTTTTTGAGGAGCCACATAGGAATATGTTCATGGTTCATGTTATGACCAGGCCTTACCACTTTTCTAGGTTCTCTGACTCCCTGATTGGTTTACCCATGAGGTTAGTGCAACCCTCTTTAGACCCTCTATAGATCCTACCCCTCCCTTAGTAGCACCTAATATAGTCGATCCCCTTCTTGAGCTTGTTATAGTTGATCATGTTCCCACTCCTACTATTTTTTAGCATACTCCTACTTCTGATGTTATTGTTCTTTCTGTTGAGCCTAGTTATAATCCTTCTTCATCAGCACCTTCCCTTGGTGATGGTTTGCTTCCATTGCCTAAGATGGATCATCTACCCACTAAATGGGTTGATGAATGTTATTCAGCTTCTTATACTCCTATTTTACCTCCTTCCATGAGTGCTTCTCCTCAAACCACTCATCGATGTATTTATTATTTCCATGGGATAGATAACCATTCTTCCACCCATTGTTGCAAGTTGTGACAATATCTTAATACCTTGTGTCCTTCTTTTGCATCATCATAAAAAGGCATACCTACCCCTAAGGTAATTTTTAAATATTTTCCCAAGTATGGTGAGGTATATTGTCTATGGCATCTCTATAGTACCCATCACATTGATCGTTGTCGCATCTTACAATAACATCTCAAATATCACCTTATAGCCATTCTTAAACCTTCTACCACTCCTCCCATAGGTCATTCCCATAAGAAGGATCTTCCTTCTTCTCCTATGGATCCACTTTAGTGGTTCCATCACCTTTTCTTCACCACCTTCTATGCCTCCACCTATGATTCCTTCACTTATGGATCTTCCCCCACCCGTGGATCCTTCTCCACCCATAAGTCCTTCACCTATGGATCCTTCTCCATCAGTGATTCCTTCTTCTCTCATAGATCCTATTTCCATGCATTCTCCTGACCAACCTTTTCCTAATTTTCTTCTTTAGCATGATTCTTTGAGCATTCCTACTTTTTCAGTTGAGGAGATCAAAAAGAGGCATTTGCCTAGTATTCATTGAAGATTGATGAAACCTTAGCAGTAATTTGACTATAGCTTCATAGAGACCTATTTGATGTATTCGATAATGTGTATGGATAAATTTACCAATATTTATGAGCACATACCTGGTGATTTCACATTTATATGTGGATTGGACATGTGCTCCACTCTTATTTTTATCTATTATATCATTTAACATTGTGTCAAATTTTTACTTATCTTATATCATGATTTCTTACTTATTGTACTATATCTTGCTTATATTTTCTATTTTGCATATGATTGTCTTTTATTTATCATTACTTTCCCTCCCCTTTTCCCTAGATTTTTTCTCAAAACTCTCTTTATTATATCTTTATGATTATTTTGATTTCTTATCCTTATTTTTCAATGATTATTTGTCATGGTGTTTGGTTATACCTACCCTGTTCCCCTTGGTTATTATCTCTCTTTACCATGTGATTAGTTAGTGAACAATCAATCTCATTACTATCTCCTTTAACCGATCCACTTTGGATCTCCTTTTTCCCTTCTTCCTATTTTATGCAAACTAAGCATATACACAGTTGAGACTTGAAATCACGTGCTAGTTTATTATCAAGCCTAAGTGTCCTATTCATTCTTTGTCTTTGGTTACTTAGATTATTTTTGCCTTAGCCTACAGCTCATTCATGTGTATCACTATCTCTCTCATGATTGGTCATTCCAAATCTGTATGGAGGAGGAATCTTAAAAAGCCTTCAAAAGAAAGTTAAAATCTAAATCATTCAAATAAAAGGAAATTATATCAAAAGGCAAAATTATTCTTAAAAGTTTAATCACACTAAAAGACATGATTCAAAGCACATCTCCTTCTTCTAGTCGAAACTCAAAATCCACAGTTAGTCTCATGATAGAGTTGAGGTCCTTTGAGGTACAGTAGGCCAATAGATTAAAAAAAGAGAATAAAAAAAATCTTTTAGTGCTACCTACTTTCTCACGCAAGTACCCAATCTTCACAGTAGATTGACAACTCTGTAAGGGGTCCTGGAGAGTGGGGAACATGTCATAGGAAGGCAGGTCCATTTTTACTTTTCCTTGTACCAATCTACCTTCATGAGTTGATCTTAGTATCATGCCTATTTTCCTACAAATCTTTATGTATATAACGATCAGGTTTCCTTTATACATAGATGACCACTAGTCACTTAGTGTATTCTCATGTCCTTAGTATGCCTCTTGCCTCCTAAAATATTCTCATAAGATGCCTAAGTCTTGTTTTTTACACTCCTTTTTTTAACTCCTTATATATCCCTTATATTTCCTCTTGAGAATTTGTTGTTTGATGTACTGATCACTCCCCTTGGGATTTCATTTGTGAGTTGTTTTGTAAGACCGTGGATAGGACCCAACCATCCTCACAAATTACCATCTTTTCCTTCTTATTACCCACATACTTGATTACCCTATTTCCTTGTTTATTCCACCCCATTAGTGTTCTGTTTGTCAAGTTGTAGTGTAAGACCATGGATAGGACCTGACCCTCAAAATTTTTTCCAATACCTAAGTCACCATCCCAATTACATGTGTCAAATTGGAGATAAGATTCAATTGATTATGAAGTTACATGTCATTTTACATGCTTTCCATCTTGAATTAGTATTCTTTATGCTTACTTCATTTTTATTTCATCTTTTTATCTTCTTATTTTCTGAGTGCATGTAAGATTTCAACCATTTTTCTTGAATTTTTCATACTTCCTAGATTGAATTAGTATGATCAATTTAAGACCAATCTTTTGAAATTTTGTTTCTATTTCATACTTCTCAACATGATTTAGTATGATTGATTGACTTAATTAATTTGTTTTTTATTACCATTTGTGTCCTTTTTCATACCTTTCATTTTATTACTTTGTTTGTCATACTTACTAATGCGATATTAGTATGCTTTTACTTGTTTTAATTTGGTGCAAAAATATTTCACATTGGTTTAAAAATAAATTCCTTTTTACCATCTTGTTTTGCCTTTTCTTCATTTTCTATGCTTAATCATTTTTTTGTTATTACACATTTCCTATCTTGAAATAGTGTGTAGTACATTTTCTTGATTGATTATATTTTTCCAAGTCTTTTTTTCTATTTCTTTTTAACCATGCATGTCTTTCATAATACTAGAAAAGAAACCACATCTGATATATTTCCTGTAGCATATACAACAAAGATAAATACATGTGCTAGAAATAAATATATCCTAACCATCCATAGCCTCAACCATAATGAACAAACTAGAATCAACCACGATGATAACATACACATCCAACAACAATGTACCAAAATGATCTATATATACATCTCATGAGTTGTATACAACATATGCAACCATATTCAATGTCCCATCTATATGGTTGGGTCCCATTCTGTCTATCTCATGGCCTATCCATGTTGCCTACTGAGGCTTTAGTCTGACTCCTTTGAATGGTATGCTATAAGGAGGTTGTCCAAGATCTTAGTCCCTCTACCTATCCCTATAGGTGTGTTTCCTACATTTATGACTCCATCAACTGGGCCAGGATCTCTATCATCTGCACTATTATAGATAGATTTATAGCTCTCTAATTTAATAGGGCCTACCATACTTGTATCTCCCCATCACCCATCATTTTTGGTGGCTGCATCTTCTCCCTCTACACCTGTATTTACCTTACTACCTCTCCAGCTAATTTGAACCAGCTCACTTGAGCTGGGGTAGATGGTACACTCAGATCCTCTAGTGTCATGGGGTTGTATGGCGAAAAAGTCTCATCTAGGACATCATGGAGTGCTCCCCTCACTAAAGACCCCCATCTCTCCTCCTCATCACCACCTAAACCTAAAAAATCATATAAGATGGATATTATATCACTATCATATCTCATAATATCTATCTATCTAAACAAAACTTAAGAAACATATTTATGTTTTACATGTATGTGTCTCGACTAATATGGTCTCACCATCTACACTATCACCTAACACATTCTCCCCATCTATATGACCTCTTATTACCTCCTCTATAGGTCTCCTCCTCAACTCAAACCTAATTGTCATGGCTCATGTCAGTCTCAGCCTACATCTGAGTTGTCTCTCTATCATCTCCTTTAGCTCACCTATGGGGTCATTTGGGATGGGAATAGTCTCCACTATTTCCTCTGCCTCTTGCCTCTATTAACATCATGTCTTCAATGGCCACTACTCATCTCAATGTGGATCTAGTAGTGGTACATCTGGTATCTTTGCCTCTACATATTATCCTCATGCTCAACTCCTCATCATGCCCAACTAGTCTATCATCACTCTCATTGTGACCTCAATGTCAGCCTCACTACTAGTGGCCCCAATCCTCTCCTCCCTCATGGCTCCCTCACATATAGAGCCCACTACTTGAGCATCAGTATTGATGTCACTAAATGAGGTAAGCCCATCTGACCTGGCACTTATGCCATCGTATGTGGCTCTCTCCATCAAAAGTGGTGTCTAATCACCTTTTTCCTCTCTATCATTGGTCTAAAAGTGTGTGAGTTTGCCAATGTAGCTGTTATGTGCTTGTATGGCTACCACACAATATCTGCATGTCTCACAGGCTATAACACTAACATATGGGGCATGGATTATGCTACCTAGTCCTCCCTCTATATCCACACCCATTTATCATTGACTGCATGGGGTAACCCAACTGGTTGGTACATAGGAAATCTCTCATAGATTCAATTTGTTAATAATATGATTGGTCCCATGGTCCTCTACCCTCTAACTAGCATCTCATATATATCATGTACTAATTGGACCCAAATGACCGATCCTAGTTTGTATATAACTTGCTCCTCTAATATCATCTTGCTAAAGGCTAACACGAATAGTAGTACCTTGCCATCTGACTTATGACATAGCACTCGATATGTCACAAGACCTATCATAGCCTTTTGAATATCTAAAATTTGTGATGTATAAACATCAAACATACTCACCCTCCTACCTGGTAGTATCATCTTTGAGCCTATATCCCACATGGCTAAGGCTCTCCTCTCCTCTAGACTATCTGGTATCCCTACGGTCACCTGCACTCCTATTATAGGTAGCCTCGGGATGGCATGGACATCCTTTATCATGATAGCCACCTCTACTATATCCCTATCCACCTCCCATATGAAGGTGTTAGTCAAACATTCCAAACAATCAAGGAACGTGACTAACAAGTCAGCACTGAGGGGGATCCAACACATCTCAGTTATATCACCTAGACCTATGGATCCTAGTCTAGCCCTTTCTCTATCTGATAACTTATAAAATAAATTTGATAACCATGTCACATCCATAAGTTGACAAAATCTTCATCGTCCCTACACCCAAGAAATAACAAAGGATGTACAGTTCCTCCATGTTATGTATAGTCATAATACATTCTTAATACATTATTTCTATAATAAAAAAAAGCCTACATTACTTTATTGTATTCATTTTAGCTTTCTTTTATCCTTCTTGGTCCTTCTTGACCTTACTTGGTCATTTCAATCCATTCTAACCCTCTTTCAACCTTTCATATGCTTTTTTGTATCTTTCTAGCTCTTTGGTCAAACTAGTTTGACCAAAAAAAATTATCTTTTCACTTGGTTGACTCAAAAATCTGAGTCAACCCCATTATTTTCCCCTCCCTAGTGTTGAGTTTCCATTCTGGACCTTTTGGACCACTTGGCAACTCCAAACTAGGACTTCAACTTGTAAAATGTACAGGGTCAACCCATACCTACTAGGTTGGCATTGTGGATTCTACCTATTTTCCAGCCTACTGGGTTGACTGGATTGACCTAGTTCTTTTTTCTTGTTTACCCCTTGTATTTTCTGAAAAAAGTGTAATTTTCTTACTTTTTGCCTAAATCCTTTAAACCCATTTCTCATCTTCCTATTTTCTACCCCTAGAATCTAATTTTGCTTCATTTTGACATCTAGAAATGCTTAAAATTCAAAATTACTAAAAACTTAATTCAATACAAATTTCAAAAACTAGTTTGAGATTCTTAGTTGCATACATGTAGTGCACCTATTGCCACCTCTAGAGCCTATCCCTATCTAGCATGTCTTCTCCTCGCCATCCTAGCTTATTTTCTCTCTAGATCTCTTTTTTCTCTCCTTCACAAGTCAAAATGACAAATGACTTGTCTTTTCCCCTATTTTAAAACACTTTTCAAAATGCAAATCTTTCAATTATTGTCCTACAGATTCCTTATTTTGGTTATATATTTGTTTCTATTCATCCATTTTATAAACCATAAAATGCATTTGATCCACATCCCTTCTCAGGGATACATCTCCCTACTGAGGCAATCATCACATGACATGTGTCCAACCAGGAATCACCTCAGGTGCTTCATGACTGGCCATATAGGGATCTAGAAGAGGACCCAGATGACTTCAGAGCTTTTGGTGTGACGGCCAGTCCTCTATTGGTATCAGAGCTAGGTCTTGAGGTCAAGACCCATGAAAGCTGGTGGGCATGATCCACATCCCTTCTCAGGGATACGTCTCCCTACTGAGGTGATCATCACACGACATGTGTCTAACCAGGAATCACCTCAAGTGCTTCGTGATTGGCCATATAGGGATCTGAAAGAGGACCCAGATCACTCTAAAGCTTTTGGTGTGATAGCCAGTCCTCTATTGGTATCAGAGCAGTTTGTCTTTAGAGTGTATGATCTCGAGGACGAGGTCAAATTACAAGAAGCTTGGGTGGAAAATAGAACTAGCAAAATATCCACCTATTCGCTCCAAACGACTTCAAATGGTGGACAACACCAAGGCATCTGATCCTTTCAAGGAAATGGTGAATGAAGCCCTCCAAAAAAAACAAGCACAGATGATACAATAATTCACTCAAATTCTCCAACAAATCTTGATGGTAAATTATGGCCCCTCATCTGCACCTGCACATCCTTTTAGTGCCCCAACACCCTTCAAGGTTTAGGTGAATTTTGATATCCCTACATTTGAAGGCAAAATCAATGCTGATGCAGTATAAAATTGGTTGGATCAATTGTCATCTTATTTTTTTGTAAATAAATTCATCAATAAAGAGAAGATTACTTTTGCTCTTCTGAAAGCATCATTGCTTGTCAAAAATTGGTGGGAAGTGTACAAAAAGAGATTTATTGTAGATGATATTGGTATCAGAGCTAGGTCTCGAGGTCAAGACCCACAGAAGTTGGTGGGCATGATCCACATCCCTTCTTAGGGATACGTCTCCCTGCTGAGGAGATCATTGCATGACACGTGTCTGACCAAGAATCGCCTCGGGTGCTTCATGACTGGCCATATAGGGATCTGGAAGAGGACCCAGATCACTCCAGAGCTTTTGGTGTGACGGCCAGTCCTCTATTGGGTCCTCTTTCAGATCCCTATATGGCCAGTCACAAAGCACCTGAGGTGATTCCCAGTCAGACACGTGTCATGCAATGATCACCATAGCAGGGAGATGTATCTCTAAGAAGGGATGTGGATCATGCCCACCAACTTCTACAGGTCTCAACCTCGAGACCTAGTTCTGATACCAATAGAGGACTAGTCATCACACCAAAAGCTTTAGAGTGATCTGGGTCCTCTTCTAGATCCCTATATAGCCAGTCACAAAGCACCTGAGGTGATTCCCAATCAGACACGTGTTATGTAATGATCACCTCAGCAGGGAGACGTATCCCTGAGAAGGGATGTGGATCATGCCCACCAGCTTTCATGGGTCTCGACCTTGAGACCTAGCTCTGATACCAATAGAGGGTTGGCCGTCACACCAAAAGCTTCAGAGTGATCTGGGTCCTCTTCCAGATCCCTATATGGCCAGTCACGAAGCACCCGAGGTGATTCCTTGTCAGAAATGTGTCGTGCGATGATCGCCTCAGCAGGGAGACGTATCCCTGAGAAGGGATCTGGATCAGCATTAGATTCATGATGACATAGAGATTCTTTTCTACTATCATATGCCTATCTTCCAAAAAAAATGCCTATTTTTGCACTAACTTCTACATGTTCATCTAGTATTCTCTATATTGGACACCTTCACATTTCTTACAGTCTCCTTTATCTATGGCACTAAGGTAAGTTAAACGTATGTGTTTTTCAATTCAAAATTTTTATTTATCTTATTTTCTACTTACTGCACTTTAATTAGCATCAACATTATGTGTTATCATGTTTTATCTCGAAGCATCATCCTATGTTGCACTTACATGACACATGATGAGATTTGAGTGGGGCATATGTATACACATAATATTTTAAAACTTTATTGATTACTGACACTTTGTATCTTGAAAGAACCTATCAAGTCTCAATCTCTCTAAGTGCATACCTTAAGGGGTGCACTAGAAAAGAGGTGGGTAGACCATCAGTGCTTTGTAAGATTGTTGTCCCTTTTGCCACTTTTCATATACACACTTGTCTCCTTAAACCATTTACCCTAAGCTTGTTATTCTCAATCTTACCTCCTCCAGTCTTTTCCTCTTTCCAGTCCTCCTCTTCTTGCCTTAACATCCTTTTTCACTATCGATTGAATTGGGTCAACTGGGTCGACCCAATATAGTTTAGGGATATCCTTTACTTTTTTGGTTTGTTAGCCTTTTGGCTGACTTAGCACAAACCTAGTAAATTGTCCCTGAAAACAAATTGGATCAATTGGGTTAACCTTATATAGCTGATGTTTTTGGGAGGATTTATGGAAATATCTACCTATATATACAAGGTCATTTCCCACCATTCAATAAGATAAGAATTATAATTGAATAATTATGAGCGAACATCTACTTATTGACCGTTCTACTTAAGGAATAAAGCTTAGGTTTCCATACTTTATTTGGAGATACAAATCTTATCTTGCGGAGAATTCTTTTAGATGCTTAGATAGGTTATGTAGCTTAGAGATGATTTATCTTGGTTATCTTTATATACCACAACAATCTCTTATGAATCACCTTGGCCAAGGGAGAGATTAAGGCTCGATGGGTTCATTTTCAAAGGTAAGTATTCCTAACTTTATTTCTCCTTTGTATGAGTAGATAGATAATGCATTTGTATTCTTCTCTCCATGTATTTAGGATTTTGTATACATTGACGTGATTATATGTCTTCTAATATATTTTTAGTTTAGTTTTTTATTTTATTGCTTCTAACCTCCACTTTGTGCCAAAAGCTTTGGTATGTACTAGATTAGATTTACTTTCTTACTACTAGAATAGAGTGAACATTTTAAACCTTAAGACTCCATTAGGGTTATTGTGTGACTGTGTTAGACTATAAGCTTTAGAACCCTTCCTATCATGATGTGTTGTGACAAGTGATACAATTGATCCCCTAATCAGGTCTAGCAGATCCCCATATTGGTCATGCTCCTGCTTAACAAGTGTATCCCAATCAAAAATGTAGGTATGATCTATCTTATCCAATCTAGGCATGATGCATTTTTGATTGCATATAGACTAATGATGTTGACCCTATTTGAAATTTGAATGGTCCCTCCTCTTTCTCCCACTCATCTCTTACCATTAATCATAGCATCAAGCTTATTGCCACCCCTTCCATAAATGATATTTATTTGTTTTATGTTTTCTAACTGCTAGCCGTTTTAGAGCCTTCATTATGATCGTGGGGTAGCTAGGATGCAATCTACCTAGATCTCCTATCCTATTCAATCGTACTTATAAGTTGACAGGTTTTTAGTACTATTTAATACCCATTCCATCTTCCTCTCCATCCTAGCTGGCGTGTCTCCCATCATCCACAAAACCCATTTTCTGGGGTTAACATTTACCCCACACTAACTTGGTTGACCATCCGTAGTTAATCTATTCTTTCCTTTTGAGTGTTCATTTTTCAAGAAGGGGAACATAAATATCTAAAATGCCAGCATGCATCTCCTATAATTATTCCCAATGGTGTATGGTAGACTAGATATTATCCCATGTCATGGTTTAATCAATCTTATCCTTTGAAGCATTGTGATGTCAATAGGGAGGGACTCAGATTTTTGTTTAACTCCCTCAAATTTCTCCAATCCTTCCTTTAGATTTTTCTCCAAGAGGCTACCCTCATCCAAATTTCTTCCTATAGTTTTGAGAAATGCAACTTTAATTCCATATTAGTGGTGCCTATTTGTTAGTAAATTTTACATTGAATATCTTTTTGTTCTACATTCTTCACACCATATTCCACCATGATTGTATAGCACACCATTGGTCATTATTTTTTATAACATTGTGCTCATGGATGCAAATGCACTTCTATAGTCAAGGTAATTCTAGGATCAACACTTCCCACCATCTCAACCTTCAGCAAGACCTCTAAAGCTTCTTGAGGTTTTATAATGTTTCTCATTTCCAAAGCACGTTGGTATGGGGTAAACAACCTCCAATAAACCATTAGGCATGTTGTAACATATGGAACACATAAGACACTTCGACACCAAGTTATTTAATTTGGAATCATAGGCACAGATGCTTTTAATCAGATCTTATTTGATCTCCTTCAATTATACAATACATTATTTCTCAAATTCTAGGATATCAAATTCCTTCAAAAATTTAGCCTTCAAATTATCATAGTCTAAAATGCTCTGGGTAGTATTGTACTTTTTATACCAGTTGTGAGATTGGTCCTATAGGGTTTTAGTGAAGCATCTTGCCATTCATTTCAGTTCAATGGTTCCTTTCATATGCCAAATAAGTTTGCACTTATGGATATGCTCAATGACATTCTCCATTATTTGATACTTAGGTAGGTTAAAATACATCTCATACACAACCTATGCAATCAGTGTTGGATCACCTCCTTATGCACCTAGGTTTGTTCCATTGATTCTTGTTATGGGTGTTGAAATTACTCCTATCATTGTTTTGGTGTTCTGAAGGGCAGAGGTCATTCCTCTGGTGCCATATTGCTCTAATTTGTGTTATTTCACCTAGTGGGGGTGTTAGTCATACTCCTCCAGTTGTCAATCATCTAGTCTACATTTTCAAAAAATAAATACCACACACTTATTTCTTACCTATTTACTACTTTTGGATTATAACCTTTTGATGAGATGCACTTGAGTAGGTAGGTTCGATGGGGGTGGGTCGGGCACTTCCTAATTACTTCCCTTTCACCAATTTTTCTTTAGTCAATTGAACTCTTAATTTTCCTCCATCATCATGGGAATTTATACTTGTGAGGGCATAATTACTACATTGGAGAGTATTCATTGTGCCTTCCCATATTATGTGGGTGACCCTGCATATCTTGAGTATGACCCTGCCCTTCTCCTCCAAGGACCTCAATGTTCTTCTCCTGGATGCTCATGCCTTCTTAATTCCAAATAGTTCTAGTCTTTTTTTGTTGGGATATACTTGGATTCTCACCTCTTTAGTTATTGCACCTTCTTCATCTCCATTCACCATTTTTTGTGCACAATACCACTTAGCTAGCCATTGGTAGGTATTCAATTCCACTATGTACCATTAACTTATTTATCTACAAGGGTAATTTTTTAAGATAAGAACCCCTAGAATCTTGGATGAGATGGAACTTGGCTACTTTAAGGTAGGAGTACATGGATAGGGAAAACTCTAATACGTATCTATTCAACATTCCATACCACCATATCTCTATAGATTGGGTCCAAACTATGTCCAAGTTATGCAAATGTTCTATTTGTTATTCTATCCATAGGTACCTTCCTCCCGATTTTCTTATTTTATTTAGAGGATATGTCACCAGCCAAGAGTATAATTTCCCTGGTAACTCACATAATAATATCATATACAAAACATCATACAGGTTCCCTTTAACCCATTCCTTTGAATTTCAACCTTTATAGCTAGGATGTTATTCCATAAACTTTTGCTTCGTTTGTTCTAGCCATCGTTAAATATTTTATAAAGATGTTTAGTTATTTATTTTTTCTCATCATCACTGCTTCAAAAAAAAATGACTTTGTCCCATAAATGGAACCAAAATGTTGGTGCATTTCCTCCTTAGGACCTGAGTGCTAGTGCGCCAAATCATGTGCCTAGTTGAATTCTTCCCTATGCTAGTATTTCACAAGGAAGAATACACTCCTTGTGCTCACCTGAGGAACAAAGTAGGATGGTCAGGTTAGGTCAGGGTTAGTTGGCAATGATGGTTTCCAGGGATGAATAGACAAAGTGACCTAGACTACTTATACTTATCCTCCCACCTAACTTAGATGCATTCTTATTACCCTAATATACCCCTAGACCTATGCTATTAACGTAGGTAGACTCATTAGACCTTCACCTTCAAACATATATTATTATGAAAATGAAATAGGAACATAATGTTGGAAGGACACTTATAATTATATTAATCACTAACATAAAATAGAATTTCTTACAAACTATGATACATGTGAATCCTCATAACACTACTAACCCTAAATAACAAAAGTTCTAACCATAGCAAGAGCCAAGAAACCAATTACTAATGATCAAAAATCATCCTCTTATCCTGAGGACTAACCATTTATAGCTACAAGGAAGAGTGAGAGGGTTGCTAACATCTAACCTATTTTAAATTCAAATTATCCCTCCTCTTTCTCCCACTTATCTCTCACCATTAATCACAACATTGATTTTATCATCATCCCTTCCACCGCTGATATTCATTTATTTTACCATTTTCTAACTATTATCCTCTTCATATCCTTCACCATAGTTGTGGAGTAGTTGTGTTGTAATTTTCCTATATCTCCTATCTTTTTTGGTCATACTCGTGTGCTGATGGGAATTTAGTAGAATTTAACACCCATTCTCTCTACCTCCCCTTCTTGGCTAATGTGTCTCTGATCATCTATAAAACCCATTTTATGGGGTCAACAAATTCTTTATCATATTATAAGTTATGAGGCAACCCACATGAAATCCTCAATAGTTTCCATATATAAAAATTTTCTTGTAGAAAAAGGCCATACCTAAAGGTAGATCATCCATAAGCAAGGAACTTTTCTCCTAATTCATAAGCTGTCTACAATGTGGATTATGTCTTTTCCTTTTGTTTCATCTATTTCTCAAGATTCTTCTTTAATTTCTTATTTGTTGCCCTAACCTCCCTTAGGGTTTGACATGTTACCTCCAAAGTAGCCATGATGCCATTATAGTATAATTGGGTTTGCACACCATGGTCTACTTGATCTATAGGTGACGATGTATTTTCTTTCAACTGAGTTATTTCATTATCTTTACTAAGATACTAGTTTTTAGTTTCTTCTAACTCATATTGTAAAGATAAAATAGCTTCTTCCTTACCATTTAATTTTTTCTTGAGTGATGTTATTTACTCTTCTTGTTGTCTCATGGTTGCTTCTACTCTTAACAAGACCATAACTTGTTACATCTTCTCTTCCTCATCATTACTGGAAGGTTTCTCCTCTTATTCCATAATTGAGTTTTTCCTGTGTCCACCAGTGGCTTAGATGAATAAGGTTGAGGTAACTGTTCTACTACTTCCTTATTTGTAAACTCTTCTATTATGGCTACAAGTTTCTCTATACCTATGAATGGCTCTTTCATAACCCTTTGTTCTTCTACAATCTCCTCCAAATATTTCGAAGCTTAAACTAGTTGCTCCTAGTTTAGAATTCCAAAAATTTATGCAATATTTTGTCTTTTATCAAGATCATGTTTCTCTCATTCCTGTTTGAGATGATTCATAATCTTCATTGCATCTCCTCCTAGTGAGCCATATTGTCCATCACATGTGAAAAACTTGATGATCCAATAGGCTACGATCTTCCAAGGCTTTGTAAGACTGTCTCTTAATTTTTTTAGTTATCCCTTATAGACTAATGAGTAGCTCAGGCATTATCTCTCCTTATTTATTAAAAATCTGGATTGGGTTCTTGAATGAATATTTTCCTAATATTTTCATTTGTCTCAAAAATATCAGATAGTTGGCTGATGATAAAGTTGTTGACCAGAATTTTGGTTCCTCTCACTTTGGAATGTTCCCCTTTTAGAATTGTGACGAACTCTTCAACCAGTTACTCATCATATCCATGAAAATTTCTTAATAAATGCCAACCATCTTGCTTCTTGAAACATCATAGCCACAACATTATCCTACAATAGGAGCTTTGTTGATTCATGATTAGATTTCATTTTCTACCCCATCTACCATGTTTATCAAAGATCTTTAAGGTTGTGAAGAACCCTTGGTAGCCAAATGAGAATGTTATTGGTAGGATTTTGGCAACAAGTGAGAGTATTTTGGCAAGTAAGAGAGAACACAATTAGCTTGAGAAACATAACAAGATACAAGTTTTAAAAGTTTAAAATTAATTTATTGACTCTTGAAATATCGCAGAGCTAAGTCAAGTATGAGATTGGACATTTTTAGGAAAAATAAATAGTTTTTGAAGCATGTGGAAAGATTTAAGGTGGTTCAAATATGTCTCATATCTTCCCCCTTGTGCTAATTATGTTGTTGTTCTTTCCTTTATTCACCATCATGAACCTTCCTTCATGCCACAAGCATCTTCGTCATTATGATCCTTGCAAGTAAATTTTCATATGAATACTTTTGAGTGCATCATTAATGACATCATGTCCTTATAATTATGTGTTAGAATATTTAAAATATATTTTAACAATATGCTATTTTACTTTGTTTTGGGATAATAACCTTTTTAAAGACCCTTTTTCTATGAGACCCCCTTTTTGACATATCCTTATTTGGATGAATCATTTTTGAAAAGTGGATATTAAATGACACTTTAAAACTCAAAATTAATCTTACTCATAGAAAAATAAAATATAGATACCTTGAATTACCTATTTTTGTCCTTGTTCCTAGTTTTTCCACATGCCCTAAGATGGGAAAAACACACAAGTAAATCAAGAGTACTATACAAGTCCATTAGGAGTACTATTTTTATTGATTTTTTTCCTGAAATGCTTCTATTTATTAGTTTTTAAAATTTTCACCCTTTTTTTAATTTTATCTTTTTTTTTACTTTTTGGGGAAGAGGATCATCATTTAATGGTTTTCAATCATCTTTTATTGGACTCAATATCTCATCATTTGCTTATGATGGAAGAACAAGGTTCTTCCATATAACCAAATTATACTTGAGATTGAATTTGCTTGTAAAAATCCTCCTTGTTGCAAGGTTGATGATATAGCCTCAATCTGGGTCCATTTACTAGAAGTGTCTTTCTATTTCCATCAATTGGTAGCAACTAAACAGATCAATTGTCAAAAATGTTTTCAACTTGGTAAAAATGTAACCATCTAGTGCGGAGGTTACCTTTGAAATGTTGGTATTTTGAATCAAATAATAAAGCCCGATCTCCTTCTTTGAATATTTTTCCTTGATATAATGTTCATAACATTCCTTTAACTGATATTAAACAAGTTGTGTCTGATGCAATGCCTTAAGTCTCATTTCATGTAGTTCAATCAATTGAAGAATTATTTCTTTTAGAGTTTTTGTTAGGTTCATGCCTACCTCTATTTTTGTTCTTAATGTCTGAAACTCAAAATCGGTTGGAAGTAATAGACTATTCCAATATATAAGTTCATATGGATAAAATTATGTGGTGGACTTCCATGTTGTGTTGTAGGCCTAAACAATTTCAGATAGTTTGTTTGCCAAATATTTTTTACTAATGTCTACTATCTTTGTCAAGATGTTCTCTAATTCTTTCTTGGTGACTTTAACTTGACTATTGAATTGAAGGTGATAAGGTGATGAATTCATTTAAGTGATTTAATAGTGTTCTACGAAGGCTTTGTTAATATTGGATGCAAATTGAGGGCCTTTATTTGAAACTATTGCTCTTGGAGCTCCAAAACATTACAAGATCCTGTAGTACAAGAAATCAACAACTTTTTCTTCATAAGCAAATGATAAGGCCTCAACTTCTACCCATTTGGTGACATAATCATTACATACTAAGATTTACTATTTATTGGAGATGTTCTTGGAGGGTCATTTCATTAGACAATGTAATTTCCCCGATCCTTTGGAAAGGATCACATTGTTAAACATAACTTTTCATATTCATGTGAACTGAAGGCCAATAGTATCTAGCCCTAAGGATCTTGCGAACAATTATTTTGGTTGAATAATGACCTCCTTTTATATCATCATGACAAGCTCTTAATATGTCATATATCTCATCTTCTCGTACACACATGGAAAGTATCAAATAATGTCCACATTTGAATAATACACCATTGAATCATTTATAGTTAGCATTATTTACGATCCAATGTTTCCTTTGTTTATGAATGAAATCACAAGAAAAATTCCATATGGTGAGATAATTATTCATATCAATAAACCATGATGAGTGAGCTAAAACTATGAACAGTTGTTTATCTAAAAAATTATCCTCTACTAGCTCATCTTCTCCTGAGATGTTTAGTCTTGACAAGAATTTAAAAACTATATTAGATTTTCCTTTATTATCATTGATTGTTATATCAAATTTCTATAATACTAGTAACCACATAATTATCCCACCTCATACCATTGGTCTGTTCATCAAATATCTTATTGATGAATGATATGTATACATGAATATTTTGTATCAAATGATGTAGTGATGAAATTTATTCATAGCTTAAATGACAACAAGTAACTCCTTTTCAATAGTTGTATAGTTTAAAATCTTACTAATGTAATAGATAGCATACATGATGCAGGAGCATCCATGACAAACAAGCTATCTTATATTACACTAAAAAAAGTGTTTGATTTCTAAGTTGTTTTGCTTTGATTTTAGTTTAGTTGTGTTGTAGGTTGTTTCCTCATTTTCTATGTCAGCCATTCTTGTTATGGCTTGTTTGTTGTTGTTCACAACTTTGGATTTCAATGATACACCTTACAAATTTGTGTTGCCTTTGTATTTTGGTGACAAACTTCATATTTTCTCATTTAGTGGACTTCCAGTTCTAAACAGAGTTTTAATGTTTAATTAGGTCTTAGAATGCAATTCTATGTGTTGCAATGGTGATCGGGGTTCTAATGTTTTATTTGGTCTTTGAAGACTTGGTTGATCATTGATTTTCCAATTGGGTTCATAATATTGATTAGGTCATAGACACTTAGAACTTGGAAATGCAATTTTAATAGGGTTTATTACACTTGATTTGGTCTTGAATGATTCTCACTTAGAGGAGGCTTGGTAATTGAGCTTCTATTTTTTATTAGAACTAAGTTGTTTCTTTTTTGTCATTATAGTGTTAAGTAGGGTTTATATACTAAATATAACATGAAACATTCTAATGTGGAATTCCTTTGGTTTGCATGTTCTTAATTCCATATTGAATCATGACAAGCTACTTCATGTTTAGATTGTGGAACAAGAATTAAAACCCCGACGAAGACTTCATTTAACATTTGTGTTATGAATAGTGTTGTTCAGTATAATAAAACTTGAATGGGTCAATAAAATGGTTGCCATAAAAAATAGTTTTATGTGGGATCTACAAACCCAAATAGGGCATGAGCGAAGCTTAGTTTTTACACAATGTTATGCATATTCCTGAGCCCAACTAGGTCATGGCAGCATTCAAAATAATATTGGTGCTTTAAAATATTGTCAGGGTCTAAGTAGTGGAAAAGTGAATCTAAAAGTCTGAGAGGGTCTAGAAAATACCAAAAAGTGCATTTTTATTTTATTTGCATCTATAGAACCCGATTAGGTCTATAGTCAATTTAAAAACATGATTTTTTCTCTTTTATGAACTCTTTCTTTGTCTGTAACATCTGGGAAGATGAATGGATTTAGAACGGAGTTGAGGGGTTTGTCCATCCCAACCATATATGGAAAATGGTTCTTGTTTTGGGGTTCCTCATTCTAGGACTGTAACATTTTGGTTTTTGTATTGTAATCATAGTTTCCTCTCCAATTGTAATAGGTGAAGCATTATGCTACCGAATTTTGCTCAGAACTTGTCATTAAAACTTGCCCTATTTTATGAATTCTTCAAGATTAATAAGAAGAATGGATTCATGGGTTGAATTTAGGATTTTGCTTTCTATTTTAGTTCTAATTTTTATGATTGTATTTACCCTAACCCTGCAACATGGTCAAAATGGTTGTCCTTAGGTGGATACCTGGACTACGAGTGCATCATTTTGTGTCTCATCACCAGATAGTGTGTGCATAAAGAAGGCTCAGGTGGAATATATTGGCAAGCTATGGAAGATAAGTTTGCACTGTTGGAGAAATGGCACACTGCAAAATTTTCTTTAAAAAGGGTAAAGAGTGAGAGGACCTTGTGTGGAAGATTTGGCAGAGATGATGAGAGGTATGCAGGAAAGGTTAGAAGCAAAGGAATTCGCTCAATGAAGGGGTGCTCATGGTGATAACATGAGTGAGGATGAGTATGAATAAGCTCAATAACTTGGGAAAGAGGGTATAGACAATGTGGCTGAGACAAGATTTATCAAAGATGTAGTAAGGCTTGGTAATAAGCTAAAAATTGATACACCATGCTATAATTGTAGCTTTAATCCTATAGAGCTCATGGACTAGATACTAGAGATGGATAAATACTTTGAACATGAGTCTATAGAAGAGCATAAAAAAATGAAATTTGTGTGCACAAAGTTGAAAGGTTGTGCCTTGCTAGGGTGGGATGTGTAGGTAGAAAGGCATTGGAATTAAGAATAAAATCAGGTCATGGGATAGGATGGTATAAAAATTGAAGGAAATTTTTTTTCCTGCAGATTGTAAAATGATTCTATTTTGAAAAATATAAAATTTGAGAAAGAAAGAGATGAGTGTCAAAGACTATATTGAATAATTTTATAGGGTCACAATAAGAGTAGGACATGATGAATATGATCCTAATAAAGTTTCGAGGTATGTGAATGGATTACATTTTGATATTCAAGATGAAATTAGTTTGTTAAACCTATGGAGCATAGAATAAGCCTATCAAAGTGTAGTGATGATGAAGGAAAAGTTGACAAGGAGGCAACAAATAAAATCTAAAGGTAGAGGACGGTCTTCGAGAGGATGAGGACATAATGGCAATTGAAGAGGTCAAAAAACAATGGAAAATAAGTGATCGGTTCATAAAATTAGAATTACAACACGAGAGGAGGATACTCTTCAAGAGGGAGAGGTTCATATGGATGAGGTAGAGGCATATGTTTTCATGGTAAGTGTTTGGTTGTAATAAGTATGTTAGTCATAAGTGGGAAAATTGTCCATAAAACCCTCTGAACAATGGTAAGAGAGATAAAGGAACAACACATATAGATATTGGATATGAGGAGATCATTGAGTCTCCAAGTCATACGGAAGAGCTGGAATAAGGAGAGACTTTATTGATAAAAATAGTGTTGTTTAACTAGCTAAGGAGGTGGACGAATTGACACAATGGAAGAGTTCATTCAAGACTGTTTGTAAATATGAAGGTAAGTGCTCTAAATTTTTAATTGATAGTGGTAGTGGTGATAATTTGGTCTCTCAAAAATGGTATAAAAACTTGGACTGATATGTTTAGCACATCCTACACCATATAAGGTTTTTCGGTTGCTTAGGAGGTATCAGGTGCTTATGAATGAGTAGTGTGTGGTGAAATTTTTAATTGGTTTGTATAAGGATGAGGTTTTGTGTGATATCATTCCCATGGACATGTGTCATGTGTTGTTGGTTAGGCCATAATAGTTTGTTATGGGAGTTGTGCATGATGGACGAGCAAACACATACCATTACAAAGGATGGCAAGTAATTCACATTGAATCCATTGAAGGAAAATGGAGATGAGGTGGACAATAGTTCAAAGGCCATGTTGGTATACATTAAATGTTTACTGAAGATTGATAAAGAGGAAGAGGTATGTTTTACATTGATTTTCAAACTAGTATATGTTGTGAAAACCACTACAGTAAGTGATTTACCCATTAAAATTTAGAATATATTGACATTGTGACAAGTGAGTTATCGGTTAGACTACCACCTATAAGGAGTATTAGTCATCATATAGATTTAGATCCCAGAGCGATTTTACGTAATAAATCATCCTATAAGTTGACTTCAATGGATAATGAAGAGATAAAAAAGCAGGTGCAAGAGTTGCTCAAGAAGGGTTTGATATGTGAGATTCTAAGCCCATATGTAGTTCTAGTTATTTTGGCACCAAAGAAAGGTGGGGAATGGATAATGTGTATGGATTTGCATGAAATAAAATAGATCATCATTAAGTATAGGTTTCCAATGCCAAGAATGGATGACATAATGGATTATTTTAGTAGATCAAGGTACTTCACCAAGATTGATTTGAAGAGTGGGCATCGTCAAATCCACATACAAGAGGGAGATAATTGGAAAACTGCATTCAAGATGAATGACGAGTTGTACAAGTAGTTGGTCATGCCATTTAGATTATCAAATGCTCCAAATACATTCATGAGATTCGTGAATGAAGTGTTGAAATCATTCATGGGTAAGTTGTAATTGTCTATTTGGATGACATTTTGATTTTTAGTCATTCGAAAGAAGAACATTTGCAACACTTGAAGTTGGTGTTGGATAAACTTAAAAAAGAGAAAATATTGGTAAATTTGAAAAAGTGTATCTTCATGCAAGAGGAATTGATATATTTAGCATTTGTGATCTCAAGAGAGGGGTTGAATATGGATCCTGAAAAGGTGAGAATAATTGTTGATTGGCTTTCACCAAAGAGCATGTTTGACGCAATGAGTTTTCATGGGCTGGCTAGTTTCTATAGGAAATCATCTAAAACTTTAGAGGCATATGTGTACCCATCACGAAGACTATGAAGGAAGATAAAAAGTTTCAATGGACTATTTTTGTGGAAGATAGCTTATAATTTTTTGAAGAAAAGAGTGATATAACAGCCAGTGTTAGCCTTACCATATTTTGGAAGGGTGTTTCAAGTTGATTGTGATGCAAGTAAAATAGCCATAAGAGTAGTGATAAGTCAAGAGGGTAATCCCATTACCTATTTAAATGATAATTTGAATGAATCTAAGAGGAAGTATTCAATCTATGACTAGGAATTCTATTTAGGAATTCTATGCAATTATGCAAGCTCTTAAGAAGTGTCGGCATTACTTGTTGCCAAAAGAGTTTGTGTTGTTCATGAACAAACATGTTTTACAGTTCATAAACATCCAAGGTAATCTAAATCAATGCCATATGAAATGGGTAGAGTTTATTTAGAGATATTCCTTTATTTTGAATCATAGGAGTGGAAAGTCCAATAAAGTAGAAGGAGCCCTAAGTAAGCGAGCTCTTGTAGTGAATGAACTAAACGTATAAGTCATTAGATTTGAATCCATAATAGAGTTATATGAGGAAGACTTGGATTTCTGAGATGCATGGGCAACATGTAAGAATACAATGGAAACAAATATAACTCTATGGTTAGATTACATGATACAAGATGGACTATTGTTCAAGGGACAAAAATTGTGCATACAACAAGGTTTCATGAGAGAGAACTTGTTAAAGAAGAAGCATAGCAGAGGACTTGTTGGTCATTTTGTTTATGAAAAGGCATTGGCACGACTAAATGAGAGATGATATTGGACATGGATGGGCACAAATGTGAATAAATTGGTGTAACAATGTAGATTTTTTTAACAAGCTAAAGATAGAAATCATAATGTTGGTTTGTATTAGCCATTGCCCATTTCAGATAGACTATGGGATGCATTAAGCATGGATTTTTTTCTTGGTTTGCCAAGAATATAGTGAGCTAATGATTCTATCTTCATTATTGTTGACAAATTTTTAAAGATGACTGACTTTTTGGCTTGTAGGAAGACTACTAATGCCACCCACATTGCATTTTTTTTCTTTCAAGAGGTTGTGAGTTGCATGGATTGCCTTAGAGTATTATCTTAGATAGAGATATGAAGTTTGTTGGACACTTCTGAAGGATGCTTTGGAATAATTTGGGAAGCGTATTAGACTTTAGTTCATCCTATCATCCCAAAAAAGATGGTCAATCAGAGTCTAAGTAACTTGTTGAGATGTATGGTTGGTGATAAGCCCAAATAATGGGCCTTGATGTTGGCACAAGCTAAAGTTGATTACAATGATTCGGTCAATTAGAGTACAAGTCTTTTCTATATTGTGTATGGGAGCAGTCATATAGGAGCATGTGAGTTGAGAAGTACAATTGAAATGAGTAAAAAAAGTGTAGAGGATGAAGATTATGCTTAGGATATGTATGAGGTACATCAAGAAGACAAGAAAATAATTAAAAAGAGTGTTGTAAAGTAAAAAAAATAGTTTGATTTGCTTAAGAAAAAGGTGAATTTTTAAGTTGGGGACTTGGTGTTGGCACATTTGTACAAAGCGAGGTTTTTGAAAGGCAAATATAATAAGATAAAGTGGAAAAATATTGGACCTTGCAGGATTTTGAGGAAGTTCTCAACTAATGCATATGGAATAGAGTTGCCCAATGGAGTAAGCATCTTGCTTATCTTCAACTTGGTTGATTTGTACCCATATGTCGAAGGGGAAACAAATGATTTCATATATTTTTTAACTAAATATTGGAAGGAGTACATGACACATGCAACTAAGGAGGAAATGGAAGTTATTTTATACATTTGAGTTTACAATAATATATGAGGCTTCGAGTAATGTGAGTACTTGATCAAGTTGAAGGGTAGAGAAACCGAAGACATAACTTGGATGAATGCATCTAAGGTTTCCAAGCATGGAAAATCAATAGAGAAACTCATTGCATGTTCATGAGCTTGAGCTCATGGTCCTTTTCATATATCTTGGGTGTCTAATGAAGGAGCATTCATGGCAAACAAGTTATCATGTATCACACAAAAAATAGTGTTGACTTTCCAAGTTGTTTTACTTTGATTTTGGTGTGGTTGTGTGTTTCAAGTTATTTCTTTGGTTTTTGTGTCAACCATTTTTATCATGGCTTGTTCATGTTGTTGTTCACAACTTTGGATTTCAATGATTCACCTTGTAAAGTTGTGTTGCCTTTGTGTTTTGATGACAAACTTCAACTTTTCTCATTTGGTAGACTTGAAGTTCTAATTGGAGTTTTAATGTCTGATTATGTCTTAGAATTTAATTTTGTGTACTATAGTGGTAATTGGGGTTCTAATGCCTAATTTGGTCTTTGAAGACTTGGGTGATCATTGCTTTGCTAATTAGGTTCCTACTATCGATTAGGTCATGGATATTTAAAACTTAGAAATGCAGTTGTGATCAGGTTTATTACACCCTAATTTGATCTTGAATGATTCTCGCTTGGAGGAGGCTTGGTAACTGGGCTTATATTACCAAGTAGAACTAAGTTATTTCTTATTTGCCATTGCAGTGTAAAGCGGGGTTTATCTCTTGAATAGAACATGAAACATTCTAACATGGAAGTCCTTTGGTTTGCAGGGTCTCAATGCTTGAATGGATCGTGGAAAGGTACTTCATGTTTAGATTGTGGAATGGGATTCAAAAATTGATGAAGACTTCATTTAATGCACAATGTTGTTTGGTATAATAAAACCTGACTAGGTAAATAATATGGTTTCCATCACAAACAAGTGTTGTAGGATATACAAACCTGAATAGGTCATGATCAAAGCTTAGTTTTGATAGAGTGTTATGTGGATCCTCGAGGTCGACTAGGTCATGTTAGCATTCAAATGAATATTGGCTCTTTAAAATCCTGCCATGGCCTAAGTAGTGGCAAAGTGACTCTAAAAATCCGACAGGGTCTAGAAAATACCAAAAAGTGCATTTTTATTTTATTTGCATCTACATAACCTGATTAGGTCTAAAATGAATTCAAATACATGGGTTTTGCTCTTTTCTAAACTCTTTCTTGCTTTGTAACGTCTAGGAAGATGAATGGATGTAGAAAGGAACTAAGGGGTTAGTCCATCCCCACCATATATGAAAAAATGGTTCTTGTTTCGAAGTTCCTCATTCTGGGACTACAACATATTTTTTTTTGTATTGCAATTTTATTTTCCTCTCCAATTATAATGAGTGAAGCATTTTATTGCTAAATTTTGCTCAGAACTTGTCATAGAAACTTGCCTTGTTTTTTGAATTATTCAAGATGAATAAGAAGAGTGGATTCAAGTGTTGAATCTAGGATTTTGCTTTCTATTTTGGTTCTCATTTTTGTGATTGTATTTTCCCTAACCTTGCAACATGGTCAAAATGGTTGTCCTTAGGTGGAGACTCAGACTCCGTGTGCATCAATACATTTTATCTTCTTCAACTTTATTGTCCAAGAACTGACCCCATAACATTATTAAAGGCATCTATGTGTATGTGAAAAGGTTACTTCCAATTGGGACCTCTCAAGACTGGAGCAAAAATTATCTTTTCTTTTATGCCTCAAAAGTCTATTGACATTTATTAGTACATACAAATTCATTATCCTTGGTGATCAAGGAAAACATAGGTGCAACAATCTTATTGAAATCTTCAATAAAAATCATATAATATCTTGCATGACCTAGGAAGCTCTTAATATCAATCATATTTTTGGGTGCAAACAACTATGAAATGACCTCAATGTTTTTAAAGTCAACATGTATTCTTTGGACTGAAATGTGATGAACTAAGATAATTTATTGATCTGCCATCATTAGACATTTTTTATGACTTAAGGACCACTGATGTTGTTCACACTTGGTCAACATTTTATCTAAATTGGTTAAGGATTAATCAAGAGTTTCCATTCACTTTAAAATTATCCATGTATACTTCAACACACTCATTAGTAAGATAATCAAATATAGCAAGGACTTCCTTTTGAAAGGTGGTTGGTGCATTGCATAAACTAAGGGTAAAACTCTATATGCAAACGTCCCTCAAGAACATGTGAAAGTGGTTTTATATTGGTCTTCAATAGCTACTTTTATTTGATTATACCCACTAAATCCATCTAATAAGCAAAATTACTTCTTTCCAGCTAGATTGTCTAAGACTGGTCTATGAAGGGCAAGGGAAAATAGTCTTTCATAGTTACTTTGTTAAGTTCCTTGAAATCTATAAATATTCTCCATTTTCCCTTTTTGTTAGTTACTATTACTAGTGATGAGATCTATTGACTATCCAAAATTGAATATATGAATCCTACTTGTAATAGTTTTTCTATTTTAGTTTTGACCATGTCTCTTAGTGATGGATTATCCTTCTTTGAGGTTGTCTAACTGGTTTAATGTTTTCAGTATAGATGTGACGGGTGCATACACTTGGATGGATGCCTTTCATATCATTATATTCCCAAGAAAAAAAATTAGTGTGACTCTTTAGTATATCAAATACCTTAGTCTTATATTCATCGGTTAACCAATTATTTATGTTTAACATTTTCCATGATTGTGTTTCAATTTATTTTGTCCCTGGATATACTAAATTATCTTTCCTAAATTTACTCATGAGATATTTCAAGGGACAATGATGAGGTTACAACATGTGGAAGGTGGTTTTATTTTACAAGGATGTTAAGCACAGAATATACTGAGAGGCGGGGGCGGGGGGGGAGAGCAGGTGAATCAGTATATTATATATCTTATAAAACTTTCCCTTTATCAAATTCCACTTAATCAAACATTAAAGATATGCAATAAAACTCAAACAATAAACATCACACCAGATAGAGAGAGACACCAGATATAACATGGAAAACTAATGTGGGAAAAACCATGGAGAACAATCTTAAGTATATTCGTGAAAACAAACCCACAGGAGCACCATACCCCTTTGCCGAGTACCAACCTCAACTTCAATTTGTGAGCACCAACCCACAGGAACTTCAAAACCCTTTGCCGAGCACCAACCCAGCTACTATTTGTGAGCACCAACCCCTTTGTGTATACCACACACCTATCTCTCAATGTTGCTATCTCAACAAATGATAGATCAATACAACATCTCCTTCCTCTCTCTCACCTTTGTTCTTCTAAGCTAGATATAACAAATACAAATCATATTCATCTCTCACAATTGCTCTTCTAAGCTAGATATTAAAATATCAAATCAACCTCTATCTTCCACATGTTACAAATGGCTTCTCAAGCCTTTATTTATAGCTTTCCAAATGACCTTTGGCCTTCCCCCTTTGTGACCCTTCAATCCTCATGGAAAATGGCACCAATATTGGATGACCCTTCATATCCAAGCCTTTGAAAATTCATGTGATGACCCTTCATGACCAAAAATGTCCTTCCCACTTTTGTCCTTATCTTTGGTGACTTTTCGTATTCTTCAAAGTGTCCCTTCATGAGAAATTGCACCCTTACTCTTTTGTCTTCACTTGGTGACTCTTGATATTCCCCAAGATGACTCTTCATGGGAAAATGTGTCCCATCCTTCTTTTGTCTTTACCCCGTGGCTCTTCGACTTCTCCATGGGCCCTTCTTTTGTCTCATATGCAACCAAAAATATATTCGTTAATATTAAATAAATATTAACTCACATTAGCCAAGATAAACAATATTAAATGCAATGGGGCCTTTATCACCAATAATGTTAAACCTTTGACATCAATGACAATATTTCCAACAGTCTCCCCCTTTGTCATTGATGGCAACCTCAATCTTGAAACTGCCACATCCTGTCACCTGCACAACCTGTCATCTAAAAATATATAGTAACTCCCCTTTACTGTAGCAACCTGTACCTATTTCTTGTACCTATTTTTTGCACTTGTACTTGTACCTGTTATTCTCCCCCTTTGACATCAATGGCAAAGGGCCTACCTGGAGCTAACCCTTAGCTCCCCCTCAACTGATGCTGAACATCAATGGCAGGAAGTAATAGAAATTACTCCCAACTCCTCTCGTCGATCTTTGAATGTATCCTTTGATCGTGCCTTTGAGAAGATATCTGACAAAACATATACATTATTCTCTATCCTTTGAGCATCTGCAATCAACTCATTTGAATCTTTTCTTCTAATCTCACAACCTTTAGCATGAAACCTTAATGTGTATCCTTGATCACATATTTGACTAACACTTAACAGATTATGCTTAAGACCTTTTACATACAAAACATTCTTAGTCTTAGTTCTACCATAATTCAAACTCAAAGTACCTTTTCCTGCTATCCTGGTAGTGGTTTTATCTATGAATCTCACTATACCACCATTGATCTTCTTTAGAGTAATGAACTTACTTTTATCACCTGTCATATGCCTCGAACATCCGCTATCAATTAACCATGGTTGATCTTTACCTCTCACATGCAAAGCTATCTGCACCATCATAGAATCTTCAAGTTGTTTCTTCTGCCATGAACATGTCTGAACCTTCTTCTCAATGAATGGAGCTTTGACACTCTGATCCTTCTTCTTGATGAATGGAGATTTGAAACTCTAATCCTTCTGAACTGACTCAAACACACTTATGCAATACCGAGCTATGTGTCTAAAGTTGTTGCACTTGTAGCATACTATGGTCTCTTTATCAAAGCTTGATAGAGGAGCAAAAGAGTTGTGGCTTCTGCTTGACTCTACTTGACTTTCCTTCTCCTTATTTCTGAAATTGTTAGCTCTTTTTCTACATTCTAATTTCTTGTGACCATATCCATTACAATAAAAATAATATCTATAAAAATAAGACCTATCTGTATATCTCTGGCCTGATTGCTTTTTGTAGCTTTGTTCCTTCCAGCCTTCTCTGTTTGGAATGTCCTCTGTATTCTTCACTTCTCCCCTTTTTGTTTCCTCTTGTGTAAGAGCTTCATCATAGCTCTTTTTCTTTTCAAAATTGATCCCTGTCTTATCTGAATATGCTTTTTGACTTTCCAATATCTTATTTAGCATGTTAGTGCTATCTTCAAATTTTGAATCACTGACTACTTTATCACTGACTGCTTTCTTAATATCTTCTTTTAAAGAGGCAATTTCAATAACATACCTTTCACAATCTTTTCTTGCTATTTCCAACTATGTTATGAGATTTTCTTCATTCTTATTGGCTTCTTCAAAGTGTGCTTGTAGATCTTGAATCATTTCTTTTGACTCATTCATTTTTCTCGATCTGGCACTTTAATCTTTGATTCTTCTTCTGAACAGCTTCTAACTCTTCTAAGGCACAAATGAGCTCTCCTTCCATATTCACATCAGCTTCCTCCTCTTCTTCTTGATCTCCTTCATGTATGGCCATGAATAAAATCTCTTCTTCTTCTGAATCACTGACTCCACTATCTTCGCCCGAACTAGGATCCTTAGAATACAGGCTCTTCTTCTCAAAACCCTTCTTAGATTTACCTTTGAAATTTTGCTTGTATGTAGGCTTTTCTTCTTCATCATCATTAACCTTATCTAGGCATCTAGCTGAAAAATGTCCAATCTTTCCACAATTAAAACATTTAAAAGATAATTTTCCTTGATATTTACATGTTCCTCTTTTCGGCTTGCAAATGAAAAGTGCTTCATTATCACCTTCATCATCACTGGAACTATCACTTGATTCTTGAATCTTAGCTTTCTCTTTCTTTGATGTCTTGAAAGCCGCTTCTCTCTTTGAGGGTTTATCTTGTTCTGTCTACATCTCATATGCCGTGAGAATACCATGAAGCTCATCCATCTTTAGCTTGGCTAAATTCTTTATCTCCTCAATTGTTGAAACCTTTGCATCATATCTCATTGGTAGAGATCTCAAAATATTTTGCACAACTGTTGACTCATCCAATGTTTTTCCAAGACCTTGAATCTGATTTACGACTTGATCAACTTGCAAAAGATAACTTGCTATGTCTTCTTCTTCTTCCATCTTCAAACTTTCAAACTGCCTTCTAAAAGTCTGCAACTTAGCTTGCTGAACCTTTCCATCACCTTTGTAAATATTCTCAAGTTTTACCCAAGTTTCATGAGCAGATTTACATTGCATAACTTTAACAAATTCAGATTCACATAAACCACATAAAATAGCATTTAAAGCTTTAGCATTACATTCACTTGCCTTTTTTTATGATGGAGTAATTGTAGATGTCTGTGGCTCTTCATATTCCTCCACCACTGATTTCCATATGTTGAATCCAAGGGCCATCAAATAAACATTCATTCTCATGCTCCAAAAAGCATAATTCGTCCCATCAAACAAAGGTGCCTTATTTGTAGAAAATCCTTTCTGTGACCCAACCATCATGCTTTCCCAATCTACCTTCAAGCTGTAAAACTTTTCAAAAAGAAACCTGCTCTGATACCAATTGTTAAGCACAAAATATACTAAGAGGGGGGTGAATCAGTATATTATATATCTTATAAAACTTTCCCTTTATCAAATTCCACTTAATCAAACATTCAAGATATAAAATAAAACTCAAACAATAAACATCACACAAGATATAGAGAGACACCAGATATAACGTGGAAACCCAATATGGAAAAAACCACAGAGAACAATCTCAAGTATATTCGTGAGAACAAACCCACAGGAGCACCATACCCCTTTGTTGAGTACCAACCTCAACTACAATTTGTGAGCACCAACCCACAAGAGCTTCAAACTCCTTTGCCGAGCACCAATCTAGCTACTATTCGTGAGCACCAACCGATAGGAGCACCAACCTAGCAACAATTTGTGAGCACCAACCCATAGGAGCACCAACCCCTTTGTGTATACCACACACCTATCTCTCAGTGTTGCTATCTCAACAAATGATAGATCAATACAACATCTCCTTCCTCTCTCTCACCTTTGCTCTTCTAAGCTAGATATAACAAATACAAATCATATTCATCTCTCACAATTGCTCTTCTAAGCTAGATATTATAATATCAAATCAACTTCTATTGTCCACATGTTATAAATGGCTTCTCAAGCCTTTATTTATAGCTTTCCAAATGACCTTTGGCCTTCCCCCTTTGTGACCCTTCAATCCTCATGGAAAATGGCACCAATCTTGGATGACCCTTCATATCCAAGCCTTTGAAAAGTCATGTGGTGACCCTTCATGACCAAAAATGTCCTTCCCACTTTTGTCCTTATCTTTGGTTACTTTTCGTATTCCTCTAAGTGTTCCTTCATGAGAAATTGTGCTCTTACTCTTTTGTCTTCACTTGGTGACTCTTGGTATTCCCCAAGATGACTCTTCATGGGAAAATGCGTCCCATCCTTCTTTTGTCTTTACCCCGTGGCTCTTCGACTTCTCCATGGCCCTTCTTTTGTCTCATATGCAACCAAAAATATATTTGTTAATATTAAATAAATATTAACTCACATTAGCCAAGATAAACAATATTAAATGTAATGGGGCCTTTATCACCAATGATGTTGTACCTTTGACATCAATGACAATATTTCCAACAAAGGATTCTCCTGAAATCACACCTGTTAATGGGCAACAAAAAATTGAAAGAAAAGATTCTTGACTATTTTGTGCCCAACTAACAACACTACGCTAGAGAGGTTTGTGGTCATATTTTTCATCATGAGTGTTCACAAAGATGATTTGATAACCTTATACATATGTTTTGACAATGTCTAGCTCCAGTCTGGTGATCTCTAGAGTCATATTGGGCATCTTTGGAACTAGACTTGATATCTTCAGAGTCAGACTAGGCATCTCTAGAGCCAAACTATCTTCTTCCATATAACCTATTAACTCTTATTCTAGCTCATTTGCGTGGTTTTTAATTTCCACCATTACCAAAAAAAAAATACTATTGTCATTTTGATCTAGTTCATTTACCCATAAGCGATCTGAGGAACCTGGAGATGGTTTTACAGGTGGATATAAAGAGATTTTATTTACTTCCAACCCATTAGAGATTGTCATATCCTTAGACCTGCAATCTATGAGTGTTGCAATTGTGGCTAGCCATGGATTTCCTAGGATCAATGGATAACCCTTTTTTTGACTATTTATATAGAGTATCATAAAATATATAGGGTATTCAAAAGACTCTACCATTACTGAGACATCTTCTATAACTCCAACTAGTTTGACAATGAATTGGTCAGTCATCTGTAGAACTATAGTAGTTGGTTGTATCTTGGTTAGGGGGAGTGCTTTTAATGTGTCTGATATCATGTCATTGATAGAAGTTCATGTGTCCACTAATAAGTTGGGTATTTTCTTATTTCCTATGGCTATGGTGGACTTCTAGGGTCTCCATACTTTGTTAAAAGTAACTTCCCTACTAAGATGTCAACAAGCTTACGATATACTTGTATGGTTTTAGGATATTGTCTTTTTCTCCTTGTGGTTTTGACACACAAACCTTTGATTATTCTATTGAGCTCGGGGATATCCATTAGGGCTTGTAACAATGGTATCTCAATGCTTAGTTTTCTTAGTTCTTGGACTAAGTCAGATTCACTTTTATTTATTGTTTCCTTAAGTCTTTTAGGAAATGGAATTGGTGAAGGAACAATAGTAGTAGTTTCCTAAGGTTTCTCTTTCTATTGAATGTCATCTTTTTCCTAGACTTGTTCATTGGGAAGGCTTGAAATTTATTTTTCATTAATAATTTATGTGATGGTGAGTGGAGAAAGATTGGTCATTGTTTTTCTTGTACGCATCTGAACATTATTACAATTTATGGCATTTAATCTCATAGTTGAAGGAATTAGCAAGAGATACACATGATCCACAGAATCAATCTAGGAGAAAGAACCCACAACAAATAACCTACAAATATTTCCAGAGAATAAATAAATTTCTCACACTTAAAAAATAGGTGATAATCCACAAAATTCTCTGAATTCTCTCAATAATCTCTCGTTTATTTCCCATATAATGCAAAGTATTTATAATACAAATAGTTTGTTTCATGTTAACAAACTATTTGTAATGATTACAAAATAGAGAAAACAAACTATTTGTTTTCTCATACTACGAACAAATATATTGTTGAAAAATTCTCAACAATAAAATAAATTAACCGAGGTAAATAAATTTTACCCTCAGTAATAAATAACTTACCCTATTAACCCTAGGTAAGCTTAAATATGCATTATTCCAACACCCTCCCTTAAGCGAAACATAGGGAGAATGACAAACAAGGATGGGTCCCGGCTACTAGGCCTGATAAGGTACCCATGTAAAAACCAATCAAAATATATGAAAAATAAAGGAAGGAATGACTTCATGGAAAATCCCCCCCAAGGACAACTTCCTTCACCCCAAGCATCGCTCGCAACTGAAGATAATGAGGAGAAACCAAAGGTTTAGTGAAGATGTCTGCAATCTACTCAGTTGTAGGCACAAACTCCAAAGAAAGAACTCCATCCTGAATAAGATGTCGAATGAAGTGCATGTGAATCTCAATGTGTTTTGTCCACTGATGCTCAACAGGATTGCGTGAAATAGCAATCGCACTTTGGTTATCACACCAAAGAGTAGTAGGACCCTGTTATGTGAAGCCAAACTCTCCAAGCAACTGTCAAAGCCAAAGTATCTCCTGACTAGCTTTGACAGCACCTCGATACTCAGCCTCAGTAGAGGACAATACAATAGCAGTCTGCTTTTTGCATGCCCAAGCAACAGGACCTGAACCAAGTGTGAAAGCAAATCCACAAGTGGACTTGTGAGTGTCAACATCACCAGCGCAATCAGAGTCAGTGTATCCAACAAGCTGTGTAGAACTTTGTGGTGTGTAATGTATACCAAAGTGAGTGGTGCCCCGAATGTAGCGCAAAATATGCTTGGCTACTTACCAATGACTCTCATGAGGCTCATGTGAGAACCGAGAGACAAGGTTCACAGCAAATGTGATGTTGGGATGGGTATGAGTCAGGTATAAAAGAATACCTACAAGTTGCCTATACAAAGTGGAATCAACAAGAGGAGTCGTACTAGTGGCAGACAACACAATACCTGACTGATATGGAGTGGGTGTAGGCTTACAATCAGCCATGCCAAATCGATGAAGATCTATCGCATACTTCTGTTGTCCAATAGAAATGTCCTCAGAAGACTGAAAAACTTGAAGACCAAGAAAATAATGTAGAAGTCCCAGATCTGTCATATCAAACCTATCTGCCAACTTGTCCTTGATGTCATGTATTAAAGAATCTGAACTACCAGTGAGGATGAGATCATCAACATACAAAACCAAAATGACAAGCTCCTCACTTTGCTTCAGGATGCATACATTATGACCTGACTCACAACGAATAAAACCAGAACTCAAAAGAAAACTATCCATCTTCTCATACCAAGCTCTAGGAGCTTGTTTGAGGCCATAAAGAGAACGACGGAGTCTACAAACCAATGATGAGTCCTGCACAAATCTTGGAGGCTGCTCCATATAGATCTCCTCATGGAGATCACCATGCAAGAAAGCACTCTTCACATCCATCTGAAAAATAGACCAAGAATGTGAAGCAGCAAGAGAGAGTACAAGCCGAATAGAATCCATCTTAGCTACAGGGGCAAAGGTCTCAGAGTAATCAACCCCTTCAACCTGTGAAAAACCCTTAGCTACTAATCTAGCTTTGTACTTATCTACTGATCCATCTGCAGCATATTTGGTCCTATAGACCCATTTACATTTTACAAGTTTTCTTCCCTTAAGAAGAGGGACAAGATCCCAAGTATCATTCTTCATCAATGAAGAATACTCATCATACATAGCAACATCCCACTCGGGTATACCAATAGCCTCAGAAAACAACACTGGATCATCTATACAAGCTTGTCCCAAAAGAGCAACACCAGATGTCTGTGAGCGAGTGTGACGAGAATCAGATGGATCACCAACAAAAGAACCAGCTGCCTGTAGAGTGTTCTTTGCCCACTTAGGCAAAGGTGGTGAAGAAGATGGTTGTGGTGGCTGAATAAGTGCAACATCATCATCATCAACAATAGAAAGTAAATCCTCACTATCCTAAGTAGAAGGAGGGGGAGAAGAAGAACTAGATGTACACTCCTGTGGAGTGGATAGCTCATCAACCTGAATATCCCGTCGAAAAAACACATCATGTGTGACAGGATCAAAAAGACGGTAGGCTTTTACATATTCACAATAGCCAACAAAAATGAGTGGTTGGCTTTTCTTCTCCAATGCTTTACGTTTGTCATCAGGAACAAATGCCCATGCTTGACTCCCAAAGATGCGAAAATTTGAAATATCAGGCTTGATCCCAGACCAAGCTTCTTCTGGTGTCATATTTTGCACAGCTTTGTGAGGCATACGGTTTTGAATGTAGTTTGCACAATTTACAGCTTCAGCCCAATATTGTGGACCCAAATTTTTAGAGTGAATCATACAATTAACCATCTTTTTAAATGTTCGATTCTTCCTCTCTGCTACACCATTTTGTTGAGGAGTGTGTGGTACAGTAAACTGGTGTTGTATCCCATGCTCAATACAAAAATCATAGAAAGCATTACTGTCATATTCCCCCCCATTGTCAGTGCGTATCTTCTTAAGAGGAAGAGATGATTGTTTTTCAACAAAGGCTTTGAAGGCCTTAAAAGTCTCAAAAACTTCACTTTTCAACTTGAGAAAATATACCCAAGTTTTACGAGTGAAATCATCAATGAATGTGAGTGCATATTTAGCCCCTAAAAAAGAACGAGTTGAAAAAGTCATCAAATCACTATGAACCAACTCTAAGGGTGCATTTGCACATGTGGCCTTACCAACTGGAAATGGATCCTGGTGCTGTTTACCAACTAGACAACCAGGACACACCCCATCAATACAAGAGACCTTAGGAAGGCCTTTTACAAGATGTTTTGTACTCATTTGTTGCATATATCCATAACTCAAATGTCCTAATCTCTCATGCCACAATTTGCTGAGATTATTACCATGTGCTATAAGTGAAGAACCAGAAGACATAAAAGACTCAAACTCATCAAAAGTATAGAGTCTTGCAGTATGGTCTGATGTACCTGTAGCAACTATCTCACTAGGATCATTACATTCTCTTATTACAACATTATGTGAAGTAAACTCCACAATTTTACCAATACCAGAATTACATATTTGATATACAGAGAGAAGATTAGAAGAGATTTGAGGTACAAACAATACATTGTTAAAACATTCATCCTGTTTATCAACAGTACCTGATCCCAAAACTTTAATCTGTAAGGAGTTACCCATAACAATATGTGATGTACTGCAATCTGTAAGAGAAGACAATAGATCCTTAGAATGTGTGAGATGGTGAGAAGCACCTGAGTCAAAAATCCACTGATCATGACATGAAGATATAGCCCTGGCTGAAAGTGCTTTCCCTTTTCCTGCAGAAGTAGAAGGAGATGGAGACAGAATGGAAATTTTGTGTTGTCTGACTGTTGCCTCTAATGCTTCCATCTTCTTAAAACATCTACTTTCATCATGATTAGGACCACCACAAAAATTACATGGACCAAATGTTTTCTTCTTTTGCTTAAAGGACTTTTTGGTCTTAGTAGATTTAGAATGATGAGGTGTTTGGGTGGTGGACTCTGGAGGGTTATTTGAAGGTGTTTGCTTTTTAGACTTAGGTGAAGGTTTTCCTTTAGAAGAATTAGCAACTAGAGCATGACTAGGACCAGGTAGAGCATCTAAGGCCATTAATTTTGTTTGCTCCCTAGTCAATCTTTCACAAAAAAATTCAAAGGAAGGCCATTTGAATTCATCACCTAATGTATCCATCATAGTATAAAAAGCAGAGGAAAAAACACTATATGGTCCTTTCAACTTTGACAAAATCATGAAAATGCACTCCTGATCACTTTTATCCTTGTCACCAGTGTTCAACTGTGACCTTATAAATTTGAATTTTGCCAAAAATTCATCTATTGAAGGGAAATCTGATGGAGAGAGAGTACTCAATTCTGCATCTAATTGCAAAATTTTAAACTCATTAACTTTGCCAAATAGGTTTTTAAATTTTTTCCATACCTCTTTTGGCGTAGTAGCATCTGCAATGTGAAATTGAAGATTATCTGAGACATTGAGGCAGATCAATCCAAGAGCCTCATCCTGTTTACAACCATATGCATATTTGTCTTTTTCAGTGGTGAATGTTGCAGGTGTCGTTTCAGAAAAAATTCTCCATAAGCCCTTTGATTGAAGGAGTTGTTGCATTTTCAGCTTCCAAACATGGTAATTTTTAGAATTTAGAGGTTCAAACAATCGAGATTCCATTCCCAAGGAAGATGATGAAGTTGATAAGAACAATCTAGACATTCATTTTTCCTCAAAAAACACCCCTCCCGTTACAATTTAACGTCTCCCGACGAAATTTCTTTTTTAGCCTTGGCTTATACAAAATTAAAAAATGGCTTTATGAAAAAAAAATGTAGGGGGACTTGACCCCAAGACTTCCTCTCTACAAATTTTTAACAAAATATCTCTAGCCGCTTTAGCAAAGTCAAATTTGAACTTTCAAAGCTGGAGACTTACATTTAAACCACTAAAAATTAAAAAAATTAATTAAAAAAAGCCAAAAATGACTCACACGTGTGAGATAACAGCTGAATAATCTTTGGCTTTATAAAAAATTAACTCTTTTTTCAGCAAGGCGTGGTGGTCAGGGAAATATTTGAGAAAATTTGTAAGCACAGCCAAGGAAAAACACCTTTCAGCAATGCAGAATGGCTCCACTAGATCTGCCAATAAAACTGTACGGTTTGCTCCAAATCCGTCCTTCTCAGCATGAAATGAAAGCTTTAGAAGCCTGCGATCACACGAAATTTTCAAATTTGGATTTTATGCAGCATAAGGCATTCAAAAAAGAGAAAACCGTACGGCTATACAGCAGACAAAAAAATAGTTTTTAAATTCCTGTTGTTGGCTTCCAAAATGTTGTACGGTCTGATCCAAATTCATCAAAATTTATATGGATAGAAATATATAACATTCAAATTTCATTAACAGGTCTCAGATTCTAAAAAAGTCAATCGTATGATCTGTCACATCAGAAAAACGGACAGGTACTACAGTCTACCAACAGTCTGCCAACAGAGATCAGTCTGCAAGTTTTTGAATAAAAGAGTTGTACGTCTTGATCTAAATGAAAGAATTCAAATTAAAATGAATTTCTGACTTGATTTCCTACGCCCTCATGAAAAAAACTCTGATTTTGAAAATCTATACGGTCATTTAATGAGCATAAAGTACAAAATTTTCTAAAACAAAATGTGTAAACAAGAACCAAAATTTGAGAGAATTAAAAATATCTGTAACACATCAATAAAATAATAATTTTGAATGTGTTAAAAAGATGAAAAATTGCAAGGAAGAGGATCTTCAACTGGAACTCCAAGCTCTGATACTATGAAGGAATTAGCAGGAGATACACAGGATCCATAGAATCAATCCAGGAGAAAGAACCCACAACAAATAACCTGCAAATATTTCCAGAGAATAAATAAATTTCTCACACCTAAAAAATAAGTGATAATCCACAAAATTCTCTGAATTCTCTCAATAATCTCTCGTTTATTTCCCATATAATGCAAAGTATTTATAATACAAATAGTTTGTTTCATGTTAACAAACTATTTGTAATGATTACAAAATAGAGAAAACAAACTATTTGTTTTCTCATACTACGAACAAATATACTGTTGAAAAATTCTCAACAATAAAATAAATTAACCGAGGTAAATAAATTTTACCCTCGGTAATAAATAACTTACCCTATTAACCCTAGGTAAGCTTAAATATGCATTATTCCAACAATAGTTCCTTCTTGTTATGTTCCATAGATAGGCATTGTTTATTTATTATTAGGGTTTGTTGCTAGTTATGCAAGGAAATGGGGTTGATTTACTTGTTCATTTTGTTGGGGTTGGCTAGTAGGAACATGCATCAACTCATGTTGGGGTGAAGCCTCATTTACTGATTGAATGGTTGTTTAAGTACCCATTGTTGATTTATTTGTGAAATCCATAGTTGTTGGTTTTGTTGTGATACCCATGGTTGCAATGATGTCCATTCTTTTTGAGAATAAGTTGGTGGTCCCCCATGTTTTTGGAGGCATTGATCTAGCCCATAACATCATACATAGATTGAAAGGAGCTCTAGGAACAAAGTGATTTGGTTTTTTATTATAAGAGAAATTATTCCCTTATCTTAGTATATAATTGGGTTCTTTCGTTGGCGGGGTAATCTGTTTCAATTGATTGTTAAGGACAAAAACAAAGATACAATTCATGTCATGGGTATTTGTATCATAAATACCACACATATTTGTCTAGTCAAGAAGGCAGTCTCGGAGGGCATGTTTCAACCTACATTTTAAATGTTTAATAGTGGCATTAATTTTTGCTTGCAAGCTATCCAATCTAGTTTTTAATTAAACCAAAATGTTCATTTTAAGATTTTAAAACTCTTCCATGAGATGTCCTACGTCATTGCTTCATTTTCCTATTTTCAACTTCCTAACACTAGCCCTTGTTCTTGAGTAGTTCTTGCATAGTTAAGCAATATCATTGAGATCGAGTTTATTTATATCCCCTTTTCCCATTAGGTTCAAATATTCTAGAGCATCCTCATGTAATCCATTTAGGAAAACTATTTTACTCTATTCTTCGTCCAATTCATATCCATACCTTTTAAGGACAAAAAAGAACGATCAAGATAGTCTTCCATATTTTCATATTCTTTTTATTTTGTACAAAAAAATTCTTCTTTTCTATCTCATATCTTACAGTAATTGTTGAGTTGTGGAGCTAAAAGCTTCACCAAATGAGCGAGTGCAGAAGTTACAGGAGTCACACAGTCACCGACGATGGTCAGGAATGGACCAGAGGCTACCGGCATCGGTCATGGATCGGCCAACGTCGGTCACAGATAGACAGACAGGGACCGACGTCGGTCCCCTGTGCATCCAGAATCTATTTTCGTGGACAGAACAGAATGTTTGCATGATAGGATTAAGTGTTAGTCTTAAGTCTGCATCTCTATCTTTAGTAAGACTGTTTTGAGCCCTCGATTAAGAGGTGCATCTAATGGTTGTGATTGTATGCTCATGAATCCCTAAAGTTATATAATAGGGATAGATCTTCATAGCTTATTGTATGAGAACAATACAAGACATATTGTATATGTGTGTATCAATGCAGGTTGTTGGAATTGATTGTAAGTTCTTGAGAGAAAGAGATATGTACATCTGAGAGGTGTGAGAAGAAAGTGTGATTTTTCTTCAATTGTATTTCCTTCCGTAAAGAGTTTAATATAAGTTTTCAGGGTGGTTTCTTGTATCTCTTATTCTTTGCTATTTTTTATTCTAGTTACTTATCATTTTGATTTAATTTCGTGTTTAGTTGCTTTCACATAGTAATCAAGTTTGTTGGTTGATCCCCAACAAGTGGTATCAGAGCTCAGGTTGGCTAACAGGTGTTTCAGATCTAGTTAGTGTTTGTTGATTATAGGTTACTCACAGGGGTTTCTGTTTGAGTGGGAGAAAGCAATGGCAAAAGAAAGTAAACTTAGAATGGAGAAGTTTAATGGTAAGAATTACCAATTATGGAGAATGCAGATAGAAGATTATCTGTATCAGAAAGATCTATACTTACCGTTAGGTGGAGTTTCAAAGAAGCCCACAGACATGGAAGATGAAGAATGGAAACTTCTTGATAAAAAAGCTCTTGGATCTATAAGATTGAGTCTGGCATCTACTGTGATATCTAATTTATCACAGGCAAAGTCAACGATAGAGTTAATGACTACTTTAACAAATTTATATGATAAACCCTCAACTTCAAATAAGGTATATCTTATGAAGCAGTTATTTAATTTGTAAATGTAGGAAGGTGGATCTGTATCTAATCATCTAAATGATTTCCATGGAATTGTAAATCAATTAAATTCAGTCAAAATAGTGTTTGATGATGAAATTAAAGCTCTATTAATCTTATGCTCTTTACCTGAGAGCTGGCATAGCTTGGTAATGACAGTTAGTAATACTGCATCTGCTTCAAATATTTTAAAAGTAGATGATGTTGTTAGTGTAATCTTGAATGAAAAAATTCGCAGAAAAAGCAAAGAAGAAACATCAGAGAACGCTTTAAATTTTGAGAGCAGGGGAAGGCAAAAAAGAGAAGGGCAAGCATAAGAGATCAGGTCTAAGTCAAAGATGAGAGGTAGATCCAAATCCAGAAATGGCAAGAAAATAACCTGTTGAAATTGTGAAAAGATAGGGCATATAAGCAAAGATTCTTGGTCAAAACCTAAAGAAGACAATTAGCATGAAGGTAAAGAAGAAGTAAAAGTTGCATGTATTGTTGCACAAAATGCTCTTATATTCTCTTTGCATAATAATATAGAATCTTGGGTTTTAGATTCTGGTGCCTCTTTTCATGCAACCCCAAATAGAGAATATTTTAGTGACTATGTCCATGGAGATTTTAGAATAATTTTTTTAGGGGATGATGAGCCTTGTAAAATTATTGGCAAAAGAAAAGTGCAACTGAAAATGCAGAATGGCAACACATGGGTGTTGAGAGATGTCATGCATGTTTCCAGCCTAAAGATGAATCTGATTTCTACAAAAAAGTTGGGGGATGAGGGTTGCACAGTAACTCTCACAACTGAATCTTGGAAGGTTTTCAAGGGTGCACTTGCATTGGCAAGAGGTAAGAGAGTAGGTACTCTCTATTTATGTAATTATATTACTGATAATTCTCTTTGGTATTATCTACTTCAGATGTAGATGTAAAGTTGTGGCACCAGAGGCTTGGCCACATGAGTGAGAAGGGAATGACTATTCTTAAGTCAAAAGGTAAGCTTTCAGATTTGAAAAGCATAGATCTAGATTTTTGTGAGCACTGTATTTTTGAAAAATAGAAGAGTGAGTTTTCTCAAGACTGGGTCAACAAAGAAAAAGCATAAGTTGGAGCTTGTTCACACACACGTGTGGGGACCAGCTTAGGTTGCTTCTATTAGAGGATCACAGTATTATGTTTCTTTCATAGATGATGCTACAAGAAAGGTATGGGTCTATTGTATAAAGAAGAAATCTGATATTTTTGACACTTTTAAGATTTGAAAAGTTTTAGTTGAGAATGAAACAGGCAGGAGATTGAAGTGCCTTAGATCTGACAATGGTGGTGAGTTTTGTAGCTACAAGTTCAACTAGTATTGTTATATGCATGGAATACGCAGGCAAAAGACTGTTCCTAGGACACCTCAACAAAATAGAGTTGCTGAAAGGATGAACAAAACAATAATGGAGCGTACACGGTGTATGAGATTGCATGCTGGTTTGCCCTTAGAGTTTTGGGCAGAAGCTGTAGATACTGTAATTTATCTGATTAACAGAGGACCCTCTACAGCTCTTGATGGTAGAATTCCAGAAGAGGCATGGACAGGTAAAAAAGTAGATCTCTCATTTCTCAAAGTTTTTAGTTGTGAAGCTTTTGTGCACGTTGATAAGGAAAATAGAAAGAAGCTGGATGCTAAGTCTATGAGGTGCATATTTATTGGTTATGGATCTGGAGATTTCAGATTCAGGTTTTAGAATCTAGGAACTAACAAAATAATTAAGAGCTGTGATGTTTTCAATGAAAAAGTGATGTATAGTGATCAGCTCAAGAAGCTGAAAAATTCTGAGCAGGGCCATGAAGAATTGAATGAGGTGACGGTCTAAAATGAGCTCACGAGAAATAATAATCACAGACAGGAAAACACAGAGACCAACGTCAGTCAAGCAAGAATCGACGTCGACAATACAGGAACTGATGTCGGTCATGTTGAACCGACGTCGGTCAATAACAGGCCTGGAGGTGACCGAGGTTGGTCACTGTCAGAGAATTTGGGCGGACAACGTGTTGTGAATGAGTCTCAGACGCCCATCAGGAGGTCAGAAAAGGTAAGTAAACCTCCAATTCGATATTCCCCTTCATTATACTATTTATTGCTTACTGATGGTAGATAACCAGAGAGTTTTGATGAAGCAATACAGGTGGAATCCAAAAATCAGTGGGAGCTAGGCATGAATGAAGAAATTGATTCCTTGAAAGAGAACCAAACGTGAGATTTGGTTGAGTTGCCAGCGAAAAAGAAGACACTGAAGAACAAATGGATCTACAAATTGAAGGAATGTGAGAATGGACAGATGAGATATAAGGCCAGGTTGGTAGTGAAAGGATTTGCACAAAAACTAGGTATTGATTTTGATGAGATTTTTTCTCCTGTAGTTAAAATGACTTCTATACGGACTGTATTGTCTTTAGTTGCTATTGAGGATTTGCATCTTGAGCAGCTTGATGTTAAGACAGGGTTTCTTCATGGAGATTTGGATGAAGAAATATATATGGATCAACCGGAAGAATTTGAGGTCAAAGGTAAGGAGAAACTAGTGTGCAAATTGAAAAAAAGCTTGTATGGTCTCAAGCAAGCTCCTAGACAGTGGTATTTAAAATTTGACAGGTTTATGACTGAGCATAGCTACAGTAGATGTCAATCTGACCATTGTGTGTATTTTAAGAGATTGGATAATGGTAGATATATTATTCTGTTGTTGTATGTAGATGATATGTTGGTTGCAGGATCACACATGCAAGATATCTCTGAGCTTAAGGTGAAATTAGCTCACACATTTGCCATGAAGGATTTGGAAGCAGCAAATAAAATCTTTGGCATGAGTATTAAGAGAGACAGGAAAAATCACAGGTTGATTTTGTCTCAAGAGGATTATGTGAATAAGGTGTTGAAACGGTTCAATATGCAGAATGCAAAACAGGTAAGCACACCTATGGCAGGACACTTCAAGTTGAGTAAAGAACAGTGTCCTAATTCACATGATGAGGTAGAGTATATGAGTAGAGTTCCATATGCTTCTGCAGTTGGGAGTTTAATGTATGCAATGGTATGTACTAAACCGGATATTGCCCAAGCAGTAGGAGTTGTCAGTAAGTATATGGCCAATCCAGGGAAGAAGCACTGGAAAGCAGTTCAGTGGATCCTTAGATATCTGAGAGGGACCAACAGTAGGCATTTGTGTTATGGAGGGTCAAACACCTCTCTACATGGTTATGTAGATTAAGATATGGCAGGTGATTTGGATGGCAGGAGAAGCACCACAAGATATGTTTTCACTGTTGGTGGAACGGCGGTTAGCTGGATTTCAAAGTTGCAAAAAGTTTTTGCCTTGTCAACTACAGAAGCAGAATATATTGCAGTCACAGAGGCTAGCAAAGAAATGATATGGATGACACGGTTCATGGAAGAGCTAGAAAAGGAGCAAGAGAGTTGCAGATTATATAGTGATAGTCAGAGCGCAATTCATTTGGCTAAGAATTCAGCCTTTCATTTAAGAACCAAACATATACAACTTAGGTACCACTTCATTAGACAAGTATTGGAGGATGGTGAGTTGAAGCTGGAGAAGATCCATACAGATAAGAACCCTACTGATATGTTAACCAAGCCGATAACAAATGAGAAGTTGAATCTTCATTCAACTTTTGTTGGTCTTCATGATTGAGTTTGAAGATGGAGAAGCTAAAAGATTTTGTTGTACAGGTACTGGTGCAGCTGTTTATCTCTAAGTGGGAGATTGTTGATTTGTGGAGCTAAAAGCTTCACCAAATGAGTGAGTGCAGAAGTTGCAGGAGTCACACAGTCATCGACAACGGTCAGAAATGGACCAGAGGCTATCGGTGTCGGTCATGGATCGATCGACGTCGATCACAGGCAGACAGGCAGGGAGCGACGTCGGTCACCTGTGCGTCCAAAATCTATTTTCATGGACAAAACAGAATGTTTGCATGATAGGATTAAGTGTTAGTCTTAAGTCCGCATCTCTATCTTTAGTAGGACTGCTTTGAGCCCTTGATTAGGAGGTGCATCTAATGGTTGTGATTGTATGCTCATGAATCCCTAAAGTTATATAATAGGGATAGATCTTCATAGCTTATTGTATGAGAATAGTACAAGACATATTGTATATGTGTGTATCAATCCAGGTTGTTGGAATTGATTGTAAACTCTTGAGGGAAAGAGATCTGTACATCTGAGAGGTGTGAGAAGAAAGTGTGATTTTTCTTCAATTGTATTTCCTTCTGTAAAGAGTTTAATACAAGTTTTCAGGGTGGTTTCTTGTATCTCTTATTCTTTGTTATTTTTGATTCTAGTTACTTATCATTCTGATTTAATTCCGTGTTTAGTTGCTTTCACATAGTAATCAAGTTTGTTGGTTGATCCCTAACAGTAATCTTGATATTTGTCCAATAATCTATTTTCCATTTCATCCAATGTGTGAATGGATTCTGGTTGTAATCTTATAAACCATCTCATCGTTGAATCCTTAAGTGTTGAAGGAAACAATTTCAACTTTAGATTATCAAATTTTTAGTCATAGTTCTAACATAATACATTGAATCCAAAAAATAATTGGTCAAGATCTTTTGTTGACATTCCCCTGAAAGTAGGTAATATAGATGGGGATATATTTTTCATTGAAGCATTTTTATTTGGATCTAGGACAATAAGATAGGTAAATGCTCTCCCTATTGATTGAGCTATATTTGCTTCAGCTTTATTTTTTGGATTTATTATGTTTCCTATGATGTTTCTCATTTCTTCCCAATAGATGTTGTAAAGAGTTCCCCTAAGAAGAGGTGAATTGTCAGAAGTAGTTAGAAGACTACTTGATTGAAATTCAGTACTCTTAAGTTATAATATTTTTTAACCTAGATTGATTCTTTTGGAAGGATGCATCTACCTCTATGGAATGTTCCCAAGTTTAGGGGAGGTTAATTGTGATTTCTCCTCAATATCCTAAAGTTATTTTCCTAAAAAGTCTACCAATACACTTTCTTCTTGTGACCTACTAGTACTTGTGCTTTGTGGGGGGTTCTAGGAATATATATTCCCTTTTAATTTATCTATTCATATTTTTTTTTATTTATAACAAGTTTTTCTTAATCAACTATCAGTTTAAGATTTTATACCCCATTGACATAAATGATAAGAGTCATTGTGTCATTTTCATTTAGATGAATATTTCATGTCAATCTGGGTGGTGTCCCACGACAGTCAACAATAAGGTATGCAAAATAGTCACTAATAGTTATGTGTTTGGAGTGAGTTGTTTATCATTTACTTCTAAGGTTCTAATCTACTTTCTTGAATTGAAGTCTAATCTATTACTTGTAAAAGCAAACACTTACTGAATTGAAAATATTTAAAAGGGAAACACACTTGCTGGAATTGAAATTGCATTGAAAGAAACACACCTTTAGTCTATTTACAGAAATGTAAATTGCAAGAAATGGAAATACACATCTAATCTATTTATTGGAAAGGAAAATGTTTTGGGAAGAAAATGCTTTGAAAAGAGACTATTGAAAGTAATCTTGCTTGAACCACACATCAACACACAGTCCTACATGTGAGACACATATTACAATATTTTGCATAAAAGATCCAGCTTCTTCAGTTGAGTGGACCCTTGCTTTCTCTTAGAATAGGATTGGACCACTATTAGATTTGTAAAAACTTCGTGAAATCAATTTCTCATTACTTATGAAAAATGCTTACAATACTAAAAATAGTGATGCTCAAACTATTCAATCCTTACTACTCTATATAGGTCTACTCAAAGGGACATTCTTTATATATCACAACGTTTTACAACTGATTTAAAATAGATAATGACCTAACAAGATTAAATCTAACTAGACTCTTGCTTATTATTCCAAAACAATATCATAATATCATTTCCACTTTCTAAGGAAAACCGGTGGAAAGTGTTGGATTCAATTTCACATGTGATTCCATGTTTGCTGCCAGTTGCAACTTCTTTTGTAGTCTAGAACCTCTGACATTTATTTTGGTAGCAAATCAAATCATAGTGCTTACAATCATTCATAAGAAAACTTCTATAAATACCATGACTAAAAATAGTTATTACTATTTTTGGGAAGTCTAAATATAACTTTTAGATTTGTTCCCAAAAATATACTAGATTGTTTCCTATCAAGCATGTATGTTTTTGCATCAATGTACAATCCTTAGGTGTTCTTTGTCAGGGTTACTAGAAGTCTTTGAAGCTAGTCTGGACATCTCTGGAGCCAAGCTGGTTATCTATGGAGCTAGTCTGAACTGGTCCTTAGGAGTCTTCTACTACCAAAAACATATGCTTCAACTATAATACGTTTTTATGCCCTATACACACAACACTAGTGTCTTTCCCATGCGAATGTTAGAACAAAGTGGTTTAAATAGATAACAATAACTTGCACAAAATAACTAAGATAAAATACTCATTTTCTACTTTGAATTAGTAATGTGTTCTATTATGCACATCTGAATCTACTTGAAAGGAATACTTTTAAGTGAAAAATGAGGTAATTACTTGGATATAATAAACCATTTTATGGGCTCATCCGTGTCTTGCTTCCTCATAGGATCCCCTAAACCTAGGTCCTCCGACCATGTATATTCACTATACAACATTATCAAATATTTCACAGTGATTAATAATGGCTCAAGTGATTCCTCTAGTTTAGGCACAAACAGAGACATTCGATGAGATTTGCCTCCAGTCTTCATTGACACATGCTCTTGGAGCTTTTGTTCGCCCCTCATTACTATTTTTATTGGTTTCTTTGCCACTTGTGTTAGTGGCACACTGCTTTATTTTGTCTTTGTACTTTATTTCTTTGGTTCACCTCCTCTTCCTAGATCTTTCTATTGCTAATGGTTGTATCCTTCAGTCCCATTTACCTGCTTTTGGTCATTTATGGACATTAATATGATTTCTATTTTATATTATTATTATGTTCCCTATTGGGCTTAGTTGTAACTAGGTAAGTATAGCTTTAACAAAATATTACTTATGAATAGATGAATAGTTTGGTAGTTAATCCTATGAACACGGATGTTCAATATCATATTTCAATGCATTTTTGCTCAGGTTTATGGACGAGGGTGGAGGGGGGAGAGAGGGGTGGAGGGAGGGCGAGGAAGGCAGGTGGCATTACAACCCCCATTTCACCAATAAAAAAGCAAGTTGATTATCCTCTATTGTTTTAAGATATACATACAAGAGTTGATGTGGTTTCCATTAAATATTCGGGAAATGATAACACTGTAAATTTTTAGAACCTAGATGTGTTATATGTGGAAGCAAGTATTAAACAATAACCATAAATGATAAATAACATTCATGGAGTGATGCATAGGAAATATATTAGACATAATGTAATCGAAAAAATTATTAATTTGAACATTTTTTAGAATGTGTACCCTTAAATGAGATATTGTTGTCTATCTTCATCTTTCTTATGTTATATAATGTTAACTATCTATCTAGATATGAATCCATAATCATAAAATGTGGAGAAAGGGAATGAACAATCATGGAAAATGAGATAGTTGCTCTTCCACGGGTGACTCTTCACCTTCTATCGGGTGATGTTGAGCCATGTTAGAAGGTAAAAATCAAATTTGATTTGCAAGGCATTACTGATCCATACCTCACAGGGGTGTTGCCCCTTGACCATGCAAAGGAAGCCCCTCAAGTCATATGTGGGACTCTACCCCATTAAGGACAAGAAGAACAACATTATCAACACTTAACAATACCTCGTGTAGTATTAAAGCTATGTAGTTTACCACACATGAAGTAGTTGAGACCATGACATGTCCAATTGTGTATGCCATATGAGGTTTGGTAAACTCTTGAGATTGCTCTAGCTTACCATATATGGTCAAGCTTCCTAGATTGCTCTACACCACCAAAATTGTTGCTACAATATCCACTGGATCATCGAATATATAAGATATATTAGGTCGTTTATTGATCTTGGAGATACGGCATACCATTGAAGACGTGTTTGCATTACTATAGATCACATAATTAAGTTGTGCACTACCAAAGACCATGAGATTAGAGTTGGGGGTATCAATGGTGGTGTATTTGGGGCTACTACTTAGATCAATAATTTTCCTTACCGTGTTGGTAAACGTTATTAAAAAAAACTTTTTTACTTGCAAACTTTTTCAGGAGGAAGGTTTATGAGCATCATATACACCAAAATATTTGCTAATCTAAAAACAAGCTTATAAGATGCAAAATTCAAAGTTGTATTAGTTACCTATTTTCTTAGGTTATTTTGCTTTGTCATTCCCACTAACATATCCCTAAGATTTAATTAGCTAATGTAATTTTAGTTTTTTTTTCTTGGTGGAGCTTTGAGCTCTTGCTTCCAAATGGCAGGCAAGTTTTCATATCATTTTATTTCTTATTTCTTGGAGGAGCTTTGATCAAGCCAAGCTACAACATAAACCCGACATCAAGGGCCTGACTAAAAATATCTAAACCGCTAAAAAAGTGAGCAGCATTTAACATGGTTGCAAATGTTAAAAGTATTTTGCTGTTTGTATTTAAGACAAATGTAATCATTATATATTTTAAACTTATATAGTCCATAACTGTTGAAGACAAAAAAAAATTACCAAAAAAACATAAACAAAGATTTTGATAATCCAAATCTCATGTCACTATGTGCTGGTTCATCTTAGCACCTGAAATGTTTATTAGCAAATTATTTGTTCGTGGTTTTTGTCAAGAAAATCGTTTCTTTCAACAAAATCATGTTTTGCAGATTGCATATGAGACACTTGTGACTATTGATATAATTTCTTCTTCATTGAGTGGCATGGAATTGGATCAGGGTGAAATAAGATCTTAAGAGTAGAGCTGTGGGATTGGGAAGTCACAAGAATCTTGTTTGGGTTGCTTGTCTCACCAGTCACAGTGTGTGGATGTTAGGTTTGGAGCAGTAAGACATCAGACCTGAGAAGGAGACAGGTGGAGAGAATTCAGAAGCACTTAATCATGAGCAGCCTCAAAATTAATACCTCAGTTCCTTATGAGATACTATTAGTTGAGACAGACATCTTTCCTTTGGAGGCAACAGCACGACTCGATTGCTAAGAAAACATAAGGAATGGATAGTAACATATGGCATAAGGAATGGTAGTTGGAGAATAGTTAAACAAGATGAAGAGCACGTGGATGAAACAAAAAATTAAGCGGACAAGCAAGTGGGGTATCAGCCTACACGAATGTCTATGCACTGTTAAAAAAATTAAAAGATACATGAAAGAAAAATTTAAGCTAATCCTAAGTAGAAAGGGAGAATACTACATCAATAAAAACAACCCCACATATGAGCACTATCAGCAAACTTACTTAGGGGCAGAAATGAAGTGGTAGACAAAAATGTTGATGGCTCAATTGAGAACCAGCTCTCATCACAACTCAGATACAAAACAGGTGAATGGACAATGCCAAAGGAAGAATGGGAATATAGAATATGCATATTTTGTAGCTCATGGACAATGGAGACGGAGTGGCACTACATTATGGAATGCTCAGCCTACAAAGACATTCAAATCAACCACCCACTTTGATGAGGCCATATTAACAAAAACAAGAAAGTTTCTCACCAAATAAATACTAAGAGGTCTAGTCTCATAAAAGAAATGCCTTTCTGTCAAGTGGGCATTGGTCAATGTACACGTGGAAGGGACTAGATAGCGTACCCTTCTTTTTGGTTGCCTCATGATGGTCCCATAGACCTTTTAATCTTGTGGGTGTGATTAAAATATTTCACTCATTAATTCATACTCTTCTCTAGCAATATTGTAAAGATGTGGAAGGTTCTTGTCCGACTGCCAACCATTGAATGAAAATTCAATTTGTCTCATTTTATTGTATCTTAAAAATCCTTTCGAAGAGAGAATTCGCATGAGTAAACCCATATGAACAATAATATTATCTTGATCCTTATGTTTTTGGTATTTTTAGATGATAAAAGGAACTAGCCAATATGATCCAAAGGACCAAAGCTACAAATTTTCCATATTTTCATAGGAGCATATGGGTAGTTACCCATATGAACAATACTATTATCTCTATCCTTATGTTTTTGGTATTTACAGATGATAAAAGGAACTAGCCAATATGATTCAAAGGACCAAAGCAACACATTTTACATATTTTCATAGGAGCATATGGGTAGTTTTATGAAGACCGAACATAATCTCTTCGTTACAAGATTGCATGTGAACCATGTAGAGACATACAATTATGATACTAAATGTGTAGATGTGAAGAAGAAAAACATTTCCACTCAGACAAGAAATATACATTTAAACCAAAGAACTCAGGTCACAGTTTCAAATTGATATATCAGCCATAGAAAAGGTTAGCCAAATGATAAACCAAAATATTAGCAAATGGATGCATGCATATGTTTTTGGGTTTTGTATACTAGTCTTTTTTGGACCTTTCATGTTCAGAAAAAATCAAATATATTACAATGAATCTAAGAAAATATATAGCCATGGGAAAAAGACCCGCTAGCCATGCCTCAAAAAGACCAACCATATTGATCATCCTGTTACAGGCAACAAAAAGACTAAATCCACCTCCAGGTCGTTATCCAGATAATATTGATATTCATTATCAATCAACAGAAGAAAATTTTTATCTTCTTGTCAGTTCCAAAAACAACATGCCAGGTTTACATAGTATGTAAAAAATGCTTTGCATGCTACTGCCTGTTTAACAACATAATCCATTACACGCAGTTTTTCTTCACCTGCAGCTGGATTTTGTTGACGTAGAGTAAAAGCGAAAGCATGAAATTTATGCTCACCATACCAAACATTAAGGAATACTAAAAAGATAGTGGCCCAAATGTGACCAATCTTTTACCTGATCGGATAATTATCATTTATTCTCTTCTGATTGTAAGTCACTAGCAGTTGTATCTTGCACTTGAGCTGCATATTGTATGTTCCAGAGAACATCTTCTATGGAAGGACGAGAAGCTGGTTCTTGAGAAAGACATTTAGCAGTGATTTCTGCCACGATTTGCAGGGACTCCTCAATACAGGTGTTTAAAATAGCAGGGTCAACAATGTTCCTTCTGCTTTCCTGGTCACTGATTAAGTTTACCTGGAGGACCAAAAACAAAATTCAGTACAATTTCAACCCTTATACAGCATAGGAAAAACATCATCCCATGACACAAAGGTGCCAATCACGAATTTTAAGCCAGGAATTCTCAATGTAAAGGGGAAAAGAAAAATAAAGGCCAAAACTTGTACTGCTTACATTCATCGGCATTTAAAATATTTTCCTCTTGGTTCAAGGGGCTGTGGTGTAATGGAAATGTGGACACTCATTGCTCAATACAATAAATCTGCAACTGTAATTTCAATAAAATTTATGTATTTTTAATAAATTTAAGTATTTTTTCAATTTGTCGAATAATGGCAAGTGGTTGTCGAATAATCGCCAAGTAAACTTTTTGGGTGCTGGGTGAGAAAAGTACGAGTATGCAAACTATGGCGTAGACAATTATAAGGAAAGACTCATGGCAAAGTGCTATGCTCAGAAGGAAGGCATAGCCTACGAGGAGACTTTTGCTCCCACAACCAAGATAAAGACTATCAGAATGGTCTTTGCAATGGTTGCACAATTTGGTTGGAAGGTCCAACGGATGGACGTAAAACGTGCTTTCCTCAATGGAAATATAGAAGAGGAGGTATATATGACCCAACCAAAGGGATTTGTCACACCTGGGTTTAAAAAAATAGGTGTGTAGACTCATCAAATCTCTCTATGGTCTCAAGCAGGCTCCCAGAGTCTAGTATAACAAGTTAGACGAACATATTATGTTGCATTGGAGTCCATATGACCTGGATTCTAAACCTTTACCTCGAAGAGAAAGGGGGGAGGTTGTAATTCTTAGTGAAAGTCGATGATCTCATCATCACCAACAATTTAGTGGAAATGATTGATGCAACAAGAATGATCATAAAAAATCGTTCAACATGACCGATCTCAGGGTTTTACACTATCATCTTGGTTTGGAGTTATGGCAAACAAGACACCGCATATTTGTGTCTAGGGTTAATTATGCTAAGAATACACTAGAGAACTTTCGGATGATGAATTATGAGCCCATTGCAACACCCATGGGGACAAGGCCACAACTCTCTTGATCTGATCCATCTCCGTAAATAAATATCTCTCTTTATCGGCAGTTGATTGGGAGTCTCATTTCCTTAACCTACACTAGGAAAGATATCACCTATGCTATCAATTACCTTTCACATTTCATGTAGGAACCAAAGTTATGTCACTAGAAGGTAGCAAAGCAAGCATTGAGGTATGTTTGTGGTATTTGGAGCATGGCTTGGAGTAAAAGAAGATGATCAATTATTCTTGACTGGCTACATGTATGCGGACTCCACAGGATCCATCGACAACAAGAAATCCACATCTGGATTTTTTTTCTTTCTAGGATCTGGTTCGATTTCATGGGGAAGTAAGAAGTAAAGCATTGTTTCTTGATCTTCCACAAAAGTAGAATATCGTGTAGCAGGTGGCTTGTCTACAAAGCAATATGGATACACTGTATACTAGCAGGACTAGGAGTGCCACAAAAACAACCAATGATCCTATACTGCGACAATCAGGGTGTCTTACAACTTGTTCTTAATCCAATATTCCATGAGCACACGAAACACATTGAGCTTCAGTGCCATTTCACATGAAAGCACGTTCAAAAACACAATATTCAGCAGTAGTTTTGTACCACTCAAGATTAATACACAAATTTGAGGTATTTCAAAATTCTCTCGCACTCTTAAGACTATAATGTAATAAGGGGGGAATGTTGGGAAATAAGGTCATTATACCATACTTATATTAAATACATGTAGAGATAATTATAGGGGTAAGTAGTAGATTGATAAATCTATTTAATTGGTTTTGTTGGGTGGTTACTACATCCATGTAGAATAGATATTGTTGGATTTTTTTAAATAGGTTTTAGATATTTTAGATATCCTAAACTATACGGTCTAAATTAGTCATCTATTTTGTATAAATATGCATACGTTCTACATAGGGTTAAGCAATAGATAGATACATCTATTTAAGTGCATTTTTTTAGTGGTTATTGTTGTCAATCAAATCTGCACCCCTATGAAGGTAGTTTTAAGCCTTCACAGTTTCCTGAAACATGAAAACAATCCTAGGTTGTGGGTGACCTAATCAATAGATTGAATCTCTCGATTATAAGGGCTAGCTCCCTTTGGTGTATCAATTAGGGCCTTGCTACTCTACGCTACGAACTACCTGAAAAAAGGAAAGCAAGAAACTTGAAAGAAAATCCTACCTAATGATGGTGATACACCTGAATGATTGGTTGATCCACTCAATTAGAGTTCATAAAACACTGATTTAGACAAAAAAAATGCTGAACTTTCAACTCCAATTGATCAATATGCATAAGTATTTCACGAAAAAGTTTGATTCAATAACTAAAACTTGAGGAAAATGAAAGAGTAGCCCTGATTGAAGGCACTAATCAGTCACTTGCATCCACTAAAATTCCAGCCAAAAGACAAATAAACACATAACATGACCTACATAAACAGATCAACTATGATGCTAGCTAAGAATCAAGACTTGACAAGGAAGAGAAATTCTATCACTTATGCAAATTGTGGACATGAATACACTAAACCAACTTGTTGGAAATTGAAAACAACATTCCTATTGATTTAAAAAAAGGTTACAACTCAGTCTTTGATATAATTTACTTTGCCAAAAGAGGGATAAATTACAAGGCTAAAAAACCAACCTATATAGAAAAAAGAATATTACAGCCAAGAGGTGGCGTTAAAAATAGAAGAGGAAGATCAACTTAGATTAGCCCGAGTCAAACTTTTGTTATACTAAGATAACTGAGCTTTCATAATTTTGTCTTCTCTTGTCTTTGACTTTGCATGGAAAACCCCTTGGCATTGAAAATAGAAGAAGACAAGCTTTGGATGCATGAAATCTACTAATAGATGTCTTGACTTGAAAATCAGTTAATTCCAAACAAGAGTAGTCAAATCCACTTGAACTGCTGGAACATTTAAAAGTCTCCCCTTTGCATGAAATCAACGCAAATGTCAAATTAAGAATTACGTTTGAACCGCCGGAATGTTTCAAGCTTTGAGACAAACAAGAGTGCGTGCATGGAATTTCTTTTGTTTAAGCTTTCCAACGTTCCACTACTCGAGTCCCCATGCAAAGCAAGCCTCTGTTTAAGAACTGAAGGTGACGTGCTAGAATGGTCAAATCTAGATGTGTCTATTCATGTTCATGGCTGTTTGCATGCTCTTGTATTCTCAGACTATTTAGGCATGTTCACCGTCTATATTTGTCTTTTCCACGAATCTTCCCTTTGTTTTCCCTTGCATGAAATCCACGAGTTTATTCTTTCGGGCTTGACTTGGTCCTCGGCTTTTCTGTTCATGCCTATCTAGACAAATATCCGTGATTTTCCTGTGTATTTTTCCCTCGGACTTTTCTGTTTGCAATTTTTTCGAAGCTTTGGATTTCCTTCGGAGATCTCTCTTTGAACTCATTTCCTGCCCTTTGTCTATTCTTTTTGCATGGTCAATTTTGCTTTTTCCTTGGTCTATCCTTTTGCTTGGATTTTGACTTTTCAAAACCTTCAGATTTCCTTCGGACTTATTGCTTTCAACTTCCCATGGACAAAAAGCCCGCGGGAATTGTCTAAGATCTATCCTTTGGATTATTTACTTTAGGTTTTTTGTTTTTTTAAATTCCTACGGACAAAAAGTTTGCGGGATTTGTCTCCTTGATTTCCAAAGATAGCCCTTTGGGCTTTTTGTAAAGCCCTTTGGGCTTTTTCTAAAGCCCTTAAACTCGCCAGATGGACCTTCCCGAAGGGCAAGTGCCCTTCGGGTTTCTTCCAACATCCCTTCCAATCTGGAAATGAACCTTCCCAAAGGGTCCCTGCCCTTCGGGTTTTTTGTCATCTCCCATTCTTTCGGATTTTTGTCTTCCCCTTGGCATTCTTTTCCACAGACTTTATTCTTCTCTATTTTTTGCGGACTTCCTTTCTACGCACTTTTTTCCTTTGAATTTTCCAGAAGGGTACCTACCCTTCAGGATCTCTATCTTGGTCCTTTTCGAAGGGCAATTGCCCTTCGGCTTTTTGTAAAGCCCTTAAACTCACCATATGGACCTTCCCGAAGGGCAAGTGCCCTTCGAGCTTTTTGTAAAGCCCTTAAACTCACCAGATGGACCTTCCCGAAGGGAAAGTGCCCTTTGGGTTTCTTCCAACGTCCCTTCCAATCTGGGAATGAACCTTCCCAAAGGGTACCTACCCTTTGGGTGTTTTTTCAATGACCCTTCTGAAGGGTACCTGCCCTTCGGCTTTTTAAACAGCAACTTCCGAAGCGAATAACCCTTAAGAAAAAGGCACTCGGGATTTTTGAAGGGCACCCGGGTTTTTTGAAAATGTCCCTTCTGAAGGGTACATTGCCCTTCGGATTTTTTGATTTGTTCTTTTTTGCCTTTCGGATTTTATGGAAGTGTTCTTTGAATATTTTGACTTGTCTTTCAAACTTTTTCGAAGGAATTCCTTCTGACAATTTTTTCGAAGGAATTCCTTCGGGCTTTTTGTCCGAGTCTGTTTGCTTGTTCCTCAATGTCTGCAACTTCGGATTCTTCACTGGCACCTACTTCGAATTCTTCATTGCTTGTTACTTATAAATAGAGATACGTCATTCACCCTGAGAAATCCGAAATGCAATGTTTAGAGTAATTCGGATTTGTGAAACCTTCTTACTTCTACTGATAAAACTTTCATAAGTAAAGCACTTCACAAAACCCGATTTGCAATGTTTTAGAGTAATTCGGGCTTTCCAACCCGGATTACTTCTGTTAAGGGGTTTCAACTGCTGACTACTCATAAAGTGAAATAAGTTGTGCCTCTTGTAAACCCTGAAGTCTTACTTGAATGTTCACCCTCTCACACTTGGGCAAAATTTTGGTATGTAGGCCAAAAAATGGCCAACAGTTACTACAGCCGCATAGAATAGATATTGTTAGATTATTTAAATAGGCTTTGGATAGTTTAGATATCCTAAACTATATGGTCTAAACTGGTCATCTATTTTGTTTAAATATGCATACATTCAATAATGAAAGTAGCTTGGTAATTTTCCTAATAGCTCAAAGTTTCAAGAAGTTGGAATCCTTGACGGCTGCTATGAAGAAGCACAACATAAGAGTTGATTCTTGTTCATCTACTTTTGAGAATTCCAAAGGTAAAGGCCAAGTTCTCACAACAACAAATTTTTCCTTAATGGCACGTGACCAAGTCACCCTGAATAGGTCATTGACTCAAGAGCTTCCCACCACATGGCTCAAGATGAATCTATGATCACTTCACTTAGAGAATGTAATCCAAAGAATATCTTTGTGGGAAATTCTTCAAGATTGCAAGTCATAGGGTCATGATCAGCTGATATTGTAGATGGAGAGATATAGAATGTTCTATGTGATTCAAAGTTTTCCACAAACTTGTTATCCATCTACCAAATCACTCGCTCATCCAAAGGAAGAAGTGTGGAGTTTCTTACAGATTCTGTTTTGATTAGAATAACTTCATGATCAGTCCCAAATTCTTGCTACTGGGCAAGTTGATCATGGTGCAAAGCTTTACAAGTTTGAAGCCTTTCCACTTAAGTCTTAATCTCACATCCTCCTAACTCATTTGGATATTTTGGGCAAGTTATGGCATAAGCAGTATGGCCATTTGAACTACCACTATTTGAGACATTTGTGTAAGTAGGAAATGGCCACAGGTCTCCCAATTGGTACTTTCGAAGATGGTGTATGCCAAGGTTGTGTCTTGGGGAAGCACACTTTAGACAAGTTTGAGAAGGGCAAGGCTTTCAGGTAAACAATGCAGCGTTAGCTTGTCCATAGTGGCGTCTTTGGCCTATATATAGTACTTCCATATACTAGTGCCAAGTATATACTTATCTTCATGGATGATTTTTCTAGATACTCATGGGTGTATTTCCTGAAAACGAATAGTGAAGTTTTTTAATACTTCAAAGATTTCAACGCCTTTGATGAGAAGCAATCTAGTAAGAAGATTTAGTGACTGAAAACAAATAATGGCGGCGAATATGTCAAGCGTGAGTTTGAATATTTTTGTCGAGACATTATTCCTCACACACCGCAACAAAATTGTGTTTCAGGGTGAAAAAATTGTACTTTGAAAGAGATAGCCAATTGTATGATTCATTCCTAGAATCTAGTCCCATAGCTTTGGGCAAAGCCCATTAAATGTGCCAACTATATACAGAACAAAACTCTGTAGAGACCTAAATTTGGTATTAGACACTTTGGCAACATCAACTTTAACACACTTTGACATACTTGGACATTGTGTACATATTTGACTCTTGTGCACACTTTCCCTCTATCCATTTACCCACTTCTTGTCTTGGCCAACCCTATTCGCCAAATACACTTATTCATGATCAGTGTAGTCTATAAAAGAACATTCCATAACCCTAAACAGACTATCTCCATATCTCAGATCACTAATTTCCACTCCCATGACAATACCAACAACCACTAGAGAGTTGTGGATACTGCAAGTTTCCCTGTCAACAATGTCCAGGAACACTCAATGGCTATTTTTCAAAATGAGAAGTCTACAATAGGTTGGCCTAGACACATTTTATGGGTTGGTCATAAAAAAAAAAACAAAGAGTCAACTATAAATTCAAATCAATCCCAAAGTCATACTCACCTACCAACATCTTGGCAACTCCTAAAAAACTTGAGAAATCAATTAGCATTTTTTGAGACATTATCACAAAGGCATACAAATTTGAAAACCCCTCAAAGGAGCAGACCTAGAGCCAAGTTTGAATACACACAAAGGTCAAAATTGCATGGTGCCAAGTGTTGAAAGCCAAATATTAATTTGCATTCTAGATTGATCACAATATTGCACACACACACACATAAGTGTGAGAACTGCACACAGTTTGAGCCCTCTTCGAAATATTGGACCATAGACAACACTCAATCACTCTGCAAGGAGTGGTTGGGGTTGTCGCACTCAAAGAGCTAACCCATTTTTCAAGTCATCTTATGGTCGAAAGTACGATCAGGGTTTCATAAGGAAGGAGAAGAAAAACAAGGATCAACGCACAAGACTAAAGACAAGTGCACGCACATGAAGCATGTACAGGCGCAAGCGCAAGGGTCTGAGGAGTTACAGACCTACAAAACATACATGGGCAATGTCAATAGAGACAAGAATACCAGTCGTCGTAGGGTGTCACTTGTTACTGACAATGCCCAAGCAAGACTTGAGCTATAGTTTTCTGATTTGTAATAGAGCAAACACAAAACATTTTCAAAATCAATGACAACTATTATAAGTGATAAAATACAAAAATAAGCTAAGTACATAACCCCTCTTTGCTAGGCCAATTTAAAATCTTCCAAGTACAATATCAATCTATCCCAATTCCAACTTAGATTAGGATATTATTGCTATATTTTACACAATCTATATAAGCTCTAGTTTTACTTTATTTAGATCACATTAATCCAAAATAAGTAAAACAAACTCCTCATAGTGCAATGAAGGGGATGACACATGAAGAGGCTTAGAGTTCTAAGAAGCCTAAAGTTGGCCACTTTAAAGTATTTGGGTGTTTGCATGCTTGGGCACACATCCCCATTGACAAATGCAAGGCAATGGTGCCACAAATTGAGCCTTGCACATTTGTTGGAATTCATAAACGATTAAGGGCTACCATCTTCTTTTGCCTAAAGAGCATACTTTGATTATTAGGCAAAAAGTTCACTTTGAAGAACGTTCCATAGCTAGCTTGCCTATTTCCTTGCCCATTTCTTCCATGTCATCTTCCAATAGATGTGATGCTTCTGACAATCAGCATTCAAATTACCCAGATGATTTAGAGGATTCAGAGGACTCAGATGATTCAAAGGATCAAGGGGATCAAGATGGGTCAAATTGAGAGGAGGAGAACATGCTTCCATTTTCTAAAATTCCAAGACCTACAACTTGCACACTTCCAAAGTGGGTTCAAAAGACTCATAAGGATGTAGGTTCTTTAGCAAGTAATTTTGACGACACTTGTAGGGCTAGGTCCAATTTGTAGGAGGAATTGGCCTCAAATTTCCTTGCCATTGGGAGTGATCCCTAGACTTAATAGATAGGCTAGTGGTAGTCCAAAGTGGGAGGGGGCCATGCAAGAAAATGTTTTTCTTTGCGAAAGAGGATTACTTGGGATTTAGTCCTTCTTCCCAAGGGAAAAAATATGGTTTGATGCATGTGGGTCTATCGGACTAAGTATGCAGCAAATAGTAGAGTGTATATGTTTCTCTCAAGTAAAAGGAGTCGACTACTATGAGACGTTTACACTAGTGGAAAATATGAACTCTATTCACCTTGTCCTTTCCATTGCTACCTCACACAGATGGACGTGAAGAGTGTCTTCTTGCATGGTGATTTGTAGGAGGAAATATATATGGAACAACCCCCAAGGTTTGTTCAATCCAACAATGCACTTGTTTGTTGCCTTTGAAATTCTCTCTATAAACTAAAATAGGTTCCCAAAGCTTGGTATGAGAAGCTGGAAAAGTTTTTACTTGACACAAGTTTTTCTAGGTGCCACTTAGATTCGATAGTCTACACTGAGAAGTCAAGAGATGATCTTTTGATCCTTGTTCTTTACGTCAACAATTTGATCATTATTGATAGCTCCACTTCTATGGTTAAGACTGTGAAGCCAGGTCTTATGCAGCAACTCAAGATGAGTGACATGGGCCTTATACATTACTTCCTTAGTCTACAAGTGACTCAATCTAGGACAAGAATCAGTATCTCTCAGCACAAGTATGTCTTGGTCTTACTTCAGCGTTTTAACATGTTTTACTACAAGCCCAATTTAGTCCAAAGTTAAGTTATCGGCACATTGTTTGACCTCACTTGTTGATGCTACATTGTATAGGCAATTGGTTGGTAGACTTTTATACTTGACTCACAACAAGCTAGACTTGGCCTTTGTTGGCCTTGTCTGTCAATTCATGCAAGATCCCCATGAGAGCCATTGCCAAGAAGCTAAATGCATTCTTCAGTACATCAAAGGTACACATCAGTTAAGCATTGAGTATAATTCAAGGCATGTAGCAGCATTAGTAGACTACATAGAATCAGATTGGGTTGGCGATATGGATGATCACAAGTCCACTACAAGATATGTTTACCACCATGTTTCAAGGCTAATTACTTCGAGTAGCAAGAAGCAAGTTACCATTGCTCTTTCTTAAACAGAGGCAAAGTACTGCCAAGCTGTCAATGCAAGCCAAAAGGCCCTTTGAATCCATCATACCTTGACCAAGTTTGGAGTCCAGCAAGAGAAGCCTATGACACTTTGGTGTGACAATCAGAGTGTGACTCACATTCCATGCAAGCCGATGGAACATCAGCGTATAAAACATATTGAGCTTCACATGCATTACATTCGACAACTTATTTATGGTCAGGTCATTAACTGGAAGTTTTGTTGAACAGAAAAGAAGGTTGTAGATATCTTCACCCTGTCAATGATAGAGCCTAAGTTTGTCCATCTTCATGCCATGCTTGGAGTGAAGAAAGTACTCCTTGGGGGGCATGGGGAGTAGCATATCTTTTTTTTTAGTTCCTCCCCCTTTCTTTAGTTTCCCTATGTATATCTTACGGGGGGTGTTAGAGTATATTTCATATACACAAGTTTTGGACTTATGATACTTATATTTTCCTAAGTTAATTATTAGTTTATTTTATCAATTGAAAAAAAAAAATATATAGTAATCAAGATATTATTAAATTATCTTGACAACTCACTTGGGTGGGTTTATTTCCTTGTTGAGTCTTTTTAATTTTTCTTATTAGACTGCTTTGTTTCCTAATCTAGAATTTGCTTTTAAAACATGAAATCTACTTTGTTTAAGATTGCCTTAGAGAAATTTCCTGTTTGGAACTGTATCTTTGGATGAGTTGTCATCCTCATCCACACATTGTATTCTCTATATATGCAAGTTTTATTGCATATTTCATAAATGAGATTTTGAGGTAGTGTTGGTATTCTTGTATAATTGTTTAATATTGTCATGTTGTCAATTTATCTCTGGTAGGTACTGTTCCCTAAAGTCTAAATCAGCAGGCTATATGTAAATACTATTGAGTATTGCACATCTTTTCAATTGTCCCTATAGAAACTTGATTTTTTTATGCCTTAAAAGGAATCCTACTCTCCTATTGGTAATTAGGATCAATTCATTGAGTTTGTGTAACTTCACCAAGGTCCTACTCAATACGTTCAATGATATACCATTACTTTCCATGCCTTAACTCCCAAGCTTAAGATCCAAGATATTGAGAAAAAACAAATCTATATATCCAAGTATGGGTCAATCTTGAGACTAAATATCCAAACTGAGATGGATTTCCTTTAAATCACCTCATTAGGGAATGCCTACATGTATGCATGCAAAATTGACACAAAATTCAGGAATAAGTCCAAGAATAATGATTACAGATCATTCAATAAATCTCATGTAAGTCCTAGAACAAGAACGTCAAATCTGAAATCAAATCAAATCCTAAGCAATAAGGAAAAATACCACATCAATTTTAGAAGAACTCAATAACTGAGGAGCAAAAGATGCAATCCAAGATCGGAAAGTAGTGCAGTGTACACATCTCTAACAATCATTTTGATGAAGAATGTCATGCTCAGAAAACACTACTTGTATAGGTACAAGCATCGAGTTCTACCATGCTATCACTAGAAAAGGTAAACAAGTCATGGATTTTGAGCCTTGAACCATGGTAGTAATCACATAGAGAGCATTATATTCTAGTTCCAATCCAAAGGAAGTAGAAATATTGTTCCATCTTAGACGCGGGGCTATGGACAACCTGTGCACTTTATTTTTGAAGAAACTGATTTCACCTGCGCAGTTTGAAGATTGAATTGGCCATTCACTACAACCTTTGATGGTTGAGCTTAGACTATGAGTAATGTGTCACTCCTCAGTGTCAATTAGTGGACAAAATCAAGCCTTTTCAAGATGAAGTTCATTTTGATGTTGCACCATTAGATGTATGTGATGTTTTACTTGGTCAATCCTATCTTTACTGACATCATGGAATCTATAATGAAAACCCTATAAATGTTGTTGTAGTGCTTTAAAACACTACCTTGTAAAGCTTGGCTTTAGTTTCTATATTTGTCCTAAGGCATTGCCTTAGAGTGTTCAAATGAAGCCTTGCTAGCTATAGGGTGATCATCAACTTAGCCTATTAAGTTGCAGCAATTTTCAGTGCCCACTGACCGTTGTTTATATTGATGTTCAAATCGTAGGGTCAACAAGTCCCTGGAGGTGGAGCAAGAGGTCACACTAGTTCAGTGCCTTCTGTGTTGTTCAATCATGCATCCCCTTTCAAATGATTAGAGATCAGAAGCTCGGATGTTGACAATAGCCTCACAGCTCCTCAATGTTCTCCCTATTGTCGATCTAAATAGATCAACGGCGTTCAAAAAAGGATGTTGGCTATGTCAACATGTATACTGCATTATAAGGAAATAGCCTTTATTAAAGCTTTTGGTGAGGCCAAGCTTATGCGAAGGCATTCAAAGAAAAGGCGTTACTTGATGCTGGCTTCCGTACCGTTTGATCAAGATATACTTTGCAAAATGGACGAAGACTTGAAGTTTGGGGACTGACAAGGGTCTAGCACTTCTTAGATGATCCCCTTTCCATCAATCCAATCTAATCAATGACATGGAAGGAAGATGAGGATACTCTAATGTAATAAGGCTAAAACTTTCACACAAACTTTTGGTGGGCCCACTCCCCTTTGAGAGATAAAAGAAGATTGTGGGTGTCCACATCGACGGTGATCAAAACCCACATCGACGGCGATCAAAACCTAAGGAGGAAAGCAAGACCTATCATGGGCTTAAGCTTCCACTTGTCGGTGATCTCTCCACATTAGATCTGATCTAATGGATGGCAGCTTCTCATTGAGAAATGAAGAAATGGTGCCCTCCATTGGACAAAAAAGATGCATGGCAGTCAGTCAATGGTGAAAGAAAAAGATTTATCCCATGATACAATCATAGAATTCAGTTAAGTCTTGGCCCAAACAAGATAGGAATGAATCCAAACACCAAAAGAAGCCTGATCTCTAGGGATAGGATTATGAACCATTGATTCGAATGGATGTTGATCTTGTTGGCCCATTGATCTTTTCCCTCATGGGCCAACAATTGTTCTATATGGATAGTTGTATGGTGGAGATTTGTGCAAGTGGCACACTCCTATTCCACCATCATAAACTTTAATTGTATACATTGAGTTGAAGCTCTATAGTTATGGATCGTTTTGCTCAAAAACTTTGACATCTCTCTCTAGGAGCTTTTCATTGTGAATTCCTAGCCTTGACTTTTACTTTTTGAGTTTAATGTTAGCTAACTTTTGAAGCTATATGCTATTGTGTACGTTGAGGCATTTTATGAGGATTCTGTAGCTATTTTCTGCCCTTGGTCTGAAATTATATCTGGATAGTTCAACTTGCTTATAGTGTTGAATTTCTTACCTCTTGCATCTAGTAATATGATTGCTAATATCAAATTGAATATGGTAATAATTTTGTGTTTTCATTTCTTTTTGAGGAGCAAAAGATAACACTCTTTGGATGCATCGCCTTGTTTACTTTTTGTTTTTTAATTGTATCCAACTCTTTTCCTCCAAGTAATTGTGGATAGCATTGAAATAGGGAAGCCATCTTGTTTTGGAGGTTGCCTTGGCACAAAACTACTAAGGCTTCCCAATGTGACACTTAGATTGTAGGTGTGTATTTTGCCATGTATGGTCAAGCGATTTAGAGATGTTACTAGTTCTCATAGATGTTAGTGAAAATTCAAAATAGACACTACATACAAGAAGTTGTGCATTGACTACCGAGCATTGAACAAGATTGCAATGAAGAACCATTATCCCCTTTCAAGGATAGAAACCTACTAGACCAGCTTTGAAATACAGAGTTGTTTACTAAGACCTCAAATTAGTCTATCTTCAAGTTTCCGTTGAACCTTCAAATGTACGGACAAACAATTCAAAGTAAAAGAATAATTTTCGAATGGTTCATTATGCCTTTCAGCTTGACCAATGCTCCACCAACATTCATGCAGATGATGAATGACATCCTTCACCCCTTCACATATTCATATTTTTTTGTCTAAAGGATACTCATCTTCAACAAAGCATGAGAAGAACACCTTAATGACATCCAACAAGTTGTCCAAACTATGCAACAACACAAGCTACATTCCCATCTCAAAAAGTGTTGATTCGCCATGAAGGAGATATACAATATATGGTGTACATCATTGAGGAACATGTACATGTGGATCCAACCAAGATCTACATCATTCAAGAATGGCCTACATCAAAATACCTCATCAAACTTCACAGTTTATTGTGGTTGGAAATTTTCTACAAAAAAATTGTACTTGATTTCTCTCACATCTCTTGGCCCTTTAATCAAATTATGAAAGGTGGTTAAAAGGCAACATTCAGTTGGTCAACCACACAATATAAAGCATTCGATTAAATTGAAATGCAAACTTTATTCCATGCCAAGTACTCTTTTTTTCACATATTCTTTAATATCCCTTTTAGGGCTGAAAACTGAAACAAGGGGTTTTCCAACAAACAATATTTAAAAATGCAATTTTTTTGAATTTATTCAAACCCTAGATATATAAAATTAATTGCAGACTATTATAGGTGCCCAATTATGCCACAAAAATAATATTCAATTGGTCCAAAAATTATAGAAATTATCCAATAATGCAGCCAACAAGCATCATTCAAAAACCTGATTTTTCCAATGTTCAATGGCTGGAAATTATCACAAAAATACCAGAAGTGTGTGTGGCTGTTCCACACCAAAGAAATGGCCAAAATAGGCCTTCAAAGCCCATCACCCAACCCTAGAAAGTGTTTGTTGATCCCCAAGATGGTTCGCTGCAACTTTAGGCAGCTTACTGCCCTCTTTTGTGCTCCCAACCAGCTCGCCAAGCCCTAAAACCTGATCGCCACACCTGTAGAAGATAAAATGGTATTCAAAACACCCTTGGATGCCAAATACGCTCAATACAACCTCCTCACGAAGGGTTATCGTCCTCAATTCCAGCCACTTTGAAGGTTTTTAATCTCGAAAGCAACAAGTCAAGCTTTTGCATGCTTCAACTCAGAAATTCAATTATTCAAAAAGATAGTCTACTCTCACAATGAAACATCATCTCCTTTTTATATTCTTCCCTCCAAGGGTTGCGTTCCTTTTGGAGGGAAACCTCAAATATTTAAAAGGGCCAATTCCCTTATAACTTCCACTTAAGGCCTTGGAACGCCCATGACCCTCAAAATCCCCCACTTAAATGAAAATTAGAACAATAAAGAACTTTTGAAAAATTAAAGCATATTATTGCTCTTATTTAAAGTATTTAAAAATACTTTTTATTTTAATAATAATATTACTTTATTTTTAGAAAATGAGACATTACAGTCTACTCTTCCCAAATTTGCTTGCCCTCAAGCAAATGCAAGCCCATCTGCTGTTATCTCTGAAATACCTAGATCCCACTTCAATCTTGGGAACTTGCAACCCCAAACACTTGCTTCATGGACATAGCCTTGAGCTTCAATGTGTCTCCTATTGTTATTGTTGGCTGAAAACAAACTCAGTTGCCCCAACTCATGCTTGTCACGTGTCATGATCGTTGTACTTTCCTTGGATATATGCAAACTATGCACACTTTGACTCATAAGAGTTTCTTTATCAACACTCATATAGGTTGTTCCTAAACCTGCACATAGAAGAAACATGTCAATGAAAACTAAAATTCTCCATCTCCTTTTTTCACTCCTCCTTCCCTACCAAATAGGAGCGTGGTTCAAATCTCCTTTCTTGCTTGAACCCTTAACCACTCTCTCATCCCAATTGGCAGCTGGAAACATGTTTTTGGTTGCCCAATAAGGCAATAAGGGGCTGCCAATACTGTACCAAATAGTACCAAGCCTAGAATAACTGTCCTAATGCTCAAAACTTGCCCCTAAACTCAGCATTGCACCTATTCCATGTGCTGGAGATACTCTCAACATGACTGAAATCAACTCATTCTCTATCAACATGTGATCTTTCAATTTGGCGAAAGAGATTACAGATACAGTCATGTATCTGGTGGTTAGTGGGCTGTAATCATGCATAACAGCCTTCTTATCATCCACATTTATGAGAATTTTTAACAAAAACTCACCATTTTGAAGTTTTCGTTTACAATGTACCTTCAACATGGATTTGATGACCCTCAAGCTCATACCAAATGAGTGGATAGTGTTGTGGGCAGCATGGTAAAAAGAGGTATGGTTGCTGCCCTCCATGGTTCCCTTGGCCATTCTTAACCATACATGCACCTTAGAGAGGTGCCATCCTCCTTCCTTGGTGGAATCCTCCATTCTTACTTGCCATAAACTCCATTTCCAGCCAAGACTCCCCCCCCATTTCTAAGTAGTGCTCCTTTAGGGTAGTACAACAACACCCATTATGACCTCCAATGATCCTTAAGGTTCTCCCTTCAAGCCTATAACAGGGTTCACAAATTTTTCTGAAATAAGTAAACTTGAACAAGATTAGAACCATGCCCTTTTTGTGATCCACTTGAGTGCCCCGCTTTGAAATTCCTAAGTGATCATCGTCATAGAGTTGGTGGCCTTGCCATGAGGCCCAAAGAAGTACCAATCTTGCCAATTGTTCACCTTCATGCTGCCCTTTCCAATCATACCTCCAAGGAGGCATGTGAGTGCATAATAAATATAGAATTCTTTCACCTTTGGAACTGCCCTTAGCTTGCCCTTCCCTCTTAACCAAGTGGAGAGAGTTTGTGTCCCCTTCATCTTTTCCCATTTTGGCATCCCGAATTTCCTTCCTCAAAGCATGCTTCCTCGGAAAGAGGTGAACACCACTATCTATATATTGCTGCCTTAACACATAAACTGCAAAATCAAGGGCACTTACCATGCTGAGAATGAGCTGAGTTTCCGTTCTTGCAAGGAGCTGCCCCAATACTAAATTTCCCGAATTCCTTGCACTCGAAATGGGCAGAGTTCTCCCACACGAGAGTCATTGTACCCACTCAAAAATTTCGGAATTGTTGACACATGAAGTGGGCTGAGTTCCCACAGAAATTTCAGAATTTTTTGCATAAGAGGTGGGCTGAGTTCCCACATATTGGAGTGGCTGAATGTCCACAAAAAATTCGGAATTTTCTCCTCTCGAAGTGGGCTGAGTTTTCACAAAAAACTCAGAATTTTCTGCTCTTGACATGGGCTGAGTTTTCACAAAATAGAGGGGCTGTCCCAATAAAAGATTTTCATAATTTTTGTTACTTACCAAACATAGAGGGGGGTGGATTCCCTCATGCTGTAGTGGCTGCCCCAACTCAAAATTTGTAGTCTTTTTCACTTCCTTTGTTATCCAAAAATTTCCAGAATTTTTGACACTTCCCAAACATGGATTGGGGTGAATTCCCAAATGCTGTAATGGTTGCTCAAACTCAGAATTTGTAGCCTCTTCCCAAGGTCTGAAAATTTCACCTAGTTTGTTAGAGGAAACTTCATCCTTGGCTAGACTCATCATGATGAGCCATTCCCAATCTTTATGAAGGATAGAAACATGACAAAAAATAACCATTTTGAAAAAGAATTTAGCATCTACATTCTTTCTACCTATAGCATTTACATTCTTTCTGCCTATACCTTCCATGCTTCCATCACTCAAAACCACAATGTACGTGGGAGAATGTAAAATCAATAGTTCCAAAATTTGTTCTAGCGACTAAATCATTTTGTCATTCACCAACTTTCCCTTATGTTCATCCCATGCTGGACTACGCTTCAGAACATCCAAATTTTCTACTAAAGCAAGTTGTCCTAATTGATTATAAAATAATCTTTGGCTCACCTTGAACCAGAATGTGGTGAACTCATTGGGAAATCTAGATGTCATGTTGAAGCGTCTTGCAAGGTAGCAGAAATAGGCCTTGTCAACACCTATCTCCCATACAAACTTCTAATTGTGCCTTGTTTTCTAATCAGCTTTGGAGAGACAAAAAGTAGTAATGGTGTGTTTACCATCCTCTTTAAACCTCATGGCAAGCTGGACACATCTTTCCAAAAGCGATCCTGGGAAGATATCAATGAAAACCACCCTATGTAGCATTTGAAAATCAGCAAGTAAATCATGATGCTTACCAAGACACAAAGTAGTTTGCATGCTCTTCACCCTATCATTCTTTTCACTTTGGTGTCCATGATGATTACACCCCCGAAATGGCATATTATGAAGCAATAAATTTGACATGTTACCAAACTTTTCGTAACCTCGACTGCAATCAAAGAGTTTACCTCCTTTGGCCGAAGTGGAAGCTTTTGATAGATTTGCCTCCATATTATCAATCTTGTCAGGTCTCTTCCCATGGCTGTCCCGAACATCCTTCTCATGTGGCAATGGCTCAATTTTTTGAATGCTCATAAAATAGATAGGGGCTTTCTGGAAAATATCCTCTCTCCATTTGGTACCCTTCATCTTATATTCATTGTTAGAAAAATCCTTATGATTACCAAAACAGTGTAAAGACAAGGTGTGATGGTGATACAATAAATCCTTGCTATGAAGGTAATCAAATTGCTTGCCCTTAGTTGCTAATATAAAAATTTCATCAAACAGAAAATGAACATTAGTACCTGGAAATTTAGCTTTAACCACCAAATTCTCTCCACAATCATGCAACACAAATTTTTCTTCTTCCTTTGGTTCATTCTTCAAGATTTCCCCCTTTCCTCACCACTAAGGAAGAACTCATAATATTACTCTCAAAGGGTGATGACTTAAACTTTGCAGTGTTTGCAAGATGGTTAATTACTTCTAGTGCTAGAACAACTTCCACCTTGGATGCTTGGCATTCCACATGTAATGCTTGTTCTTCTTTAACCTTTGGAAGTTCTGATTTTTTTTATTCTTCACCTTTGATGCTTTTTATCATAGGAGAGTTCTGGCTCTTTTCAGCTGTCATTCGTGTTGGGTGAATATTTTGTCGACCAGCTAACTGGTGAGCAAAATAGTTCCTATCACCACAGCATAGGGAGATTGGTCGTCCAGGTGTGCAGTTTTACTACATCAACAGGGGACAAATCTCTCCTCTCATCAAGGGGAGGTTCCCTATTAAATATACAGGAGGCTATATACTATATATATAAGCAGAAAGTAAGACACAGGAGTGGGATAAACCATCCATCTCTCTTTTTCAGAGATGATGCTAACAAACAAAAGAGAAATCATGGATGATTGGTGAAGGCACTTCTCTTCTTTCAAAAGTAACATTCAACCAAGAGCCAGATCCCTTCTTGGATAGTAGAAATCTTGGTGAAGCGACAGAAGGCACTTCTCTTCTTTCAGAAGTGTTTGTTCTTGCAAACAGCAGGACTCTTTCTGGTAACCGAGTACAAGGTAACCAACAATCTAAGATGTAGCACAAAGTCTCCACCTTGACTGCCCTAGAGCAAGGTACAAAGAACAATGAGGGCACAAAGTCATCCCAAGGTCCTTTACACAGAAACAGAAAGGAAAAACACACACTAAAGACAACTATGACAATGCAAAGTCTGAAAGTAGTTGGCTTCAAGACACCTTCCTTATCACCTCCACTAGTTCTGCTTGTTAAATCAAATAAATAAGAATGCTTTTAGAAGACAGACATAAGAACAATCTCCTAAAGTAGCACAAGCTATAACAGCACAAAGTCTGCAAGTAACTTGCTTTCTTATTCAATCAAAGAAATATGAACAACAATCTGAGCTCAAAGTCTCAGTATTCACCTTTCAATTGGGCAGAGTTTTGCTTCTGGTAACGGGAAGATCTCTCTTGCATATGAGAGAAATTACAACCTTATAGCAATATGCAAGGCTTGACATTTTTTTCCATGGGACGGCCCATACTGCAGTCAACGTCTTCAATGCGCCTTCAATTTTTATCTAGAGGGACTATGCTGGGAATAGTGTATTGTCATAACTATGGCATGTCCATTCCTCTAATATGTCTCTTCTTAGTATAGACTGTCTGGTCTATCCCCTCTGACGTTTGCGCAGCTGTCCCTTTGTCTTTACTTCATGGAAGGAAAAACAGGCTGCGTCTTTAATTTGCAAGCCAAAATACTTGCTTAGTGGACTATTCTACCTACTTAAATTACTTATGCTCAGATATTTTGGGCTTTTTCCTCTTTCTGCTTTTGTCTTTTCCAGCTTTGTCTCTTCCTGCTGCGATTTGAGCTATTGGGCTATCTTTTTGGTCAGTCGCTTGGTTCTTCCTTTAAATTCCGCGCTTTATTTGAATTTCCACGGATATTTATTTACTTTAAATTTGACGTCCGTGGAACCGTCAATGGCCGCCAGCTACTTGAACCATGTTGAACCTTGAACCTGTGAACCTATGAAAGTTCATTGGTTCATTAGTTCATTTTGTCTTTTTTGTTCCATCACTTCTTGGTTCAATCGCTTTCCCGCTTCTTGGTTGAACCATCCATTGAACCACCTGTTTGCTGCTTTTTTCCTTAACTGAGGCCGCCCTTGAACCTTTGAACCTATGAACCATTGAACTTTGAACTCTTTCGGTTCAAGGTTCAATCGGTTCATTCTGTGTCTCATTCAATCCTTGCTTCCTTTATCTTTCTAAATCCCTCTGAGGCCCTGAAATATTGAACCTTCGAACCAGTTGAACCTGTTGAACCATTTGGTTCAAGGTTCAACGGTTCCATCCTTGTCCTTTGAAAACCTTCTTTGTCTAAGTTTTTTGGAAGGCTCTCTTTTGCGTCTTCAAGTGCCCCTCGCAAGGGTACCTACCCTTCGGGATTTTTTTTGGGCGAACTTCAGGCTTCAACTTTCCTGGCGGGTTCTTGCTTCTTCGGCGGGCTTTTGGCTCTCGGGCTTTTTCCATCGGGCTTTTCCTTCGGATAAAAAGTCTGAAAGAAAGCTTCTTTTCCTTAGCTGTTTGTTCCTTTCAATTTCTTCGGGCTTTCTTCTCGAGTGAATTCCTTCGACCTTCTTCACTTAATCATTTCCATCGGACAAAAAGTCCGAAAGAATTGTTCTTTTTGGGCCTTTGAACAAATCTAAAGGAATTATGTCTTTTCTTTGACCTTCGAACCAATGTTGCCTGCCCTCTGCAAGGGCACTTGCCTTTTTGGCTTTGGAGCAGCCCCTTGAACCTACCGATTGAACCAACTTTGGTTCAACGGTTCAATGGTTCAATCGGTTCATTCTTCGTTATTTGGCTAAGTCTTTTTGATCTTTTGCATCAAGCGTGTTGAACCAATTGGTCGTTGAACCCGTTGAACTCGCCTAAGTGTTGAGAGCTTGCTTCTTTCCTATAGAGTCCGTAGAAATCAACATGCGAAGCTCATAGAACTTGGCCTGCAGAGTCCGTAGATTTCTAGAAAAGCTTTGAAAAATGAAGAACTCGAATGCTCAAAACAATTTTTTGAAAAGGGGAGAGATGATTTTGGTCCGATGAACCAAAATAGTTCATAGATTGTCCCAAAAATGTCACTCATTTTTGGGGACAACAATTCCCATTGCTAATTATGACTTCAACTTTTCCTCACACTACTGAACTACCCTTTTAGCTAATGCATGTGCAATTGGTGAGACTCCATGCTCATCCTTTCTTATATTAGTCAATAAAACTGATGGAAGTGGCTGAAAAATATCATCACTCTCATTCAAAATTAGCGACATGATTGTTTGCATTGATGCAACAATATTGTCTGCATGATTCTCATTAACAGTGGCAAAGAAATGTTGAAACATTTGGAAGATAAGATCATCACATTCAAGATCTAAAATCAAAACACATGCCCTGATTTTTGCCATAGTTTGTAGAATTGCAACCCTCTTTGCACAAGGTCCTTTGTTTCCCTCTAGACCTTGAAAACTCTCCACAATTAGCTGAATTGTCTCCCTCATGGTTTCGCTATTGTAAAGAACCTTGGGAGCTGTTATTCTTGTAATTTCACTGATACAACTGGTAACAAAAACCCTTACCTTTTTGTCTAGGTGTCTTGAGCTGGGACTGGACCACGAAAATCATTAAGGGTTTCACCATCCATTCCATTGTCACATAGTGTAACTATTATACCTTAGATAACCCATTTTCTACTTCTTCCAAGATGCTAGTTAGATCACCTATTGGCTAACATGGACGCTCTTGTTATGTCCCCAAATTGGGATGGCAACCAAAAATAGGGTTTTCCAAAAAACCCTAGCCAAACGAAGTACCCAAATGAAATCTTAAAATATATAATTAGCCAAACCCTAGCTAAAAAAATGTATGATATTCAATGTAAAGAGCATCCAAATAAATCCACAAGAAGCTAAAAATTATTTAGAGAATTGAGTACCTTTTTGGGGGTCTAATAATAGGACAAATTGCTGAAAATACCTCACAAAAATATTTTGAACTTTCTTTGAAAGTAAAACTGTACTTTTCAACCCTTAAATGCCTCGAAATACTCTCCAAGTGGTTTGCCACACTTCAAATAAATAGAACAAATCTGGAAATTATCCCTTGGTTTTCTCTCACCAAATTACCTTTCGAAGCTTGTCAAACAAGTCACCCAAGTGCCAAAATTGCAGAAATGATTTTTGAATATTCTCAAGCATTGAATGACCCTAAAAACCCTACAAAACCACTCCAACACAAATTGCCCAAGATAGAAACCTATAAATCAGCCATTCCTAAACAATTTGCTACCCACAATAATTATTATTTCCTACAAACAGGGTGAAACTTAAAATTCATAAATCCCTCAATACTTGGAATTATGATGCAAATAAGAGCTCAAACTGACCACAAAATTAGTGACTATCAAATAAAAATAATATCAAAATTTTCTTTCCATGGGAAGGCCACCAAAACTTGCTTTCAAAATTTGAAAACCCTAATTTCCAAAATTTTCCGAAGTAGGTGGTGTTTCAAAACACCTTTGTAAATCCACTTGTATGAACACATGCAATTTGAAGCTCACTGACAACCCTTGAATAGAGTTGCCCAAGTAGAAAGAATGGAGGTTTTCGTCGCCAAACCTAAAACACTTCTTGAAAGTTTTCGTCTTCAAGAGGTGGAAACCAAGCTTGACATACTTGATCAATAATTCCAATATCCAATTATGCATAATATTCAAGTGTATCCTTACTTGCTTTTATATGCCACTCCTCCAAGTGTAGTGCCCAAAATTGGAGGGACGAGTTACCTTTCTTTTTAAACTATTAAAAGATCCTCTTAATTTCACTTTAGGCCTTAAGTGCCCAAGACCTATAAACCCCACCATTTAAGTGAAATAGAAATATAAGGTGTTTTTTCATGACTCAACTCAAAATTAGAAATATAAAATACCTTTTCTATTATTAACTCCTCACAAGTGGCCCACAATGCTCCCTTTCCTTCCTCTACCTTTAGCTATTGGAAACAAAAATGGGCTAAAGGTCCCACGAGGGTCTAGATCAAAAATGGGGACATTACAGCTCTAGTTTCCTCCCGGCTCTGTAGAGCTTCTCTTTCCCAACTTCTTCCATCGTGCCACATTAAAATTTTGATCTAACCCCATAAGCTAGCAAGATCTAAGCTCTGATGCCACTGTAACATCCCCTTTAGAGCTGAAAACTAAAACAAGAGGTTTTCTAACAAACCCTATTTAAATATGTAGTTTTTTTGAATTTATTCAAACCCTAGATATATGAAATTAATTGCAGATTGTTATAGGTGCCCAATTATGGCACAAAAATAATATTCAATTGCTCCAAAAATTTTATAAAATTATCCAATAAAGCATCCAACAAGAATCATTTAAAAACCTGATTTTTCCAATGTTCAATCGCTGAAAATTATCACAAAAATACCAGAAGTGTGTGTGGCTGTTCCACACCCAAGAAATGGCCAAAATAGGCCTTGAAAGCCCATCACCCAACCCTATAAAGTATTCCTTGATCCCCAAGATGGTTCGCTGTAACTTTAGGCAGCTTATTGCCCTTTTTTGTGCTCCCAACCAGCTCGCCAAGCCCTAAATCCTGATCGCCACACCTGTAGAAGATAAAATGGTATTCAAAACACCCTTGGATGCCAAATACGCTCAATACAACCTCCTTACGAAGTTGTCCAAACTAGATATCAAGGTTTTTCATAGGCAATTCCAGCCACTTTGAAGGTTTTCGTCTTCAAAGCAATAAGTCAAGCTTTTGCGTGCTTCAACTCAGAAATTCAATTATTCAAAAAAATAATCTACTCTCACAATGAAACATCATCTCCTTTTTATATTCTTCCCTCCAAGGGTTGTGTTCCTTTTGGAGGGAAACTTCAAATATTTAAAAGGGCCAATTCCCTTATAACTTCCACTTAAGGCCTTGGAATGCCCATGACCCTCAAAGTCCCCCACTTAAGTAAAAATTAGAACAATAAAGCACTTTTGACAAATTAAAGCATATTATTACTCTTATTTAAAGTATTTTATTTTAATAATAATATTACTTCATTTTTAGAAAATGAGACATTACATATTCAACAACCATTTGAGATAGAGACAAATGCATCTGATTATGCCCTTGGATTTGTCCTCCCTCAATTTGGGCATCCAATTGCCCTCCATAGTGAAACGTTCACTATCACAATAAGAAAATCTCCCACATATCATTGGGAGCTTTATGCCATTTTCTAGTCATGTAAGCATTGGAAGCAATACATATTGGAAAACATAACCATCATTCACATTGACAAGCGATTGCAATTCTTGCATATGCAAAACAAGCACATCATCCGAATTGGTCGTTGTACCTTCAACAATTCCAATTGAAAATCAAGCATAAGAAAGGAAGCACCAATCCAATAGTAGATTGTTTGAATGGACCACATGTACAAGAGATTTTGCTTGACATGTGGACATGAGATCAACACTTGCCCATAATTATTCTCAAAAGATTCAAAATTTGTAAAATCTATCAAGCATTGAATGTTGGCAAGTCGATTCCATATTACTATTTGCAAGATGGAATTTCATATCACTTGGGACACTTATGCGTTTTGTCTAAAGTAAATTGCCAAAATTTGTTATCGGAAGCTCGTTTCAGCAAGGTTGTAGATCATTTTGGAGTTGAAAAAACCCTAAAGTACTGAAGAAGTATCAATTTTGGCCACATCTCATGTCAGATGTTTCAAAGTACATCAAATATCATACTCTATGTGCCACAGCCAAGCCAAACAAAAAGAAACAGGGAATGTATACTCCTTTCTTGGTACCAAATAGATCTTTGAAATTGATTGCCATGGATTTCCTCTGGGGGTTTCCTACTACTATGTATGGCATTTTGATCGATGATGGACAAAAAACATATTCCACACTTAGATTGATGGACAAACTGAAATGGTAATAAAATGATCGTGCATCTTTTCATGGTATGCAATTCTAAGAAGTATCCCATTTGGGATGGAAGTGTACCTTGCATCTTCATAGCTCTACAAAACATATCCCTTTCCAAGGGTGTATGAGTCTCCAACTATTTGCACCCATTGTTGTAGCTTATCCTATGCCAACAACAATAGCATAATCCTTAGCCTAGAAGGAAGTTGAAAAAGCAACTAGGTTCATTGAACACATTCAACAACAAGTGCAAACCATCTTATAGAAGACCAATGACAAACATAAGCAATGCCACAACCAACATCGAACACTACATCAATTCAAGGTTGGTGATAGAGTATGACTTCCTAAGCAGAAGGAAAGAATCACAAAATCCTACCACAAGATTCATCCTCTTTGGTATGGCCCATACACTGTCACGAAGAAAGTTGGAGATAGCACCATTGAGCTTAACCTTCAATCTTATATTGGTATTCATCCAATTTTCAATGCATAACTAATGTGTCAATAGTTTCCCCCATTGTTGGACATGCTAGATGCAATGAAATTGCTTCATCAAGGTGATATAAATATTGATTGTAATGTTCTAGAAAAAGCAGATCAAGTCATAGACGAATGAGTCAAATACTCAAGAAACCAAACAATCTTGATATATATGGTCGTCAAACATGGTTTGATAACTCGAGCCAAGTACAAGTTGAAAAACATTTTCCACACTTTCTCAACTTGCCACAATGTTGCCCATTGCTTCTCAAGCAGGGACAACTAATCAAGGAGGATTTGGGAGCTTGATTGTGTGTCCTATCCCAATAGTTCACTAAACATGATGTAATATACACCATTGGCTTTGCCATGGTCCCATCCACTCATGGTCAAAACCGCTAAGCTCTAACAGTGCCAACACAACCTTGTACGTTCACATAAGGATACAACAAAAAAACCACAACTATTGGAACACCAACCAATGACAAATGAATGGTAGTGCTTCTTCTAACCATATAACCTCTTTGTCCTCCACACTTGTATAAATAAGTAACGTAGCCGTTCATTGAATAGGCTTCTAGTTTTGGAGTTAGGTGTCACTTTGGTTGAGTATCACATCCAATCTCTCTGATTTTGTACAGAACTTGCAGATTTATGAATAATTACAATCTATCATTATAGTTGCAATACATTGTTCCTTTGGTTTCCTTGTTCAATATGTTCATTTGGTCTTGTTTTCATGTTACTCTAACTATTGTTCATAAGAAGCAATAAAAACTGTCTCTGCTTATAAAACATTGAAATCCCATTTTGGTGTATTGTCCCCTAGATCACCCCTCATATCAAATTAGACCATTTAAAAACAAGTGGAAGAATGAAAATTGCGGGTATAAGTGGTCAAATGAAAAAATCCCTCCTCTTGAAGTGGTGGTCTAAGCAAAATTTGAATAGAAATCCTAAGCCTGTCGATCCCTTGCAGTCCGGCCATGCATTCTTATAGGAGACTTTGGACTTGAAGGACATTTCTCTTGACAGAGCTTGGACAAATCCATATGGCAATATTGTCATTAGATTTCCATCTTGTTGGGTGAATATTTTGTCGTCAACTAACTGATGACAAAATGGGTATATCAGCCACAGCACAAAGAGATTTACACCACAAAAAGTATGGGTTTACCACATCTGGACGAGGTAAATCTCTCCTCTCATCAAGGGGAGGTTCCCTATGAATATTTATGCGCTATATGTATATATATAAGTAAGCAGAAAATAATACTCGGGGTAGTATAACAGCATCCACCTCTCTTTTTTCAGAGATGATGTCCAAGGAGCAAGAGAGAGAAAACCTGGTCGTTGGCTAAGAACATTCCTCTTCTTTCAGGTATGGTATCCATCATAGAGCAGAAAATCCCCTAAAGTATGTAACCAAGTTCACAAGGAAACCCACGTAAGTACAAAGTCTTATGTTGCCTCCTTCACTGATTCAAAATACGCGTAACTGTAGAGTGAAACAAAGCACAAAGTCTTTGCCTGAAACTACAAAGGGTAAAAGGATCCCCAAGATAAAAGTAGCTCAAAGTCTTTCTTCTATCTTTTAGAAACGTCCTCAGATAATATCAACACACACACTTTGCTTATTAAATCAAACAGATAAGAGATTATCAGGAAAGAGGACATAAAAACTATTTCCTAAATAACACAAATTACTTCAACACAAAGTCTGAAATAAACCTGTTTCTTATTCATTCGATGAAATATGATTTACAAGTTGAGCACAAAGTCTCAAGAAGTGTCTCAATTTCAGCAGAGTTTTTGCTCTCAATTATCAGAGATCCATTTACAAAAGAGGTCCCCTCTATATATAGGGAGAAACCTTTCAAAATTAAAAAGATTAAAATATAAAAATGTCTTAATCAAAGATGAGTCAGCGCTGACTTTGAGATATTTTCCGGATTTTTCACATGTAATTACATATTAAAAAAATACAAATAAAAATGTCCCAAGTCAATTACAAAGTGCATTTTGAATAGAGCAGGAAGAAAAGCTTCAATCTTTATTTTCAGTCTTCTTCATGGTCTTCAATTTTTTTAGAGAAATTTCAGTGATCTAGAAGAACTTTTGTTGAAAAGACGTCGATGAAGAGGGATCCTTTAGAGAAACTGCAGTAATAATCATGATTGTGCAATTAGAAAAAAAATTAGCAATTTGAGAAAACTGCACATTTGATGATCACGATTAAGGAAATGCGCTTGAAAAGGCTGAGGCAAGAGCAGGTCGAAAAGTGAAAGAAAAAGGGAGCAGGTGTGGAAAATAGAAAAAATGAAAATTTCTCAGAGTTAGGAAAAACGGGGAGAAGGAATGCATGGGCGGAAAAAATTGCCGCCCTTGCATATTGGAGAAGTTCTTGTGCATAGGTGGCAAAAATTGCCACCTGTGCATGTCAGAGAGAAAGTATGTGTCGGCAGCAAAAATTGCCGCCAACGCATGTTGAAGAAGAAGAACGTGTAAGGGCGGCAAAAAACATCGCCCTCGCACCTAAAGAGAAGAAATGGGGATGCATGGGCGGCAAAATTTGCCGCTCTTGCATGGAAGAGACCAAAAGATGCAAGGGCGGCAAAAATTGCCGCTCTTGCATGACGGGTGCAAACACTTGTCACGTTCTGCTGAGTCATAACAGGACACGGGATGTATTCCGCTGCACTTTGTCTTTTTCCATCGAGCGCTTTCCCGCGGGCTTTTCTCTTCAGTCGGGCTTTTTCTTTGCTTTTTGCTTTGTCTTTTCCAGCTTTGTCTCTTCCTGGTTTTGTCTTTTTCTGGCGTTTGAGCTCTCGGGGATGAATTCCCATCTTTGTTGGCTCTTTACGCTCTTCCATCAGCGGTTCTTTCCTTTGGCGTTTTGGCCTTTGAATGCATTCGAGTCTGCGCTCAAGCCTTCAAAGATCAACGGTTATTTCATTGCTGCGAATTTGACATCTGCGGACCCGTCACTTTCTTTGACAATTCCTTCGGCTTTGTCGTTTTCTGCCGGGCTCTCTTCTCAGGTGAATTCCTTCAGACAAAACGTCCGAAGGAATTTTGCCTTGGTCATTTCCATCAAACAAAAAGTCCGAAGAATTGTTCCTTTTGGGTCTTGAACCAAATCCGAAGTAATTCTATCTCTTTTGGCTTCTCTTTTGATCGCTCAAACAAAACGCGTTGAACCAAGTTTTGGTTCAACGGTTCAAACAAAGCCTTGAACTGATTGACGAATTGTTTGATTGAACCAAAGGATGAACCAAAGCGTTGAACCGCTTGGTTGAACCGAAAGCATTGAACCGATCGAACCTGGAACTCGTTGAACTTGCAGAAATGAGTCTGTTTGTAGAGTCCGTAGAAACCAAGTCCGTAGTTTTCTCTAACCTTGAAAGAGTCCATAGATTTCAACTTGTAAAAGCCCATTGAACTTGACCTGCTGAGTCCGTAGATTTTTGAGAAGCTTGAAAAATGAGAAATTTGAATGCCCAGGACAAATTTTGAAAAGGGAAAAGACAATTTTGATTTGTAGGACCAAAATAGTTCAAATGTTGTCCCAAAAATAGCTGATATTTTTGAGGGACAACAGCTGGCTCCAGTTGGGGAACTTCTTTCAGTTGAAAACTTGGAATAGCTGAGGGGAGTAGAAACCAAAATCTCCAGTGCCTTGAAGTGTGTCATTGGGCTATAGAGTCACGCTACCCAAGAAAAAAGGTTTCAAAAAATGACAACGAAAAACACAAAACAGAACTAAAGACTATACAGATATACATATGTACAGATGATCTTATCTGATACTTCAAGAATTGAAGTACTTCAGATGCTGCCCCTTGAGAGGCAGTAAAAATGGCGCTCTGTCCTGATAAACCAGCAAGAAGCCATTTTCTCCCCAGAATCGGTGATGGGTGAATGGAATTCTCCACCAGGAAACCAATTTTCTGTGTCCTTTTGGTTTTCTCCGCTTGCTCCATAGTAAGACTTGACTTTTAATCCGAAAACCACGAATCTTTGCTCTCTTGGCAAAAAGTTTATTTTTTTGATTTTGATGCGCAGCAGCATGGTCCATTACCATAATTGGTTGCTCTTCTGGTTCAGTCCAACACATGATTTGATTGTTTCCGTTCAACACCTGCCAATCATTGGCACTATCAGGCATACTTGGTGTTGTTCCGTCTGAACCAATTCCTAGATCATCACCTACAGGATTCTCATCTGCTGAAACATGAATGTCTTCAGTAGATAGAAAATAATTACCCCTGCCTGAAGACTCAAACAGAATTTGAGCTTCAGGCCTTGATGTCTGAGTGACAACGTATTTTGCCTCTTTCTCAGGAAGCAACCTCTGCATTACACCTTTCACAGAGATTTTTGCTTGAGATAAGTCCATGCTTAATTCCCCTCCAACATCCTTGCAGAAATTCCGCCCAAGAAGGATGCCATATGATGTTGGGACGTCGGCTACTAGGACGGTCATCTTGATTCGCTTGTCTGAAAAAACAGCAAATACAAATTGGGTGTCTTTAATTTGCCCCAGCAGTGGCACTTGTTTGTTTTCCATGGAGAAACATCTCCCAAATGTCTTGGTCAGTGTGAGACCCAGAGATTCTGTCACTTTAACAAGCATGACATTGTCTGAAGCCCCAGAATCAATGATGTAATTGTTGCGCTGGTGACCATTTATCAACAGGAAAACATAGAAAGGCTCTATTTTTCCAGGGGCAGCAGGAGGGGTAATGACAAGATTGTTCGGGATGGGCATGTTCTTTGGGGGAACATGAGTTACTTTCTTAACCTTTTGTCTTGCAAGGATGGTTTGGTTTTTGACACATTTAACCAACTTGTCCAATTGCTCAAGATGAGACTGTAGAAATTCAAATTCAAACTTTTGGATTTTGGTTTTTTTAATATGGTCAATGATATCAAATGCTTGGAATGAGCTAGGAGCAGAGGATGGGAGTTCGTCCTTTTGATTTTTGAAAGGGGGAGGACTGGACTGTGAATTTGAAGTAGAAGGCGCAGGGGCATTTGAGGTACTTACCTTTCTTGCAATCACCGGGTCCTTTGGCTGGAAAAGAAGAGTGGATCCCCGCTTAACAATTGAAACTGCTGGTCGAGGTCGCTCCTCTGCTTTCTTCTTATCAGCTTGTTGAGCTGATTGATTCTTAAACCGAGTGAATACAGCATATGACCCCTCAGCTGCATTACCTTCTCTTTTGGATTCATCCTGATAGTTCAAGAAACCGATGTGGGAGTTGCCAGCTAATTCTTCTTAGTCAAACTCAGGTTGGAAAGAGAAATCATGTTCTGTTTTCAAATATCCAACTGCTGAGTTGGTTGGAGGCGCTTCAAGGGCAAGGTTCTTCTGCGAGGGAGGAAGGCGATTTGGCTGCCCTTGATTCCTGACAGCATTGCCTTGGTATCCCTGATTCTGAAATGTCTTCCTTGGCATATCTTGATTAGGAGAAGCAGACATAACTTGGGCCATTTGTCTTCTAAGGACCAGCAATTCATTTGCTAGCTTCTGCACCATTGGATCAGTGGTGGCTGAAGGAGAGTATTCAGAAGGAGAAGATTTACCTCTGTTTGGATCTCTTCTTATCTTTTCAGCCAAGATAAGGTCATCTTCTACCTCAGTAGCCAAGTCCTGAGCAGCAACAAGATCTATGTGCCTGGCCCGTCTCAGCAAAAAACTCACTTTAGGCAGTTGTGAGTTGATGAAGAAGCATTTGAGATTCTGAGGCGTCGATTGGGAAACCATGGGAATCCTGTGCCTCAGCTTGTCAAACCTGGCAAAAAAATCCCTCATAGGCTCATGAGGCTCTTTCTTCATCTGAGTGCGCTGGGCCAGCAAGGCATGTCCATCTTCTGCAGGCTTGAATCTGGCTTTAAATTTGTCTTTCAGAGTGTCCCAATTAGTCACTGATCCAGCCTGCAGGTGGTAGAACCAGTGTGCAACAGTGCCTTGTAGTGTCTCCACGAACACCCTGACTGCTGTGTCTTCAAATTCCACCCCTATTACGCCATAGGCTATGCTGAAAGCTGCAACGTGTTCATTAGGATGAACTTTTTCATCACCAAAGAATTTGATAATTTTTTTTCTTGAACTGCGTGGAAACTCATGCAGGGGTGGAGTCAAATTAAGTGGACCAAAAGAGTTATCCCAGGGGCCTTAAGCCATGATTTGATTATGTAAAAGTGGGATCACAAATCTGGGTGTAGAATGGATAGGCAAAGCTCTGCTAGCAGCAGAAAAAAAAGCTCTGCCTTGTGCTGGTGACCTGGTAGGGCTAGGAGGAAGACTCTTAGTTCGTTGAAGGTGAGGTTGTGGAGAAAACAACTCAAAATTACTCTGTCACACCAACTCAAAAGCAGGGTCAACAACACCTTGAGATTTTTGGTTTTTTGTATAACGTGGAGTTGCCATATTGCTGAACAAAAATAGAAAAAAATAGGATCTGCTTCAGTTTGAAGTTTGAAACTTCAAACTGCACGCTCTTCCCTAGCGGCTTTGGTTTTGCAGACCAGATAATATAACGGAGATGGAGGAAGATGGTAAGGCTATAATGATAATGGGCAAGACATGGAATAGAGTTGTCAGTCTATGTAATGGATAAGGGTAGGGACTGCTTCAATCTGAAACTTGAGGTTTCAGACTGCACGATCATCCCCAGCAGAGTCGACAAAAACTGTTGAGTGAATATTTTGTCGTCAACTAATTGATGACAAAATGGGTATATCAGCCATAGCACAAGGAGATTTACGCTACAAAAAGTGTGGGTTTACCACATCTGGACGAGGTAAATCTCTCCTCTCATCAAGGGGAGGTTCTCTATGAATATTTATGCGCTATATGTATATATATAAGTAAGCAAAAAATAATAATCAGGGTAGTATAATAGCATCCACCTCTTTTTTTTCAAAGGTGATGTCCAAAGAGCAAGAGAGAGAAATCCTAGTCGTTGGCTAAGAACATTCCTCTTCTTTCAGGAATGGTATCCAGCATAGAGCAGAAAATCCCCTAAAGTATGTAACCAAGTTCACAAGGAAATCCACGTAAACACAAAGTCTTCCGTTGCCTCCTTCACTAATTCGGAATACGCATAACCGTAGAGTGAAACAAAGCACAAAGTCTTTGCCTGAAATTACAAAGGATAAAAGGATCCCCAAAATAAAAGTAGCTCAAAGTCTTTCTTCTATCTTTTAGAAATGTCCTCAGATAATATCAACACACACACTTTGCTTATTAAATCAAACAGATAAAAGATTATCAGGAAAGAGGACATAAGAATCATTTCCTAAATAACACAAATTACTTCAACACAAAGTCTGAAATAAACCTGTTTCCTATTCATTCGATGAAATATGATTTACAAGCTGAGCACAAAGTCTCAAGAAGTGTCTCAATTTCAGTAGAGTTTTTGCTCTCAATTATCAGAGATCCATTTACAAAAGAGGTCCCCTCTATATATAGGGAGAAACCTTTCAAAATTAAAAAAATTAAAATATAAAAATGTCTTAGTCAAAGATGAGTCAGCGTTGACTTTGGGATATTTTTTGAATTTTTCACATGTAATTACATATTACAAAAGTACACGTGAAAATGTCCCAAGTCAATTACAAAGTGCATTTTGAATAAAGCATGGAAGAAAAGCTTCAATCTTTATTTTCAGTCTTCTTCATGGTCTTCGATTTATTCAGAGAAACTTCAGTGATCTGGAAGAACTTTTGTTGAAAAGACGTCGATGAAGAGGGATCCTTTAGAGAAACTGCAGTAATAATCATGATTATGCAATTAGGGGAAAAATTAGCAATCTGAGAAAACTACACATTTGATGATCACGATTAGGGAAATGCGCTTGAAAACGCTGAGGCGAGAGCAGGTCAGAAAGTGAAAGAAAAGGGGAGCAGGTGCAGAAAATAGGAAAAATGAAAATTTCCCAGAGTTAGGAAAAACGAGGAGAAGGAATGTATGGGCGGCAAAAATTGTTGCCCTTGCATATTGGAGAAATTCTTGTGCATAGGCAGCAAAAATTGCCACCTGTGCACGTCAGGGAGAAAGTATGTGTCGACGGCAAAAATTGCCGCCGACGCATGTTGAAGAAGAAGAACGTATAAGGGCGGCAAAAAATGCCGCCCTCGCACCTAGAGGAGAGGAAATGGGGATGCATGGGCGGCAAAATTTGCCGCTCCTGCATGGAAGAGACCAAAAGATGCAAGGGCGGCAAAAATTGCCGCTCTTGCATGACGGGTGCAAACACTTGTCACGTTCTGCTGAGTCATAACAGGGCACGTGACGTATTCCGCTGCACTTTGTCTTTTTCCATCGGGCGCTTTTCCGCGGGCTTTTCTCTTCCATCGGGTTTTCCTTTGCTTTCTGCTTTGTCTTTTCTAGCTTTGTCTCTTCTTGGTTTTGTCTTTTTCTGGCGTTTGAGCTCTCGGGGATGAATTCCCATCTTTGTTGGCTCTTTACGCTCTTCCATCAACGGTTCTTCCCTTTGGCGTTTTGGCCTTTGAATGCATTCGAGTCTGCGCTCAAGCCTTTAAAGATCAACGGTTATTTCATTGCTGCGAATTTGACGTCTGCGGGCCCGTCACTTTCTTTGACAATTCCTTCGCCTTTGTCATTTTCTGTCGGGCTCTCTTCTCGGGTGAATTCTTTTGGACAAAATGTCCGAAGGAATTTTGCCTTGGTCATTTCCATCAGACAAAAAGACTAAAGAATTGTTCCTTTTGGGCCTTGAACCAAATCCGAAGTAATTCTATCTCTTTTGGCTTCTCTTTTGATCGCTCGAACAAAACGTGTTGAACCAAGTTTTGGTTCAACGGTTCAAACAAAGCCTTGAACTGATTGACGAATTGTTTGATTGAACCAAAAGATGAACCAAAGCGTTGAACCGCTTGGTTGAACCGAAAGCATTGAACCGATCGAACCTGGAACTCGTTGAACTTGTAGAAATGAGCCTGTTTGTAGAGTCCGTAGAAACCAAGTCCGTAGTTTTCTCTAACCTTGAAAGAGTCCGTAGATTTCAACCTGTAAAAGCCCATTGAACTTGACTTGCTGAGTCCGTAGATTTTCGAGAATCTTTAAAAATGAGGAATTTGAATGCCCAGGACAAATTTTGAAAAGGGAAGAGACAATTTTGATCTGAAGGATCAAAATAGTTCAAATGTTGTCCCAAAAATCGCTGATATTTTTGGGGGACAACACATCTATGCAGGAGTGTTTATGGGGATTGAAAGTCAAGAAATTTATTCTCTCTCAAACAAGATTTACATGAATTGAGATCTCACATGACTTCAAGTGGAACTTCAACAAGACTTGCGCTCAAGTCGCAGATGCAAAGAAAAATAACAAGCGGACAATAATTTGGAACTGCAAGCATGTGATTTGTGATTCTCCTCCTAGGGGTAGTCAAGTCCTTGGCCATTTATATGGCGGAGCTCTTAGTTCTTGATAGATAATGTTTGCATCTCTATTGCCTACTAGAACTGTTGGTATTCTCCAAGTACCTTCCAAGGTATTGTGTTATCACAAGATTTTGTCTTTCTTATTGAGACTAGCGATAGCCTTAAGAAAACCATCCCTCCAGATACAAGTAACTTTTGGGTCTTATATTTCAGAAGTGGTACTTGTAGATCAGGCAGTGTTAGTAAATCCGTAGGGGTAGCTTGCCTCATTGATGATTACCTTTGGTCCAAGGTGTCACTATTTACATTCCACTGCTCATTCCAAATACATGTGGTTTCATGCTCATTGGCAGGCCAACTCCTCTTTGGGATATCCCAAACTATAGAGCATCACCATGCCCTCTATCATGTTTGCTGACATAAAAAGTGTTTAGACAGTAGGAAGTAGACCAAATAACCAATGTAGGAGCTTAATTGGAAATGATTAAAGCCCTTCTCAGTTGTGTGGTAAGGAAAAGTGCCACCATTCTGTACTTTGTATGATTTCTTTCATATTGTTCATGTAATACAAGACTTGGCTTTCCTACACAAAAAATGCATTCAGCTCTACCAGTTCTAGAGATACATTTTTCAAGATTTGAGTAACGTTATGTTTTCACTTCTTATTATTGGCCACACCTTCAATTCAACATTGGTGCCATTTGGCAAAGGCAATTGTGCACAATTCCAATATTACATACCCTGCCCATGGAAATTGAAAATGGGACTAATCAGCATATTAGGAAGCCCTCAAGTCCATAAATTTCCACTATTTTATTTTCCCGTGCTCGAAATCCAAAACACCACACCATAAATGAAATGAAGTAGGTGAGAGTTAATGTGGTAAGGGTAGCAGTGTAGGTAGTCGGTCTTCAAATCACCCATAAATCTAGAGCAATGCATGCCTGGCACAGCCATGTCCTTGCTGATCGGGTGCCCATCAAGGTAACAAGCCAAATAAGCCATGTAAGAACAAACCTCTCGCATCGATCCTCAACCAGTCCAGCAGCATGAAAATGTGACATCTAGAGTTAATAATGATGATATCCTCCAGATCATGTTGTGATAGGGAATCTTAACAGTCATCTGCCTTCAAAGATTTGCAGACATTCTCGAGCACGCAATCAATCACAACATTGTAGAAAATCAAATTGATTGTCCTTTAGAAGTCTACAAAGCATGAAGCAATAGAGACCCCCAATGCTGATGGAAAATGCTATAAATAGGACCAGAAGATTCACCAAATATAATTTTTTGTTTGAAGAAATTAAACCTTTAAGGGTTTATACAAGAGACATTTGCAGGCTATTGTGGCATTCAATCTCGAACTCCATGCTACCGAAAAGCTTTATGTTCAAGTACATGGAAATGAGCCCATCAGTGTACCTAAAGACTTGAATATTTCACATCAACTTCTCTCTTCCAATGTTGTTGGACAAGTAATATTTAAGCCCTGTTTGTACCATTAACAATGATAATCCTCTATATAGGCCAATCTCCCACCTTTGTGCCCTTAGCAGCCTACCAAATTCCAAAGTATGTTAGAGTTGACTACCCCTAGTGATCCGAATCATAGGAGGTATTTGGGGGACAACAGTCTAAATGAGAATTTAGATGTGTAATGTGTGTGCGGAAGCAAATGTTAAACAATATTCAAAATAGATAAAATAATAGAACCAAAAATGAAAGTTTTATTACTCTGTGCACCTCTGCACATGGCATATTCTCGAGGGAAATGTATGGTTGTTTATCTTCTACTATCTAATGCTAACTAATGTTACAGACATGTATACATATATTAAAAAATTGTGCAGGCTTAAAGAAACATTATGGAATTTGAAATGGTTGAGCTTCCACATGTGAGTCACTATTCACCTTCCGACGATTGAGTTGATTGGCATCAAATTTGTCAGTCAAAATCTGGCCTCCAAGTTGTTTCCCCATATCCCACGGGGGTTCCGCCCCTCAATCCCACAAGGGGAACCCCTCAAGTTATATTGGGGCTCCACCCCATTAGGAGTGAAGTGAGCATTGTTGTTTTGCTAGCAGTCTGAAACAAGGAGCTTCGCAACAAAGAGATTTATTGTGGTGCAAAGTAGGAAGTTCCCAAAACAGAGGAGCTTCACAATGAAGGAACTGTTTCACAACAAAAAAATAGATTTGCAACAAACAAATGAGCTTCGCAACAAAGAAAGAGCTTCACAATGAAGAGTTGAGCTTCACAACAAAGGATTTTCCAATAGGTGTACAAAAGGCTTGTGAACATATTGTGAAATCCTGAAAAATATGCGAATGGACCTTCATAAGGTGCTGATCCATCTCCAAGTACTTGTGCCACTCAGATCACCTTGCATGCACTTCCAAAGCACTACCCCTCCATTAACCACTAGGCTCAACAACTCTTTCAAGTTTCAATCAAAGTGGTTCAGCTTTCACTACACATGGCTATGCAAATAGGGCTCGTGGTAGTAAACAATCCAACAGAAAGAGCATCCATCCATTCGGTAATCCACCCCCTGCCGCTGCTCAAAGTGTTGGTGGTCTTCCCCCTTCCCAACCTGATATGATCCAAATTTACTTTGCTGTGATCAAAGCTATCAACAGACTAGCGGAAAGCACCAATCAACTGGGTGAGAAATTTGGTGGACATAATATCCTCAGATCCCAATCTTGGGGGAATGCATCACAAACTAACCTTTTATATTGAAAAAAAAAATGTTTGTATCACACAGTTGAAGAAAATTTGTGACCATCAACAACGCAAGTTGCAGACCATTGAAAAGCTCTAAATGCATGTGATCCAATCAAAAGACTGGTGGCTCAAGACATGCAGGAGAACATTGAACTTCAGCAGGCTGCCAAGAGAGAAGCAAAACAGACTGCAAGCTGTAGTGGCACACAAGCACAAGTAATGGATTGGACAGTTCCAATCTACAAACCAGCTGCCAGACAGACTTGCCGGTGCATTTGATCTCACGTATATAGCACTTGTTGGAGCAGAACCACCAAGCACACCAAAAGAGGGTTTGGGCATAGAAAAGATAAACTCCCAAGTATGTGTATGCTGATTACGAGTATCTGAGTCACTTGCCTCAATGACTTCGATTCAAGGACAACTATAGCAACTTTTCTTTTGTATATGTCATGTCTTTGCCAAATAAATAGGTAGGTTTTGTCTCAACAATCAGATAGAAAGCATTCTAACTTTCCATATAGTTCAAGTCTGAACTAAGAAAGGTAAATTCTAATTGAAAAGTAGGGCATGCCTTATCCCTTAAAGGTTTTGGGCTTCTCCTTTTCAGCTACTAAAGAACCTTTCCAAAGATTTTAGAACCTAGTGTCCATTCAAGTTTCCGATAGTGAAGACTAAAACGACACTACTAAATTGATATTATTTTTTAATATACTGCAGTCATCTCAAAGTAGGCGTTTAATTTTGTGTGCCTTAAATCTTGAGTTTTGTTTAGGTTTGCTTTATGGCCATAGGATTAAAATAATTTTAATTAAGGTCTTGAAGCCTTACTCAATGTAGGATTATGGCCTCCCTAGCCCTTTGATAGAGATGGTTTTGTAGAGGCACTTTTTACTTGTGATATATGATAGTGTCAAGTTGGAAACATAACGTCTAATAATGATAAATATATTAGGTTTCTCAAATTTATGTTACCTTTAAGTGAATTTTCAATGCCCATATAGAACAGAAATTATTTTAATGTCTTTCTTGTTGAAAGAATGTTATATAATCCATTTCTTAGCAACAAAACTTGAGTGCAATGATTTCCAAATTAGTTCAAGTGGTCAAAAACAGGGCAAAAAATTTAAATCTTATTGGCAAACCCGTGAAAGCTGAAACATGCTGGAAATGCCATGGACAACTAGGACTGTCGACAGTTGGAATTTTATGAAATAAATGTTCCATAAGGTCTACAATTGTAATATCCCTCAAATAGGTCTTCACAAATCCTGGATCTTGGATATAAGGATTTTAAAACCGTACAACCGAGAGAGGGAGCATTTGGTCCAAACAGAAAATCATAAAGCTGTTGCTAGTCATGTAGCCAAGTGATTAAAAATTTCCAGAACTGAGATGACAAACTAATTCAAAGAAACATCGGCAAATGACAGCATTAACTGTTCATGACTCCTAAAAATCACTTGCTGAATTGAGAAGGAACTTTCTGGGTGTGCCATAAATTAAAATACAGGTATTAAGGGATGAGGATACCCACCATCTCATGAACTTTGTCAGCTTCTTTACTTTGCATAGTCGGAAATTTTCCAACCATAGTCTCCAATAAAATAAGACCAAAGTTATAAATATCCGTCTTGTCTGCTGTTTTCTTCCTGCATTGAAAAAAAAAAGGTTTCATAAGAAACACAGCAAACAGTTTATCAGAAACATTGAAGCTTTAAGATTTTCTATATTTTATTTTTATTTTTCAAATACCAAACCAATTTTTCCCTACTCAAACAAAAGATTTAGATCATAGAGAAAGTTAACTAAAATAAACTGCTTGCCTATTTTCTTACCATGAGGAATGAAATATTTTATACAGCCATGTTTATATATTATAAACTCAGTATAATATAGCTCCAAGTTGGCAAGAAAATTTACCCTATATATGACTTATATCACATGGTTTTTTCCCACTATTATTAAATTCATCTAGATGAAGTGCTTGGGTTTTAATTTGAGCCCTTTCCATATCCTTTTGTGAAGTTGATGATCTGGGGCATAAGGGAAGACTCGGTGGACAACCATACTTAATGGATTAAATGGTTTATTGCAGAAGTGTCTATTGAATGACACTGAAAGATATGTCAAAGTGCAATGAGATAAGGGAAAGAGACAAGAAGAGAATGGACACTAGACTAGAACTGTAACTGCAAAGTTATATTATGCAAAGTTTTGTACAGGATCCAAGAGATTGATGTGTGATGTCTACATAAATCTTAGTGTATCTTTGTTTCACTAGCTTCTTACAAAGAATAGAAAAATGTATTAATATACAAACGAAGAAGATGGAGCGTCAGTTGGACCGTAACAAGAGTTGGTAACAACCACTTCATAAATGTATCCTTATTTTGTTGTCTTCTGGTAATGCCACTATAACGCTGCATGGAATAGCACAGTGACTATCGAAGATGTGTGGCATCATAGAAAAGGAGTTAGGACTTTGTTGTCTATCCACATGTGCTTGGGATGATGCTGAAGTTGTTGGTAAAGACAGCTTTTGCCGTAGAGCAATGTCATTTTGCCGCAATTCGTTCAAAGGCTCAAATCCTCTTGGATTAGTTGATGGGTAATTTCGGCCCCTTTGGCTTTATTTTATTCGTCCCTCACTGCATCTTGAGCTTCTGCAATTATGTTTTTTAACCGCTGTAACATCATAAGTGCAATATATTGTTAACCTATTACTCTAATCATTCAAATTTGCTAGTTTAACATATACTTTTTTGGATCATTGATTACATATAAACCATGTCAATCAGAATTACAAGATTGATTTCCAAATAGATAATGTCAAATCATTTACCCTCTTCAATCATCTCCTAGGCACGTTCTTGCAGTGCTTGTTTCTTGTTCTCTCTTCCTTTCTTTTTAAGGTTGTCATGTGTCTGGTACCTTTACAGGAGATGTATGTCTAAATGCCAGTCCTTCAAATTTAGCTTCATAATCTTTTTCATTTTTTATTCGTTCATTTTCAGGGGCTTTAGCTTTCATATTCTTGTTCAAATTGCTAATCTTCAATCTTTTCGCCATGAGATACGGAACAGACAGTCCTACCTTTATCACAATATGGCTGCTCCTTATTTCTGATGTCCCAAAATCGGGACAATTTATGAATTCTGGTTTTTAGCACCAAACCCTAGCCAAACAATAAATTTCCCTGATTTTTACAGCAAACCCTAGATCCCCAAAAGAAACACACTAATGCTGTAATTAAGTATTCCCAAACCCTAGCAGCAGTTTAGCACATATTTCAATGAAAATTAGGGCGTCAAATGCATGTACCAACCTCAAACCCCAGCGCTCATATGCTGGAAATTAACAGAAAATTACAGGTGCCTTTCCAATCCAAAATCTCAATGAAACCCTTACAAATGCTGCCAATAATTGTGCAAACCCTCACATAAACTATCAAGTGTTAAAACAAGTATTAGGGCATAAAATCACCCCACCAATTCAGCTATCAAGTCACCAATATGAAGGAAGATACAGCAAGACCAAATATCTGATTTTTCGTGATTTCCTTCCACAACAGTGCTGGAAATGATAATTAAAAATATGAATAATTATCCAAATAATTATGGAAAATTATTGAACGTGTTTTAGGCTATGAATAGCCTTTAAAACCCTCAAACGGGATCCCAAGGGAAGTCGCCCTAGTTGGGAAAGATAGGAAAACACGTATCAAGCTCCTGCAACCCTAGAAGGGGTCTTCAATCCCTCAAAATGTAGTGCAGCTCTATGATAGGGGTCTTCAAACACACGAACCAGTTTGTTGCCCTGAAAATAGCCTCAAACCCTTGTCAAATGGCCTCAATTCAATTCGCCTCCCTCCTTGACCTAGTCGCCACTCTTGCAATTAATTTGTCACACCCTAGGAAGGGTAAAAACCTTTATTTTCTGAATATGATGATCAATTACAGCCTCTAAAATGAAGCTGCCCACTATGAGAATTAGAGGGTTTTGTCCCTAATCCTTTAGAACCTTTAAGGTTTTCAACTCCAAAGCCTTGAGTTAAGCTTTTCATGCCTAGACTCCAAAATCAATATTCAAAATAGCATGCTTCTTTCAAATTATTCACACTTCTCCTTAAATACCCGTCCCCAATTGGGGTGCTCCACTTGGAGGGAAAATAGAATATATCATAAGGTTAATCTTCTTTTAATTTCACTTAAGGGCTATGTGAGCCCCATAGACCAAAACTAGGCCCTCCTCAACGCAAAATTAGAATGCTTAAGTGAAAAGTACCTTTTTACCGTTTGAGGATATTAGTGCTTCCCTTTTTAGTCTCCCTTTTCTCTTAGCCTAAAGGAAACACCAAGAAACAAGGCTAAGGGTCTTGCCCTGTTCTATGTCTAAAAGGGGGACATAACATATTATCAAGTGGAGGGGGTAAGGAGAACTCCCTTGCTCTCTTCATCGGTCATCACGTCCTACTTTTAAAAATATGAATATGCTGACAGTTGATTTCATAAAAGGGGCCTTTCCTTTGCTGTGACCCATCCCACATTTCATTATTTTCTATTCATAATCTCGTTTCGTCCCCTCAAATGAAATGTTTTCTGTTCATAATCTCATTTAGTTTCCTCAAATATTCTTTTAGCCATTATCTTCTTGTTTTGATCCTGTGTAGCTTTCACCTTTTGTAGGGCAAGCATGCTGCAGATGGCCATATTGAAAACACTAACTGCACTTAACAGGAATGTTTATGTCAAACTTTCTGCTTCTACACATGATCTAGCATTTTAAGCTTGATGGTATTGGCAACAGCTATGAGACGTCCAAACCTTCACAGGTAGAATATCATATAGAATCTCCAATTCTTTCAAAAGTACCTAAATTTGGTGTGGTGCAGAGAATTACTAACATAGGTAAATAAATATATATTTATAGATTATAATATTGCAGACGAAACAGATAATAGTTTGTGAATGATTTAAGAGAAAAAATACTCCAAGAGGCATGTGGGTAGGTTCGCAACCCTGCAATATGACAGCTGATAATCAATATAATAAATTAGGTTCACAAGTCCTCCCTTTGTAAAACACTTGTCCTTAAAGCATAGGAAGAGAGGGATGAGAGTTCACAAAAGACTGATTCTCCCTCAAATCACATGAACTTGTATGACGATATAAACAACAAAGTTCAAAGGTGTATTGAATCACGGTCAATCCCTCCCAAATCGAACTTGAGAGGCATCATATTTGGATATAATTTCCAAGTGAAACTGCTTCAATCTTTAGTCCATCTATGTATTCAAACATTTCACACGAGCTTCCTTTCGAAGAGAGTCAAAATTGTCATGTTTCCATGGTGATTTAGACATTGATATCATGATTGTCAAAAATCTAAAGCTCAAGTTATTATTTTCTTTTGCAGCTGGGTGCAAATAGTACTCCTCCCAGTGGCAACTAATAGTATTTCTTTATTTGTTGCCTGACTTTTGCTTCAGTAGTGACAGCTGAAAATCATCCTTTTCTATTCCTTGCAAGCAGGTCTCATATTTTGGCAGTAAGCAATAAAACAATATGGTTTATGTTTTATATTCTTCTAGTTTTTTTTTAATGCTAGGCCATCTAATATTGTGCAGGCCACAAGCATTTTTTTAAAATCGGATCACATGGTCCAAAAAAAAATTAGATCTTATTTAGGACACATGCCACAAAATAAAAAGTAACAGATCACAGGTCACAAAAAAACAAGCAGATTTGATACCACTTGGTGTGGTACATAGAAGCACACACAAGGATGTGTATATATATTAATATTACACATGAAATGGATGCTAGTCATGTGAATGGGTGAGGATATATCAATATACCACTAAGGGGTGCATGGGTAGGTTCACAACCCTACAATATGACATGATAAATAATATGATTAATTAGGTTCACAACAAATTCAAGAAAGCATAGGAAATTTAAATCACTCTGCAGCAGAGGAAGGTCTTTCTTCAACGAGATTAAACCCTATTATCAATTTTTCTATGAACAACCTGACATCTCCTCATCATCCATGGTCAAATCTCCAACATCCATGCTTAGTCCTGCTCCTCTATGACGATCAGGATGAAATAACTTTCAGGAAGCATATAAATAATCATTTTCTTTGTGAGCTTACAGTTTCCAACAATCCAATCTTGTAAGGTTTATAATTAAAAAATGGGTCTTGTGCCTAAGAAATGAGAGATGAGATATCAAACACAATGTTGAATCCAATCAAAATCATTATCCGAGCTGTAAGAAATCGATAAAGGTCTGTCTTTATCAAAACTACGATTGTATTTTGGAGAGGACCAGGTTTCATCTACCCTTCTTTTCGAGAAAATATTGTAGGAAAGGGTATGGATGACCAATCCCTATGCCCCTCCCCACCCACGCTCCCCCATAACCCCGTCCCCCAATGCCACATTCATAGTTGTTGGGAATCACAAACCACAGGCTTAAAAAAACTAAACCCCATTTAAAGGCTACCATATCAAAAAGTTGAACCAGAAAAGTTAGCAAGCTTCTTAAGATTCAAGCAAAAAAGACTGAAAGGCCTAAAAGACCACCTAATCTGAACTTAGTGAAAGGAATTGTTTCCCTCCCTAAGCAAACTAGGAAGAAATGTGCTGTGGTCTAGTGCTAGTGCCCAAACAGAGATGCAGTTTGCTACTTCAATGTGTACGAGAACTTTCCACTCATTAATCCTTTGCCATGCTAGATGAATGAGAGGGCTGGCAGCCAAGCACTAACAAAAAAATTGACAAAAGGCTAATCATTATAGCTCAAAATAATTCTTCACAAAAACCAAATAAGATGTTCTCAAGACTACATTTTAAGGTAATCGATGATGGTCTCAAGACAAAAACCAAATAAGATGTTCTAGATTGAACAACTAGAAGGAAGATGGCATCACTTGACTCATTATGGCACGATTGATTCATTTAGTCATCATTTATGACAACACAATTACATTTATTTTTAAAATTATTAACCTTGTTGACATCAACATGTCAAACCCAATCAAACTTCTCATTTTCTCTCCCTTGGCAGGAAAAATATTCTAGTCTTTTCAAGGTTATTATGCTGACTTCACCAACCTAGGCCATATCATCCTACATTCATCACATTAAACACATCCATATACACAGCATTACCCTAATTGACCATCATCACCTAAAATTACAATTCCTAAGATCCCCAACACAAATACCAAGGAATATGGTAGTAAAAAGGAAATTACATATTACTTGTGTAAGCCCTAGCATGACTAATATTTTGACCAACATTGACTTTACTATATTGTTAACTTTGGAAATTGACCAACCAAAATTCAGTTATTTTAATGTGCTGACCAAATTTTCCAGGAGAAAAATGCTATGCTCACTTACGCTGCTGTCGCATTGACTTCTCTGTTGCTATGTTGAACAAGGACAGTTGTTTGATGACTGGTAGTGACATGGATTGCAAGTACAACTATAAATTTCGTGTTAATTTATAAGGTGCGTTGACCTTATAAATACTGAAATTTGAATTGATTTAAATTTTTCTGTTGTAGTTTTGAGGTTGACTGTTAAAGAAAATTATTGTTGCTTTCGGAAAAAAAATAAGCATTAAGCAGTCATGTAAGAGATCGTGATAGATTGTTGGCCAGAAGTATCATAAGGGGTGGGGGTAGACTATTAGCTAACAGTCTCATAACTTATAAGGGATGGTAGCAGACTCTTAGTTAGTACTTTCATGCTGGATGGTAGAGGAAATGATAGCAATAAAGATTTTTTTTAAATTGCATTATATCTATGTTTAAAATAATTTGAATGAGGCACATATAATGTTGGGGATAGATCAGCAATTGGCTATTCTATGAATACGTACAATTCACCAAATAGATCTTTTCCCAAAAAAAAAACTATTTTATGACTCAAAATTTCCCGAGTTTTTGTGTTATGGAAAACTAACTACAATTATATTGAACAAAAATCCAGGACTCTTAACTTTCTGAATCTATGAAAACAACTAGAAAATGCATTGAAAAAAATAAAATAAAACATGCATCCCCAAAAAATACACTTTATTTAACATGGAGAAACATTCTTCGGATATAAAACTCCACGGGTAAAAACCTGGAACTAATTTTATTCCCTCTTGAACCTTTATGACAGAATTACTCGGGAATCAATTCACTGTGGAACAATAACAATGTAAAAGAGTATAAGAAATAATTAGTATCAAAAGAAATAGGAAATTTCAAAGCGTGTAGTGAAACTACAGAAAAAATGATGACAAGAATACCCGACCACCCCTAAAACTATTATCGGTACATGGTCCTAGCCCCACCAATCATATCCATCATGCATCAACATATCATCTTCTGCCATTTGTTGTCATAGTTGACTACTTTCATTAACACTGATTCAACAAGACTTCCAAGGTTGAATAAGTTGTCTAAAGTGAGTTTTAAGCCTTGAAACTTGGTCAAATTGATCAGTAGTGCCTCTACATCAAGCATAAAATATTCTGAAAGATATCTTATAGGAACCGTGCCCAAAGTTTGTTTTATCCTAGGAACGCTTTGACATGGTGTTCTTAAGCTATAACAAGCATTATCCAACCACATACACAATGAGTACACAATGTCATAATAGTGATTCTACCTTGCAAAAATGTTTTGTGAGGCTTCAGCCTTCAACATGGCTACAAAGATCAAGCAATTTAAAACAACATATGAATATAAGCCCTTGAACAGTTTACACTGCACTACATGAGCATCGCAATTAGGGCTAGATTCTTTATTCAAATGCTTACACATTTGACCGTACCATCAAGTCCTGAAACATGCACAATGTGTAAAAGATGAGAGCCTGAGAGTATGTATCTCAGAAGATGATTGGAAATATAGAGAAGCTAATGATATGGAGCTTTATAGTTTACAAACTTAAGTGTTGTCATGGTTTTTATTCTATTTTTTCATTCTAAATAAATGCTAAGTTTTACATGTATTTTAAAGCGCTCTGAATCATAACAACCATTAGGTTTGTAACCAACTATGAATGTACCAGCAACAAATATTTCATATTCAAGCAGGTCCAAGCAGGTCCTGCAGGTCCTAATATGGCCTTCCCCAATTAAAACCTATTGTCCACAAACACCAACAAAGTACTTATTCACAATGAACATATGAATTATGAACATAATGTCTGTTTACTTTAGACTACAGACACACCTACTCATATGTGTGGTCTCCTTTTGTGTGTACTTGTGGCCTTCTGTTTTTGCCTGCAATCAGTCCATACATTCCGTTACTTGCATGTGGCTGATTATATACTAGATTAATTTACAATCTCCGGACAAATTATAATAAATGACAAAAACAAGATTTCTGTAGCCAAAGAACAGCATTCAAATTATTCTGAAAATTTAAAATCTTGTAATCTGGTATGTTACGGGACCTACCTCAAATTCATGGGCATTAGTTGTCAGTCCTGGCAAGTCATAATCACTCAATTTTGCAATATAATTCTGGTCCAACAAAACATTCGTGATTTTCAAATTATTATTATTAACTCCAGGTACGATCCCTGTGTGCAAGAAATGGATGGCTCTTGCCACACCGCTTATGGTTGTCAGCCGTTGTGACCAGGTTAAAGACTCCTCTAGTGTATTGCCTGCAAACCAATTAGATAGATATTCAAAAAACATGCACTGAGATGATAGCTGTGTATTACTGATTGGTCTTATGATTATATGAAGAAGGTACCTGATAGATGACTTTGTAGAGTTCCATTAGATACAAATTCAAAGATGAGAAACACCCTTTTCACAGCTGAACCATCGAGCTCACTATCTATGCAGTGCCCAAGAAGGCTGACCAAATTGTGGTGTCTAAGCTTTGAGAAGAGCTCCATATGGAGCTTCAACTTTTGCATAGTTGGTTTCCATTGTAATTTCAAACACCTTATGGCAACCCAATTTCCATCCGCCATTCTGCCCTTGTATAGCTGAAAAATCATAAACACTTGTATTTAGAGGGGGCATCCATTTCTATCCAACTGTCTATCAGATACATCAGGTCGTTATTGCATGATGTAGCTTGTAGTCTCAAACCACCCAGTTACAATCACATACTCAAGGCATTTCCCTACATCTCAAATTTATTTAAAAGAAAATTAATCTGTGTAATGCCAGAAAACTCTGCTATTATATGGTAGAAAACGGTGAAGTGATATAAAGAGTATAACATTGAAACAAAAAAAAGTATTTGAATCTAGAATTCTGCTAATAGCCTAACATGAACCCTTTGAAGTGTATGCCTTGGCCTTAACTGTTATTTGGCACCAAGATGGTGGCCTCCCGGCTCAATAGGTCGCTCAAGTTAGAAGATTTTTACTATTATGAAAGTAAAGGAATTCCCTTATTTTAGAAAATTCATACAATGGAGTTAGTCTCCTACTAAGGTACCATTTAAAGAGATACTGTTTGCAAAGTAAAGATTTGGCAGTGAATTGAAAATGATGAGTCAATAATCTAATGAAATAGTAACAAATTATCTGGAAAGACCAGTGTTAGATTTTTTTCAATCAACATTTAGAACCACCCCATGTGATTTATCATCGAATCACATTATATCCCAATGATGAATCTCATTTTGTGATTCGAAACATCGAAGGACACAGGTTTTTCCATAAACTTTGTTACTATTATGGAGTATGGAAACTTAAGAACTCTAATCTAAAGAAATGTCAAACATGGTTTAATGGTTTGGGCCCTTCGAGCATTTATATGCAGGCACAAGACTGCAAAACATGCTTCTAGCTGAAGACCACATTGAGTAGAATATAAACCACCAAGAAGGTTGTTTAGGCATCTAAGAGATGGAAAATTCTATGTAGCACCCAGAACTAATACCATAGGAAAAAAACAACCAGGATTACTTTTATCATTATCTTCAACATTAAGGTAACGTAGCAGACACAACTGCAGTTGATATTTCCAAACATGCAAATCTCATGCCTTATAGTTAAAACAACTCCCTGAAATGCACCAAATAACACTGTATATGATGTGTAGTAAAATCCAGCGTAGTTGGCTAACTTGATAATCCTGACAGTGACGTTTAACTGTTTAATGCATCATTTTAAGTTTATTTTTATGTCTATTGAGTGGATTTGACATGGAAGAGAAAAGTCGTATTTTATAAGACATGCTACTTGGTTAATTAATTTCTATTTGTCGATTTTCTGCCAAGCATTTTCCAAGAGTTATAAATAAGCATTTTATGCAGGGAACCAAGGAAAATAGAATTTGGTGCCCCTTGCATGTAAAAAGAAAGAATAATTAAACAAGACGACCCTCCATTAAACTAAACCAATAAGAAGGAGACAGAATCTTTTGTTCAGTCGTCACATTCAAAAAGGAAAAATCACCAATATAGTAACGGAAAATCACCAATATACTTATTTTACTTCATTTTTGGATTATTTGAAGTCACTTCTGTGTCTAAGTTAAGCTGTCAGGGAACAAATTAAACTGTCATCATGAATCAGAATTTTTTACAGCTTCCAAAGATGTTTCAGAAAAAGATGAGTCATGTAAAAAGACGGACATAATGAATCTGTCCAATTAATTCAAGAGGACAGAGTTAGACTTGCATAAAATTGCCTTTGCAACTTTGCTGGCAAGCAAATAATTAGTTCAGACAAACAGTAGTGTCACAGTATGATTATTGTGATGTCAATTTCCCTCTGAATATAGTATTCCTATATTTTTGGCGGACTTGTCCTCCTATCAGTATGTGATTCCTAATTGAGTGTTCCTATTTTTTTGGCGGACTTGTCCTCCTATCAGTATGTGATTCCTAATTGAGTGTTCGTATTTTTTTGGTGTACTTGTCCTGCCATTAGTATGCAATTCAAAGACATCCCCGAGTAATTTTCAGTTTCTTCCGACCTGATGGAAGAAGTCACATGCTTGTTCCTTTCTATCAAAGGATTACAAATTGCATATAATATGATACAGAAAAAACACTTTGTAAAGCCAATTACCCAAACAGTAGTACTACAAATAAGAAATCACTCCAGTGCATACATTCATAAGTTGTCATTATATAACATGTCAAACATTACCTTTCCATGGGAGCCTTCACCCATCAGTGCTGACTCGTCAAAGTTGTTTGTTGCTTCTTCTAACTCCTCTAAAGCGAAACGACGGTATTGGGGGAGCCCATGTGTACCCAGCTTCATCCCCTGAGATATATATCCTTCCATACAAACACAGAATCAATGAAATATGATGCACCAAAGCCTTAATCTTGCTTGTATATAAACAATATTTAGATCAATATACAGCAATTTATGTTGCTTGAAACAAAAAGAAGAAAGCTCAAACAGATGTTGTATCTACCAACAGAGTTGTCTTGCTAGAATCAGGATGAGTGCCAAATAATCGGCACAAAAAGGTATAGCAACATAATGATAGTCCTAGGACCAAATTTAATTGACATGCTGACAGAAAATTAGAGCAGATGGAGGAAACTTTAGAAGCAGGCCATTGAAGATGTTTTGCTCCATGTCATATGGGAAGATCTCATCTGAACGAGCAATGCTTTGCCCAGACATGGATTGTTGCCGAGATCCCCACAAGTTTTAGCATAATGCATGACAGAGCCAAACAAAATCTTGCTTCTCAAAGAGAAATGGGGAACAACAAGAATCCTTGGTATTAGATATCCATAAAATGTTTGACAAAGGCAAGACAGAAAAAGAGGAAGACCATCACCAATCGCAAGATTCACAACAGAATATAAAATATGAAAGAGAAGCAAAACCAGACATTTTGCCTTCCCCTTTTTTATTGGATCAAAGATGTGGAAGATCATACGCTTATGTGATGCAATATATGGCATATTGGTCGATTGAAACAATAATATTTACACAAAAGAGGTTACATGTCCATCTATCATATCCATATTCTCCTGTTTGAACATTGATTTGGGAATTTTTTATCTTAGAAATATCTAGAACTACTTTTGAAAAACCTTTGTACCTTTTATTCTTTGTTAGATGATCCCCTTTTTATTGGCCGGGGAGTGTCAAACTCCTAGGATGGTCTCGGTCTGGGGATTCCCAGCCTGCAAGCCGCCCTGAGAATCAAATCTGGGCTACCAGCGGTTAACCCCTACCAATTTATTGCTAGACCACAGCCCAACTGACAAAAACCGTTCGGCAAAGGATCAAGAAGAAACATTTAAAAGTTTTGCCAAAAGAAGAAACAATGGATCAAGAAGGGAAAGTTTCTAAAATTTCTGGGATCAATAACACATTATATTCCATATTGGTAGATTCAAAACAGTAATATGCGCACAAAAGAGGTTGGGCGTCCATCATACACATTCTTCTGTTGAACATTGATTTGGATTTAAAGAATTTTGTCTTAAACATTTGTAGAATTTTTTTTTTAACACCTTACGACCTTAACCTGTAGGAAAATTCAATATTTTTACCAATAAAGGAACAAAGAGTGAACTCAGGGAATTCAGCAGTTGCACAATTATTTGATGAGAGAAAAATTTAATTTAAATTAGAATAAATAAGAGCTGCAGCAAATTTCTCACAAACAATCCTTTTGAACATTGTAGACAGCATTATCCTAGCAAACAAAAATACAAAATCGAGTCCACCTTACTTGCATTGACCAACAGTTCTGAGGATATCCCTGTCGAAGCAGTCTCTGGAACAAGTTTTCCTTTATTCTTCCTCATTCTCTTCTTGTACCTTGCCCTTCTAATCATCACACAAACCATAAAAGCCACCAGCAATAAAACTGCAAGACCACCAGTAATTATCCCCACAAAACCAATCAGGTTACGTTTTTTGTGGGTTATGGGAGTTTTCTTGGACACACGAGCGGCTTGACAATGGGAATAACGGTGCTGTGGCTGCATATTGGTAGCTAAACAATTTCCTTTAACATTAACAGTCTTTTCATCAGATATAGCCATTAGACATGATGGTAACCGTCCTGTCAAAAGATTGGCGGAAAGGTCCACAAACCTCAGAGTATGACTGCAAGACACATTTTGAGGAATACTCCCCCTTAATGAATTGCCTGCCAAATTTATATGGGCAATGGCTGGCAGAGAAAATAGGAAGGACGGAGGTGACCCAGTTAAAGCATTGAAAGATACATCAAGGTATTTCAGTTGATTTAATGTCCTAACATACATAGGTATGTGGCACCTGAACCTGTTTTTCCTCAGGGAGACAGTGCCCAATGCTTTTCCAAGCGTTGGGAAGTCTGGTCCCAGTGCATTGTCTCCCACATCTAGAACTTGCAGACTTGTCATGGTGCTGAAATCAGGCAAGTCCCCAGAGAGACTATTGCCTGATAGAGCTAAACCTCTGAGTTCCTGCAAGCTGCTGAGAGAATGTGGAACATACCCACTTAGCCTGTTATTCTTCAAGCTCAAAAACTCTAAGTTTGGCAGGGCACTGAACCACTCTGGAACATTCCCATTAAACATGTTATTATCCAAGATGAACGTCTTGATTTTTCTAAGCTCGGAGAACTGGTATGGAATGGCTCCATGTAAGAAATTAGAGGTTAAATTGAGTATTTCTAAAGAGGACAAACGGCTCAGCTTGCTTGAGAGAGGACCCCATATGCCCAGTGACACTAAGGACACAGATTTTAAACTATAGAGCTTGGTTAATGTAGTGAAAAATGAGACCGCTGAAAAGGCCTTAGACAAAGTCCTGTTGGAAATAACAAGTGCACCATTTTTTGCAGAGGGATCAGGAGAAGGCTTGTCACCAACAATAGCTAACTGAGTAATGGTGTTTTCTCTGCAGACAATGGTTAAGGATTCAGAAGGGGGAAGGCTGCAGAAATCTGTGGCATTGCTCAGGCTGTCCAATGCCTTGGGGAACTCTAGAAGCTTTTGAATTCTTAATAGAGTTTGGGCCTGTGAGGACTGCAATTGTTGAGAATGTGGAAGAAAAAACAGAATAAGAATTGCTGCCAACATACTCATACGATTTGGTATTGCCATGCTTGAAAAATATACAAAAACTCAATCATGTCAACTATAAATGCTTTATAATGGATATCCCATCCCAGCCCATTTCAGCAAAGAGGCTTTCTAAACACCCCAACAGAAGATAAAAGAAGATGCATTTTTTTTATCAAAAAGGTACAGCTGCTGTCATTAGAAAAAATGGTCAGTACTACAATGATGTAGTCTGTCAGTTGTCTTATTAGCAAGAGTACTCAACAACACCCAGCTTAACAACTAATCACCCTTCTAACATTTATCAGTGGAGACAAAAAAATACAATTCTATCTTATCTAGAAGACAGGCAGCTTAAGAACTAATAATCACTCTTATAATATGTATCAGTAGGGATAACAGATACACTTTGGTGTTACATAGAAGGATAAGTTTGGAGATATCATTGGTGAGAACTGAGAAGTAGAAGTACAGGCTCTGCAGCCATAGCCAGCATACAGGACTCATAATAGCTGATCTGCATGGTTGATATAATTAGGCTCTTAAAGAACAGAGAATGGTTTATGTTCTCTGTAATTACTGTGTCAGTTTCTGAAAAAGAAGCAGCAATAACTACCCAAATGTCACAGCCCAATGCTGCTGCTGTTGGTCCTTTGTTACAGACTGGCTGTTAGGAATCTAGAATTTAGGAAAGAGCTTTAGAAGTTTGCCTTATGATATGCCAATCATAGGAGCAACACCTAAAAGAACCCCCATGAATCAGCCCATCTGTTTAGGGAACTCCACCAAAATGTCTGTTTCTGGCCCTTCTTATTATTGCCAAGGCTTTATGCCATGTTAAAGCTGGTCACTTATTTAAGCAACATTAGGCTTTGTTTGGACTTGTGGATGTGATTGTGGTATTGTATAATTGTTTATGATTTTTAAATTTTGTTTAAACAAAATAATATTGTTGAAAATTTTTCTTCAAAAAAGTGTGTGAGTTTTTAATTCTCAATTTTTTGGATCATTTTTCATGATTTTTTATTAGGAGAAATTATCATGGAAGATGATTCGAAAATTGAGAATTAAAAACTCACACACAATTTTTTCAAGAAAATTTTTAAGTAATCATATGGATTATAAAAACATCAAATTTTTGAAAATAATATTGGTGTTTTTTAAAAAAAATTAACTTAATATTTAATTTTTTAGTTTTTTGAAATACACTCTATTAAATGATTTCGGTATTTAGTCTCTTTTTACGTCTCTTTTTACTTAATGGATGGGTCCATTCTCTTTATTGTGCTCTTCTCAATTCTAAATCTTAGAAGTTTACTTTTCTTCATTTTATATATTAGTAGTCAGCACTTATGTCAATATTATCTAAATATTGGTAGTTGAAACATGCGTTAATATTATTAAATTTGAATTCAAAATTATTTGTAAACACCAAATAACTTATTATTATATAAGATGGATATTTTGTAATTCTAAAGTTTGTAATAACATCAAACATGTTATTTTTATATGAGATTGATTTTATAATTCTAAAGTTTTTAAAAAAGACTCTCAATTTATTTTATTGGACAATTTAAGTCAAAAATTAAATTATTGCATGTACATGAGTTGTTGCATATAAATTAAGGGCAAAGAAGTGAAAAGCAAAATTAAATGACCCTACCTCAAAAATCATATTTATGTTTTTAGACATTTTATCAAAATTAAAAGTTTGTTCTTTAAACATATCTGAAGTGAAATGTATTTTTATAATAACTTTTTCCAATAAAAACCAAATTTCTAAATAATAGTAATCATAACTCTATTTATATATTTATGAATTCAATTTTTTACAAAAACCTTTTACAACATTCCACAATTAAATAATTTAAAAATATAATGGAAACTAGATTTTCAGAGGATTAACCATCATTTTGAATAACAAATTTTATAGCCAACAAGTTTCGAGAAAACTCTCCTACTTTTTATCTAAATATATATTATAATCATTCTATTTATTAATTAAATTTTATAACAATATTTTATTTATATAAAATACTATACATTATATAATTATTGAAATGTAATTCATTTATTCACATTATATTAATTGAAGAAACTTTAAAATTAAAGGAGCAAGTTTTGGGATTTCATAACTTAAAAAGATGAAAGAATAACATTTTAAAATTATGTAGTAATTTGTTATAAAAAATTATTTATTTGTTATAAATGAGATAATATTAAAATTAATATAAATATTTAAATTTATTTATTTGAAAAAAAATTAAAAAATAATTTTAAATTATATTTAAAAATTATATAATAATTTTTTATTTTTTTTTAATATTTTGCTTTAAATTATATTAAAATTAGTATAAATATTTTAAATATATTTATTTGAAAGAGAAATCTTAATTTCAAGATATTTATGTTAGATTTGTGATGTATCAAATTGATTAATGCTTTTATTTTATTTTTTGTAAATCTTTTGTTGAGTGGTGATACATGACTTCAATCTAATTGTGTTATTGTGTTGAGTTTCAAAAACATTTTTAGAAAAAAAAAGTATTTTTAAGTGAAAAAAATCATATAAGAATTAAATTTAAATGATCATATATAATTTGTTTAATTATTTTTGTATTGGATGAGGTAAATGATTTTGATCGGAGCAGTGAATTGGAATTGGGTTACAATAAGGGACTTGGTCTTTGCAACCAGTGAAACACAAACGACACAATAATCATAAAGTAAAACGAGATTAAGATCAGAAACAATGCACTTCAGTGAAAACAACAGTTAAAAATCCAAAGACAATAAACAATACAAAACAACGGATATCCAACTAAAACACAAGTAATAAGATCAATAGAGAGCCAACAGGGGAAAAGTCAACAAAGTCTTCAGCTACAAGCTTGGCCCTGTCTTCTCTCGTGTCTTGAGAGGTGGTCTTTTACCATCCATTAAGAGTCGTCTTGTACCAAGTCTTCCACCTCCAACCTTGACAATTATATCTCGGAATATCTTCTTTTCTTCTTAACAGTGAAACCTACATCAACTTTGAATTTACCAAGTCATATAAAAAACACCAACAAACGAAACAAGGATCGCTAAAAAAAAATTGACAAAAAAAGAAAATCAAATACCAAAAAAAACGAACTTCTTCATCCGATTAATCATTATAAATTTAAAGAAATAAAATAAAATATGGTTACAACCACTTAACTCTATATATATTAAAATTTAAAAACCGTTTCATAATCTTCTATAAGAATTTTTATTTGCCTTAACCTAGACTATAACAAAATGACAAGAGAAGATCACATCTACAACAATAGGTCTCCATATCTTTAGGAGGATTAGAAGCCACATAACAATCCCATCTACAACAACCGGACTCCATATATTTATGGACAAGGAAGAATCTTATGTGACCACCATTTTTCATTCAATCCAAACCTAGCTCATAAATATCAACAAAATGGGTGGTTGTCCCATGTTTTTATTTCCCTGAATTTGAATGAGACAAATTTGATTGATAAAATTTAATGGACATAAAAAAAAGTCTTGTAGAGTAATCAAGCCAAGACAATTGGCAAAATACCAAACTCAAAAGACCATCCTAAGAGGCCCACTCTCTTTACCCTGAAAGCAAGCAAGCATCCTTTTGAATGTTCTCTTCAAGTACAAGTCACAAGAGACCTTTAATAAGGGTCATTAGAGCAAGACAAAATTAGTTTTTATGTCACTTTTTCTAGAAAGTATTTATATTATAAAATAGATAGTATTTCTAGTGTGTATAAGATTTTAAAAAATAAAAATTGGTATCATATTTAGGGAGAGGATTTTATATTTGAACGTTTTAAATTATGTCACATCAATGTTTAAAAATTATATCGATGGATAGTTTGAAGAGTTTATTATTTAATTTTAAATTTTTGGGTTGTGACGTATTCATGTATATTTTTAAAAGTGTGATCAATACACATACATTGGATAATGTATATTTGTACAATTGATGTGTTTTCATATCATCGGCTATTGTGCATAATTAATAGGTCAAAGTTGTACAATTACAAACAAATTGTACACCTACTTTTAATTTTTTTTTTTTTTTTTTTTAACATAACTAATAACCACTTTAGCCATCACAACTATTAGTTTTGCTATCTCAATTATTTTACACCACTCAACCTCAACTATTGAATCTTCTCCCGTATCTTTTAAAATGAGAAAAAAATAAATATAGATTAAAGACTTTACCTATATTTAAAAATGAGACTTTAAGAATTGCACTATATTTACATTAAAAACATCAAAATTCAAGTTTTTAAAGACCATTTCTTTCAATGACATTTGAGAGATGTATTGGTGAGGTACAAGTAGTTTGTACTCATCAATGCAAGTTTCATTTCCATTGAATACATGAGGACTCTTTCAAAAAGTGGCCATGTGGACACCTTGAGGTAGGGGTCACACTTCTCCTTGAAGACCACGCAGAACACAGCAAGGCGTTTCAGATGCGAATCGTTCTACAGATATTACAGACCTAGGCCCACCCACATGTCCCACTTCTAGAAGGTGCTCCCCCATTACTCCAGTTCATAGCTCTGGTATATCAAAAGCACTTATCCCAATATTTTAGCCTTTGTGGTGGTGATTCAACGGTAAAGAAGGTGGGCTTTACCCAGTAGATCCCATGTTTGAGTCTCCTTTGCCATTGGTAGTTGACTCTTCAAGTGGCATAGCTCCTCGCGGGTCTTCAAAGATTCCCCCAATAAAAAATAGTCAAAAAAGAATCGCTTACCAATATCAAGACATTTGAGAGAAACAATATAAATTTACAAATATAAAAACATCTTAAAATACAAATATTATACTAGATTTAAACCATTTTTGAAAACCGTTAACAATTATATCTTAAAAACAATACTTAAATAATCGTGTTAACTCTTTTCGTTCTTTTATTTTTTCTATTTTCAAATTTTGGTTTGTTTTGCCTTTATTTTGAGACGGCCCTACCCCAAAGTTTTTAAAAATTAATAAATTTTTATTGTATTAATAATATTTATTAAGGTAAAAGATGCGATGGCAGCGTTTGGAGGGAAGGAGAAAAACGGAGTGGGAGTGGGCGTGGGCGTGGGTGAGGGCTCAGAGACAGCACGGCAGGGCGTAGAGGGAGCTCCCCAGGCTGGGGAGGCGTCTGGTTTGAGGGAGAAATTAAAATTTTCAAAGGTCAATGGCTGTTTCCCACGCAGCCAAGACAGACCGGTTCTGGTGATTGCCCAGGATTCTGTCAAGGAGGACCTGGAATATCTGGGGGCTCACACCCTAATTTGCAAATTCATGGGGATTCGGGTATCCCAATCAGCGCTGGAAGCATGGATGAGGCGTACCTGGCAGGTTGAAGGGGATATTGACATAATGCTGGCAGCCAACAGCTATTTTCTGGTAAACTTCTCTTCTATAGCTGACAGAAACCGCATTTTTGAGGGTGGACCATATTTTTATGACCGTTTTGGACTGTTTGTCAAACCCTGGCACCCTGGGTTTAATTCTGCTGAGGAGTTGCCTGCCAGTGTGCCCGTTTGGGTCCGCCTCCCGCGGCTGCCATTAGAATTTTGGCGGGAGGATATCTTATGCCAGATTGCCAATCTTCTGGGGAAGCCAATTGCGGTGGCTCATCAGTCTCTAGATAAAAAGCTTATTTCCTTTGCTAGAATATGTGTTGAAATTAATCTTAACAATCCCTTACCGGAATCAATGGAAATCTGCTTGGGAGAGACATCTTGGGACCAGCAAATCGACTATGAAGCGATCCCCTTTCGTTGTAGAATTTGTCATGTCTATGGACATTTGCACCGTCAATGCCCTCAGGCTGGAAGGGTCAGAGGGATGGAGCCTAAGGGAGGCCAAGAGGCTGGACAAACATCTCATCAGGGAGCCCCAACCTCGGAGCGGGGAAAGGCTACGAATGTTGATGTCCATTCAAATGGGACAGGGGTGAATGGAGGAGCCTCGGGGAATGGTGACCTTGACAGGGACGGGTTCACCCAAGTTCGCCGGAGAGGGAGAGGACGCAATCAGAAGCGTAAAGACAGGTCTTTAGAAGTGAGCTTTAACCGATTTGAAGCTTTGGACAGCATGACCATTGAGGACGGTATTCCACCCTTGGAGGAGGGAGGGCCATCAGAGAAGGCTGAGAACTGCGCCCTTATCATGGGTTCCCAGGATATGGAGGTGCAGCAGTGTCAGGATATGGAGAACGCCTTGGATGAAGGGACCTTGGGAGGTCCTTCAGCGCAACTGAACAGGGAGGGCAGCTGGGTAGATATGGTTAAAGATAAGGAAGGATCCAAGAAAGATAAAGGAGCTTCGGAAGCGTTGGGTTTAATGCAGAGACCTTTCAAAAAAGGCTCTTTCTCTACATCCTCCAGACCCGGCCGTAGGAAGGACCAGGAGAAGCTCAGGCTCACAGGGGACTTATTGGTTGAAGCAGGAGTGGTTAAAACCTTGGATGAGCATTTCACCCAATCCACCCAATGATTGTGCTCTCATGGAATGTAAGGGGGCTGCATAGTACCCCTAGACAAAAAACTATGCGTAAGTTGATCTTGGAACACTTACCGGATATATTATGTATTCAGGAGACTAAGCTTTCAGTGGATGCTATGGTTGGGTGCTTTCCCAAATTGTGGACTTATGGTAAATGTGAGTGTGTAGGGGCGTTAGGGAGTGCGGGGGGATTAGCAATTTGTTGGGATCCAGAGAAGGTCACTCCAATCCATTGGATGGCTAATCCCTCGGCGCTGACCATGATTATGTCTTCACCTGAATCCGGAGAGCTGATTTTGGTTTCTAATATTTATGCTCCTGGGGATATCCATGGGCAACGGAAGTTGTGGGAGCATCTATGCTTTGTTCGGAGCTGCTGCCCTTACCTGCCCTGGTTAATGAGTGGAGATTTCAATGCTGTCCTCAGTCTGGAGGAGAAAAGAGGAGGTCTGAATCGTCTTGAACCGTCATCGGAGCTCCTTAGACGCAACCTGGATCAGCTGCACCTATCCGATGTCAAACCTATCAATGGCCGGTTTACTTGGAGTAATAGAAGATCAGGTAATGAGGCTATCTCTGAGCGTTTAGATAGATTTCTTGTTTCTTGCTATTGGTTATCTAGTTCTTTCTCTATTGCCTCGGAAATTCTGGATTGGAGAGGGTCAGACCACTGGCCAATCAAGCTCACAACCAATTTCATTGCTGGCCCAAAGAAGCCTCCCTTTAAGTTTCAGCTTATGTGGCTTCGGGATCCCTCTCTTCATGACCTCATGAAACACTGGTGGAGGCAAGGAGGCCCAGAATACGGTACAGCGATGTATATTTTCACTAAGAAGCTGCAGTATGTCAAGAGAAAGTTACAGGTGTGGAACAGGTGCAATTTTGGGAACATCTATACCATGAAGAAGAAAGCCCAAGACAGGTTGGACAGCATCACCAGACAAATCCTTGAATTCGGCCTATCCGATGAGCTCAGTAGGAATGAATTTGAGGCCCTGAATGACCTTAATGAGTGGGAACTCCGAGAGGAAATTTTTTGGAAGCAGAAAGCCCGGGTGGATTGGCTCCAGGAAGGTGATAGAAACACGGCCTTTTTTCACAAGTCGGTCCAGGCCAGGCGCAACCGGAATTATATTGCTTCTCTTGCTACCTCGGAAGGGACTCGTATCTCTTCGGCTCCAGCCATTGCGGAGGAAGCTGTCCGTTTTTATTCCGAAATTCTTGCTGAAGAGGCACGTAATGCTGATTTTGAGGAAAATATGGTTTTGTCTTGCATACCTTCCCTGATCACTCAAGAAATGAATGACGCTCTCTTGAAACCGATTGACAGTGCTGAAGTGGAGAAAGTGGTTTTTGCTATGAGTAAAGGGAAAGCACCTGGTCCGGATGGCTTCCCGGCTGAATTTTTTCAAGCTTTTTGGGATATTATCAGCCATGATTTAGTTGAGGTGGTGTGGGAGTCCTTCCACAGCAAAGAGATGCTAAGAGCAATTAATGCGACCTTCTTGGTGCTTATACCGAAGAATGAACAGGCAAACCAATTTGATCAGTTCCGGCCCATTGCTCTTTGCAACATGGTGTACAAAATTATCACCAAGCTTATTGCTGAGAGACTTAAGGGATGGCTGCCTAAGATTATTTCCGAGGAGCAGGGGGGTTTTGTGGCTGGCAGGCAGATTTTGGATGGAGTGGTGATAGCTTCGGAAGCCATCCACTCAATGAGTATGTCCCAAGAGAGAGCTATGTTCATTAAGCTGGACCTGGCTAAAGCGTATGACAGGGTTGATTGGAATTTTATGCGGAAAATTTTTCTTGCTTTTGGCTTTTGCCAGGAATGGATCAATTGGGTAATGAGCTGTGTCACCACGCCGTCGTACTCTGTCCTCATTAATGGGGCGCCTTCCAGATTGTTTGGGGCTTCTAGAGGTCTCCGCCAGGGGGACCCTCTATCTCCCTACTTGTTTATTATTTTGGCCGAGGGGCTGGGTCGGCTCATTAAGACTCGGGCAGCTCAAAATCAGATTCAGGGATGGCAGTGGGGCAATGGGGCTGCCAAGTTGACTCACCTCCAATTTGTGGATGACACCATTGTTGCAGGAAAAGCCAGGACTCAGGTGGCGCACGCTTTTCGGAATGCTTTGGATACTTATCTTGTGGCTTCAGGACAGAAACTCAATGAACATAAATCCTCCATTTACTTCTTTAATACTCCTGATGCCATTCAGCGCAGGATTGGAGCTATTCTTAGATTCCAATCACAAACTCTCCCGGTGACTTATCTGGGGGTTCCCATTGTGATTGGTAGGCAGCCCAGGCTCTTTTGGCAGAACATTCTGGATAAATTAAGGCAGCGAATCAACCATTGGACCCATAGGTGGCTCACTACGGCGGGGCGGGTGACTCTTCTCCAGGCGGTTATTCAAGCTTTGCCCATTTACCGGAGCATGATCCAAGCTGCTCCGATGTATTTTCTCCGTGAATATGATGCCCTCTCCCGGCAATTTCTTTGGAGCGGCAATCTTCGGAAGTCAAAGTGGAGCCTGATTAATTGGGCCACTGTTTGTCGGCCCAAAAAGGAGGGAGGGCTTGGGCTCAGATCGGCTATATTAGCTAGCCAAGCTCTTGCGGCTAAGCTCTACTGGCGGTGGTGCACCAACCAATCCCACCTTTGGGCCCGTATCTTGACGTTGAAGTACTTTCCGGGTGCTAATTCGGTGGAGATCCCCAGGTTCGCTGTTGAGGGAAGAGGCTCCATGGTGTGGAACACCCTCAAACTTGGTGCTCCCTTGGTGCAGTCCAGCCTTTTTTGGATTTGCAACAATGGAGCTGACACGCTGTTTTGGGATGATTCTTGGAATGGAGCTCCCCCTATCCTTGTCTCCCATCCTCACTTACAGGACCTTTGTGATGTGTTTAGAAATGCGGGATGGAGTACAGTTGAGCATTATAAGGAGGCGTACCAGGTGGGGACAGCCATCTCTTATAAGTGGAAAAAGGAGGAGGCCTGGCCTGCGGGGGGGACCCCGGAGGATAGACAGTTTTTAGCCCACATTCTTAATAACAGGGGGTGTAGTTCGTTGAGAGAGCGGGACATTCTGGCTTGGGGAGGTGATTCCAGCGGTCAATATTTGGTCTCCTCTGGGTATCAGGCGCTGACAAAGAATTATTATGGTGAAACTGAATTTCTCTGGAGCAAGAAAATATGGAATTCGACTGCTTGGCCGAAATGTAATTTTTTCTTATGGACTCTTACCTACAGGCGCTGCCTTACCTGGGACAATCTCTTAAAAAGAGGTTTTCAAGGGCCCTCTGTTTGTGTGTTTTGCAGAGATAGCGAAGAGGATGGGGAACATATCTTTTTTCAATGTATTTTTGCCAAAAGCTTATGGCACCTGTGGTGGGACGCCTGGGGACGCCCATGTTGGCATGCCACGTCTGTAATTGAGTTCTGGCAGCGCCAAGATAAGCCTCCTAGCAGGGCGCAAATTCTGCAGAAGGCCTGGGCTGTGGGCCCAACTTTCATTCTCTGGCACCTCTGGATTGAAAGAAACAGGAGAATCTTCCAAGGGCGCAGCTTGAATGTCAGAGAGGTTTGGTTTAGAATTCTTAGCGCCCTTCAGGAAACGCTCCAGGTGAATGGCGGCCAATGGGAGGATTTGGAGCAGCAGGACGCTTTGGTGTGGGCGCGTCTCTCTCCCAGCACGCCTTTGGGGACGCCCCCCTGTGGCCAAGCGCGACCCCTGCATGGTGGTAGGCAGAGGACGAGTCCCATTTGTAGGCTGGGTAAATGGACGCCACCCGTGGAGGGTGTTATGAAGATTAATGTGGATGGGTCGGCTAGAGGGAACCCGGGTATTGCAGGCATTGGCGCGGTTGGGAGAGATAATACAGGGGTTGTTTGTTTTTTGTTCTCTGTTTACCAGGGACACCATACAAACAATTGCATGGAAGCGCTGGCCATCCTGGAGGCTTTGAAAACTAGCTGTCTTCAGGGACGGCTCAGAATTATCTGCGAGTCCGACTCGCAAGTGGTGGTTAATTTGATTAATAAGTGCATTTTAGACAGTGTGGATTGGAAGCTGGCCACGATCATTAAACAGATTCAACAGATAAGCTCGTCTTTCGAGTTGATTTCCTTTAAGCATATTCCACGGGAGTGGAACAGTGTGGCGGACCGTCTGGCTAAATGGGCCACGGAACATGGGCCGGATTGGGCAATTCACAACCAGCAGGAGCTTCCTGCGGGACTATCCCCGACTCTTGCTCATCTTCTGGAGCAGGACATGACTATGTAATTTCCCGTTTTTGGGTTTGTTTGAATAAATTTTTACCCCCTTTTTAGTTGCAATATTTATTAAGGTAAATAGGTAATGATATGACAATAATATATAATTAATAGTTAAATAAGCATCATAACTTATTAATTTATTATATAATAATTTTACTAATCAAATTTATTAAATAATTAAATATATTAAATAAATTTAAATAAATAATTATATATTTTTATCTTTCAATTTTTTTATTAAAAGTCGATATCTTAAATTTTAAAAGTTTTAATTATGATGGATCACGAAGTGTGATTGTCTAAAAATTATATATATAATTTTATTCTAAAAAAATAATTAATTATATTATATTTATAAATTAAAATTTTGTTTTACAATATCATATATTATAGAATAAATAGTCTCTTATTAATTTGTCCCATAATATATGACCAAAAATCCAAAAAATATGTCATTGGGTATCAATAACCCACTTTGGTTGCATTATTCGCCCAATTTGTGTCCATTTCTAATAATAGATAGTTGCACTAGATAGAGGTGCCATCTTTGAGCAAATCCACCAATTCCACCTCAAATCATAGAATTTTTATATTTTTAACCGTAAATAAGTTTATAGAGGAAGGAAAAATAATGTGTTTAAATGTCTTTTAATAAAATTAGTTAAATTTTTTTAATAGATGAAAAAAAAAAATCAAACATGATCAGTAGTACGTTTGGCATCAATCTTATAACCCTCTCACTCTAATTAAACTTTATCCACATGAAAATAAATTATAATAGATGTCACCCCGAATCAAAAATTTAATTATAATAAATCTGAAAAGATAAAACATGAAAATGACTTACTAGTTCCTAAAATAGAACTCGAAAATGAATAGAGATATGATCAATAAAAATAATAGTTTACTACATCATCTATTAAAATATATAAACAAATAAACATTCAAATAATTTTAATATATTATATTCTTTCTATCACAATAATTGATTTAAATCTATTTTTATTATAATTTAATAAATATAATCCAAATACATAAACAAAGATGTCAAATGACTCCCTATTAAAAAAATAACTACTTAAGTGATGAAATGAAGTGGGCCAACTGCTTCCTTACCTCTCTCAATTCAATTTTTAATAATACTTTAATATATTAACTTCAAGTTAAAAAATCACAATTGACTTTAGGAAAAATATAAATTTAAAATGTTTCATATTCCATCTCGTGAGTGAATTATAATCCTCGTACTTCAAGTGCCTTAACATTATATTGTATGAGTAAGTCAATGATCAATTATGCTAAGAAAGATCCTTTTTAAATGGTAATTTTATTGGAAATTAAATAAATTTTGAGAACATTATAAATTTTATGTATTAGATTACTTTATTTTTATATTTGCGATTTTTTTTTTTTTAATGGAAATTTTGCTTTTACACGAATTAAGTGTAATGCGTGTAAATGCTTTTTGGTTTAGTGTAAAGGATTGTCATCTTTTTTATGTATTTTTTAAGATTTGTATTTTGATGGATCACTAGATAATACCTTTTACACCATCATCTTCACCATTAAATTAGAATCCACTTGATTATTTATAAATATTTGAATTATCTTGAAATTATTATTATCTTAATAACAATAATTATTATTAACTAAGATTATTATGAGATAAACATATATAATAAAATTTTATAAAAAATAATAATTTAATTAAATTATTTGTAAAAAATTCAAATATTGAAAGATATTATATTACTTTTGAAATATTTATTCTATATCCAACCAACAATTACAAAATTTTGTATAAACTTTACTTAAGAATATACTTATACTGACATCATGAACAATTAATAAATTCACAACTCATTCTACCATTTATAACTAATATTTTAAAATATATATTATTTTAGTGTACAAATTTTTAAAATATATATTATTTAATTACATAAATTTTAATCACAAAGAACCCTGCAAAAGATTCTGGGATTGCTCAAAAGTAGTTTGACACTCGTTATGTCTTCAGAAAAGAACCAAATTTTGATTGTCTTATGGCTTTTTCAATAGACATCAGCATTTAGACAAGTTTGGATTTAACATAGGCGACTGCACCCTTGATTGGTTTTTTTCAATTTGGTAGGTTGCCAAAAGTGTGGGTGGCTTTGATTAGATCACACCAAATTGGTGTGGTAATAGCTCACACATATCCAAATGTAATAAAAAAAGTTAAAAAACAAGCACAGAGTTGTTTCAGGTGCTTGGAGATCTTGTTTGTCTGGGACTCTCACCACATCCCAATCACCTCTGGGCACTTGAGTGTGTGGGATGCTACCACGTGGTAGCACCCTGGGTGCCCCAGGGTCTTGATAAGTCCAGTTAAAGTTTTGATTTGTGATTCTAAATTCTAGTTACTGGTCTTAAAAAATATTTGCATTGATTAAACACACATGCACACCTATCATGTGGCAGCTTCTGATCGTAGGGTCAGGACCCCTCCAAGTGCATACTCAAGGGTTGGCAACCACTTTTCAATGGATCACTTGATCTAAGGCCAAGGTTCAAAAAAATTGGCTCAAATTTTATCAAAGACCTAAAGACTATCGTGATAATTATACAAATATTCTTGAAGATCAAAAATGCACTATATTCTGCCACATGACAGCATCCTATGCACCCAAGTTCCCAGAGATGATTATGATGTGTCGAGACCCTGAGCACATGAGATGCTACCATGTGGCAGCATCTTGTGCATCTCGATCATCTCCACAGGATAACAGAGTAGTGATATTTCACCATGTGGCATCATCCTGCTTGCCCATTTACCTGAAGGCTCCATGAGCTTTGTAAGAACATCTCGAGGATAGTAAAGCAATATGATGATGCCATGTGGTGTCATTATACTCACTTGCTTATTTATAGGCTTTGTGCTTTGTACAAACATCTCTGGGATAGCGAAGCAGTAAGATGATGCTCCTAATCAGTTTGGCAGGTTGGCAAAATTATGGGTGGCTCTGATCAGATCATGCCAAATTAGTGTGGCAATGACTCATGCATATCCAAATGTAATCAAAAGAATATTAAAAAATAAACATGGAGCTATTTTAAGTACTTGGGGATCTCAGTTACCTAGGGCTCACGACACATCTTAGTCACCTCCGAGCACTCGAGTGCATGGGATGCTACCACATGGTAGCATCTCAGGTGCCCCAAGGTCTCGACGAGTCCAATTAAAGTTTTCATGTGTGCTTCCAAATTATGATTATTGATCTTAACAAATCCTTGCATCGAATAAATCTTAGGCTAAGGTTCAAAATAATTAGCTCAAATTTTCTCGAAGACCTAAATATTATCATGAAAATTATGAAAATATCCCTGAAGATGAAAAATGCACTATATTTTTCCACATGGTAGCATCTCATGCATTCATGTTCCTAGAGATGACTATCGTGTGTCAAGACCCTTGGGCACCTGAGATGCTCCCACATGGCAGCATCCTATTCATCCTGATTATCTCCACGAGATAGTGGAGCAATGAGATTTTACCACGTGGCATCATCCCGCTCACCACTTGCCTAGAGGCTCTATGCTCTGTACAAACATCTCAAGGATAGCAAAGAAATGAGATGATGCCACATGGCATCATTTTGCTCTACTGTTGCCTAGAGGATTTGCACTCTGTAAGAACATCTTTAGGATAATGAAGTAGTGGGATGATGCTCCTAATTAGTTTGGCAAGTTGGCAAAAGTACAGGTGGCTCTGATCGGATCACACCAAATTAGTGTGGAAATGACTCACGCATATCCAAATGTAATAAAAAAATGTTAAAAAACAAGCATGGAGTTGTTTTGGGTGCTCGAGGATCTCGATTGCATAGTGCTCTCAGCACATCCTAGTCGCTTTTAGGCACCCAAGTGTATGGGATGTTGTGGTAGCTTCACGAGTGCATTGAGGTTTCAACAAGTCCAGTTAAAGTTTTGATGTGCACTTTTGAATTCTAGTTGCTTCTAATCACCATGTGGTACCTATAGACCTATCATGTGGTAGCATCTAATTACAGGGTCAGGACCCCTCCAAGTGCATACTCAAGGGTCAACAACCACTTTTCAATGGATTTCTTGATTTAAGGTTGAGGTTAAAAATAATTGGCTCAATTTTTATCAAAAACCTAAAGACTATCATGAAAGTTATAAAAATATTCTTGAAGATGAAAAGTGCACTATATTCTACCACATGACAACACCCCACACACCTAAGTTCTTAGAGATTACTACAATGTGTCGAGACCCCATTATACTAGATGTGACATCATCCCACTCACGCGCTAGCCCAAAGACATTGGGTTGGTACGAACCTTAGGGTGTGTGATATTCTACCATGTGGTAACATCCTATGCATCCAAGGTCCTAGAGATGACTAGGATGTGATGAGACCCTAGAGTACTTGGGATGTTGCCATGTGGTAGCATCCCATGCATCCAGTCATCTCCACAAGATAACAGAGTAGCAGGATTTCACCACATGGCATCATCCCATTCGCCCACTTACCTGAAGGCTTCATGCTCTATACAAACATCTAAGGGATAATAGAGTAGCAAGATGATGCCACATGGCATCATCCCATTCACCTGCTTGCCTAGAGGCTCTACGCTCTGTATGAACATCTTCGAGATAGAAGAGAAGTGGGATGATGCCACATGGCGTCATCTCACTGACTCGCTAGCCCAAAGATATTATTGAGACCCTCAAACACCCAAGATATTGTCACATGGTAGTATGCAAGGTCCCTTTTTGGGATAAAACCAAACAAAAAGGGTATGTCATAAATCCTAACTTAGACCCACAAATTATTAGAAAAAATCAGAATTCCATAAAACTAAAATTTAGTGCAATATTTTCCCATAAACTACAAATTGCCCAAAGACCTAAGAGACTAGGGTTTAGGGTTGATTTATGACTCAAAACTACTCCAAACATTATGAAATTAAATTTGTAGATGGATAAAAATATTCCAAACATGATTCCATAATCAGATTTGCAAAAATCTTATTTTCTAATTTTATATGACAAAAATACAGTTATAAATTATAAATTTCACAACTTGAAAAATACCCAAAATTTTTGAACCAATGATAGTTTGAACTGAAGATAAAAATGTGCTCTTTCAAATGAAACAAAAATTAGAATTTTTCCTTAGGTGGAAGTCACCCAAATCTGAAACTATGTAATCAAACCGTAGAAAAATAGAAAAATGCAAATGAACAAAAATTATGCCCATGGATCTTCTTCAAAGATCCTCTTCAAATTAGCAACAACAAATCAACTCAACACACTTGCAATTTTTGAAGTGAAATTTTCTCTTCAAGATCTCCTTGGAACTCCAAGTGCCTTGATTCAAGATTGGAACTCCAATAACCTAAAAATAAGATTGATTGACAAAAAAATGTCTTTCCAATATTTCAAATCTACTTTTATAACTCCTCCAAGGTGGGTGAACCACTTGTGAGGGTTATTTGGCAAATATGGACCTCTTTTATCCACTTGGGTCTTCTCCTTTAAGCTCAAAGTCATTAAGGACTTTTAATTGAGGGTCAAGTCCTCATGAGAGTGTCATTTTACATAAAGTCATTAAGGACTTTTAATTGAGGGTCAAGTCTTCATGAAAGTGTCTTTTTAATTTATTGTCTAATTTACTCCTCATAATATAGTAATTAAAATTACTTGAGGATCAATTAAATAATAAATAAGAAATTTACCTTTTAATTTCAAATGATTAGAATCACTCTCTAGCAATCTCTTATTTATTAAAATATTTCCCTTGCATCATTAGGCTAAAGGTCTTCAAAAGGTTGATAAAAAATCAACCCACTAGAAAAGGGGACCTTATAGTCCTCCCTTCCCAAATTTGCTTGTCCTCAAGCAAACGTAAACTCATGTGTTCAAGTACCATGTCCAAGAGGGAAAAAATGATGTAGTACTCCCAAAGCTTGATCCATTGTCGGTTAAATGAGAGATCTTTTGCCCACCCATGCTCATGCTTCTGAAGGGCTTTGGCCATTTCAAGATTTCTTCAAACTTCTTATTTCTTGTTTTTACTCCTACACATGAAGCAAACATATTAGAAAAAATATGAGTGGTTAGTAAAACTTTTGTTATTCCTCCATTGTGTCTCATTGGCAAGATCAACTCATGAATTCTTTTGGTCCATATACTGTTATAATTCTTTCCTTTTGCATTCAAAACTATCATATAAGTGGTTGGAAATGCACTTGAGCTTGCATAAAATTCCCCCCAAATGATAGGGATTGGAAAGAAAATTCCCTAGTGTCAAGGTGCCTCTAAAGAAGTGTAGAAAGGAGAAGAAGCAAACTGAAAATGCAAAAAATAGCAGTCCGTAATAATATGCCAACACCTCTAATGAACCACGGGTTGCCCTCCTTCGTGCTTTCATTCATTTTTATCATTCCCCAAGCATTTGCCATATTTTGCACAGCAATTTGTGATCCACTTGGCCGCCCATAAAAATGAAATGACTTAAAATGAAACCACAAATCTTGGATGCTTACATACTCTTGGTTGTAACATGTTATTCTTGCACTTAACTTCAAGCATATGATGGCTATAAATTCATGTGTATGTGCCCAAAAATCTTCTAAGATGACAAGGCTTGGGAAATACATCTCCCACTTGCCAACATACATCCATGAAGTTGTGAAAAGTCAAAAGAGCAATATGAAAATGTAAGGAAAAATAGTGCAATTATTCATGGCATTATGCAGAATCAACAACAACATCATACCTTGGTTGTAGCAATGTGTTTTTGACATTGTCCTTGAGCTTAAAGTGGCTGGAATCCTTCTTGTAACAGCTACAAAAGACTTAAAAATAATGGTATGTGAAATATGTACCTTCTCCATGGCCCAAATCTCTTTCTTTGCAATCAAATACCCATAGATAAACCTGGAAAAATAGTGGCCAATAGTCCAATAACTCGAAATTTTTTTTTGTGGCCATGCTCATGCATAGGTTGCCTTTCTCCAATTCTTCTTCTATTAAATCAACATTTTCATTCATAAGATCCTAGTGCCCCTTTTCTATGTAAGTTTGTCAATAATAAGCAAAAAAACATCAAAACTAAATGGCTGTTCTAAATTGTCTAAATTGCTATTTACCAACCAACAAACATCCCTCTTAATAACAACATTAACAACCTAATTTTTTACATGTTCATCTATACATAAATTCCTCCAATTGGTTGTAAGAGCATAGAAAATTGATTCCTTCTTAAGGGCAGAATTTTTATTCTTTAAAGTACAACTTCTTTCACAAGCATAAATGTCCCATAGGAACTAAAAATTTGTATGATGAGTTGCACTTACCAAGTAGTGGGTAGCCCAAGAAGCTTGACTAAAATTTTGCATTCTTTCACCAGAAATCAGAATGGTGAGATTTGGAATCATCCACAAAATGGCTAAAATTTCTTCAACCAAATCCACAAATGAAAGATCATTCTTATGTATGACTGAATTGACTTGTAGGATTGCACACACCTTGTTGAGTTGACTGAAAATAATGATAACAACAACTCTCCAACTTGCCCCAATGAGATCCGTTTGAATAAATTCATTCTCCTTGAGTTCCTCTTCACACCAAGTGACTGAAATTCATTCCCATGCAATATTGAATTGAAAATCACTCCCTATGATGATTGAAATTAATTGTATGACAACAAATACATAAAGATACTTTTTTTTACTTAGTTTCCATTTCAAATGTACTATTGCTTTGTCTTGGCCCATGTCTAGGAAACAACCCCTTATGCAAACATCTTCAATCTTGACCATATATGAGTTGGCCCATGATGTGACATCAAATTTGAAATTGAGATGAAGTAATTTATCAAATTTTTGAACCTCTTTCTTGCTACCCCCTCTCTATGTAGTGCCCTTCATCTCATTTTATAAGTTAGCACATTCCTTATCATGCAAAGACATAGTATGGTGATGATAAAGGAAATATTTGCTATCAAGACAATAAACTTGTTTACCCTTGATGACTTCCATAGGAAGCTTATTACTCAAAAAATCAACATTGTTAGCTTGGGTAAAATGCAAAACATCACCCGGATCCCATACCTTAGGGTACCCGTAGAAGTTCCCTTGAACCATGAAATCTTCTTATCTTATTGTGTAAACCAAACCCTTCATTTTATCTCTTGCATACTTCACATGATGGAAAAAAATTTGAAATGACAAAATATGCAACAATACATTAACCTTCTCATACATTGAAGTGTACTCATTGGATATACTTTCATTGGTGGATTTGAGAAGTTATGTTAGAGGTTTGACACCCTCTTCATGCTCCCCCTAAGCTACTATTCTAGGAAGGACAACAAGTTGCATATGATCATCTCTACATAGAATTGGTGCTTCAATCATCAAATTTTCCTCCACAATTTGTAGATATGATTTTGCTTCTTCTATGATCCCATTTTCTGTCACTTCACTATTTTGCAAGAAATCGTTAGAAAGTAAAGAAATATCTTCAATCACTAAAATATTTTTACCTTGGACTTGCATCGTAGATTCTTCTATGAGTTGTTCTTCCTCCCTTTCTTGGATGTCTCTCCTTAGTGTCCCTTAATGTTTCTTCTTCCTACGATCAATTTGAGCCTTGAGCTCACAACATTCATTGAAAGAAAGCTTGTTTTTTTACCTCATCACTCATAAGACTATATTCTTCAATATTGGTGACAGTTTGGCTCTTCTTAGGTGGTTGTTAGACCTCTTCAATGGGCTCTTTTTGCAAAAATTTTGCATGAAGCATGTGCTTGGGTTTTGGAGAAACCCTTTCATTGGAAACCCTCTTATTTTCTAAACTTCCCTCTCCTTGAGGTGCCACATTTTTCCCCATGGCTTTGAAAAATTTCACCATGGTGTCCTAGAGCTCCTTTTGACCTTGAGCTAAATCCATCAAAACTTTCTCCAACTGATTTTGTTCTCCCATGTCTTCTTCATGTGCCATTTTATTTCTTCTATTGCATCCACAAACCTTCAAGTTGGCAGGATCAAGGCTCTGATACCACTGTAAATTCCCTTTTTGGGTTGAAACCAAACAAAAAGGGTATGTCATAAATCCCAACTTAGACCCACAAATTATTAGAAAAAATCAAAATTCCATAAAACTAAAATTTATTGCAATATTTTCCCATAAACTACAAATCACCCAAAGACCTAGGTGACTAGGGTTTAGGGCTGAGTTATGCCTCAAAATTGCTCCAAAAATTATGAAATTAAATCTATAGATAGATAAAAATATTCCAAACATGATTCCATAATCAGATTTACAAAAATCTTATTTTCTAATTTTATATGATAAAAATACACCTGGAACTTATAAATTTCACAACTTGTAAAATACTCAAAAATTTTGAACCAATCATATCTTGAACTGAATATAAAAATGGTCTCTTTCAAATGAAATAATAATTAGAATTTTACCTTAGTGAAAGTCACTCAAATCTGAAACTTTGTAGTCAAACCCTAAAAAATTAGAAATCTGCAAATGAACAAAAAAGTTACCCTTGGATCTTCTTCAAAGATCCTCTTCAAATTAGCAACAATAAATCAACTCAGCACACTTGCAATTTTTGAAGTGAAATTGCCTCATCAAGATCTCCTTGGAACTCCAAATGCCTTGATTCAAGATTGAAATTCCAACAACTTGAAAATAAGATTGATTGACAAAAAGATGTCTTCCCCATATTTCAAATCTACTTTTATAACTCCTCCAAGGTGGTTGAACCACTTTTGGGGGTTATTTGGCAAAGATGGACCTCTTTTAGCCACTTGTGTCTTCTCCTTTAAGCTCAAAGTCATTAAGGACTTTTAATTAAGGGTCAAGTCCTCATGAGAGTGTCCTTTTACATAAAGTCATTAAGGACTTTTAATCGAGGGTCAAGTCCTCATGAAAGTGTCATTTTACTTTATTATCTAATTTACTCCTCATAATATAGTAATTAAAATTAATTGAGGATCAATTAAATAATCTATTAGAAAATAATAAATAAGAAAATTGTCTTTTAATTTCAAATGATTAAAATCACTCTCTAGCAATCTCTTATTTATTAAAAATATTCCCCTTGCATCATCCCTTAGCCCATGAGGAATAAAATAGGCTAAAGGTCTTCAAAAGGTTGATCAAAAATCAACCCCCTAGAAAAGGAGACCTTACATAGCATCTCATGCATTTTGGTCATTACGAGACTGACACAGAGGAACTAAACCCCCAAGGCCCCAAGTCACTTTTATACCCCTTTAGGAGATAAAAAACTAATATCTTGACTATTATAACTCCAAAGATGCAATTTTTTGGGTTTAGACACATATTATACCTTCTCATTCTTTTAAATATTTATCTTAAATCGATAACATGATCTTCTTGATGTTTACATTTTAATAATAAGTCAACCACATAATCCTCAATTATTTTATGAATGTAATCATGAAATATATGAGTGATGGCTTGTTGATAAGTTACGCCTATATTTTTTAATCCAAAGGGCACGACCATATAAAAAAATGTTCCCCAAAGTGTGATAAATGATGTCTTCTCTTGATTTGCATGATTAATCATGATTTGGTTATATCCAGAAAAATAATCCATGAAAGATAGCATCTCATACCCTATTATCGAATCCACGATCATATCAATGTTGGTTAATAGAAAGTCATCCTTGGCGAAAGCTTTATTGAGATCATGGTAATAAATATAACATTGAATGTCCCCATTTAGCTTTATTACCATGATGATATTAGAAACCACTAAGGATAATCAACAACATGAATAAATCCAACATCTAAGATTCATTCAGCTTCACTTTTGACTAACAAAGTAACTTTGGGATGTATTTTTCTTATCTTTTGATTGATAGTCTTGGCATCGGGATATAAGACAGTGTTATGCATAGCCATCTTAGGTTTAATATTGGGCATATATTTATAATCCTATGCACGTAATTTCAGGTAATCATGTAAAGTTTGTAAAATAGATTTAACATGGTGGCTAAGAGGATGGGATGCAAATATTTTTCAATACCAAAGTAGAATTCAATCATTTCTTCATTAAGTAATGTTGATCTATCTTCCACAAATTGAGTAGTAGGAATAGTATTAGGACCATTTGATTGCATTTATGGTATTACATCATCATGTTATCCAAAATATTCATGTGCATTAGTTTCATAAGGAAATAATTTCTTAAGGTGAAAAGAGGGGAGATCCTCATAGGTATGAAGATATTATAAAAGAGATTCATCATTTGAAAATTCCCCCAATGTGAGAATTTTAAGGTGTAAGAAAATCATCGATGAGCTTGGAATATACTAAGGATAATTACAAAATGTGGTTGAATTGACTATGCTCCATAGAACATTCTTTGGAAGCATATATAAATATGTGTGTGTGTGTGTGTGTGCACGCGCGCGTGTGTGGGGGGGGGGGGGGTGGGGTGTGCGGCGGGGGGGGGGGGGGGGGAGGGTGGTGGGGGGTGCTTACTAGGATGATGTCTATGAGAAGTAGACTCATTATAACCAATTTTGCTTTGCTTTAGTGCAAAAAGGCAAGATATGATCAATAATATCCTGAGCATGCTTACCTACTCCTTGTCCCATAGTATAATTATATTTTTCTAAATATTTATGTCCAAAATTGGATTGATTAGGGGGAGGAGAAGGGTCAACTAAAAGAGGAGGTACCTCAATATGTGGAGTAAATATTGGTATGTCTTGAGAACAAGGTTGCATATATGGAATATAAGGATTAGTAGGATGTACCAACGCACAATATTTAAAAGTTACATGACCTAAAGAGCATGTATAGATATACCCTTGATAACTAAATTTGAGACATGCATACAAGGTAAAAGGGATTGCATTCGTGTCATGAATTCATGGTCATCCTAATAAAGTTTCTTAATTAGGATCATTAAGTATAACTTGACATACCCTAGAAAGAGTACATGGGCCTAATTTGATATTTAATGTAATTTGCCCAAGTACTTGACATAGGATATTGTCAAATCAATGAATATTCATATTAGAGTGGGTAAGGTCATGGCTAGTTATGCCTAACATATTTAAAAAACAAATATTACAAATATTTAAGCTAGATCCATTATCAATGAGCACACACTTTATCACTTTATTTTGTATAAAAACTTAGATATGCAAGAGTAAATAATGGTTGATAATTTGACATGGGTGAATATCCTCCTTTCCAAAGGAAATGTTTTTCTCGATCCATTTAATAGTATTAATGATATAGGCTACATAAGGAGGTTCAGTAATTATGTGTCAAAAGAGTAGCGTGTAATGCCTCATAAAATATATCCATGTACATTAGAGATGTTTGTAAAAGCTTGAAGAGGGAAATTTTTGCATTAGTATCCTTTAATTGATATAGGGTATCAAGTCTTCTAGGTTGAGTGATGTGCTCCAATAGAGGAAGAGGTACAAGAAGACCTTTACCTCATTGAGGGTTAACAACATGGACATTATGAGGTGTATTTAAAGTAAAAGGAAGACCATTACCTTGGACATTATAACAATGAAAACTATTTTGTGTTGGACTTTGATATAAGCTATCTTTGGAAACATGACTATACGCAAATGAATGAAGTACGTCATGAAAAGTAAAATATGTTTCTGCAAGAAATTAAATAAGGCTATGTATAATGTGAGGGAAGCATTCTTCTAGTGAATCCATTCTATTACCCAGCAAAGGAGTATGAATTAAGAAACTATTGACAATTTTTGTCCAACAGGCCAAAAATCGGTCCCCTTCTTCCCCTGTTGTCCTAGGCCAGTCAATTTTAGGTTGCATAAGTTCGTCAGCCTTGGTTCATGAATTGGTTCAATGCTTCATTGGTTCATCGCTTGGTTCAAACGGCTTTAGTTTAACGTGCAGGTTCAATGACAAAAGCGAACAAGGAAAGACCTGATGACTTTTGCCAAGGACGATGATGTCCTGAAAGCTATCAAATTTAAGCAGACAAACTAGCTGTTGGGTGACGACTGCATGAACGTCAATTTTAACAGAGTGAAAAATCCATTGTTTTTTAAATGCCCAAATGCCAACCATGAAAGTAGCCCAAGGAATGCAGCGACCCACGCAGAGATAGCCCGAGGGCCAAAAGAGCCAGAAAGAGACAAGGTAGGGAAAAGACAAAAGTGCCAAGTGTAGAAGCAAGCAGATAATCTAAGTGGTGAAGGGAGGCATCGATTCAAGAAATTACTCCAAAAGGTGAAACAGTATCTGTGAATTGACCATTAGAAGGCGTGAACGGCCAACCGTGCGACCCTTTTTCTTCATTTCACATTTATGAGCAGACAAACTACGTAGGTGCCTTCAAGGAGCAGTCTCGGTTAATGAGAAAATAGTGCGACCATGTCAAAAAATGCCTAAAGTCAGAGCCAAGGTTGACACAACATTTATGTTTAAGCGGCCTGCTCTTCCCAATGCTCGAAAGGCACATGGGTCACTTGTAAAAAGGGCACCAAAAGGCTTCCTTTCTTCTTCTATATATTGAAGACTTGTCTTTGAGAAATCATATTCCACATTTGTAAGGTGTAGCCCTAGAAAAATTTCACCTGAATCAATAAATGCATTTTTTACCTCTATCTTGTTTAGATATCTCTGTGTATGTCTTGAGTGTTAGTTTGTGTTTAGTCATTGTTTCTTGGTGCTTTCATAGGTTCAACACCAACATACCTGGCGTCTACAAGGTGCCATTTCTGCAGCTAAGAAGGAGAGTTGTATTTGGAAGTGCAAAAATAGAAGAAATTACTATACAGTGTGCATTTCACAGCACCTTTGGTGAATCTCTATTTTCTGTATTTTCCATTAAAGCCTCCCTGCCAAGTTTCTTGCAGCCTAGTCCTTCTGCCAAGTTTGAAGTGTATGTATGTGTTTGTCTAATTTTAAGTGTGAGTGTGAGAAGGTCGATTTATTTTGGTGCATCACCTCTTTAGAGTAGATTTGTTTTCCTGTAATCCCTCCCTTTTCACCCCCCATTATATATATATATATATATATATATATATATATATATATATATATATATATATGCATCTGATTTGTTCCAGTAAGTGCTAACATATATATATATATATATATATATATATATATATGTTAGCACTTACTGGAACAAATCAGATGCATCAAAGGGAGCTAGCCCTTACCTAGAGACTCTCCCATCCAACTTCACCGGTCCCACAGGTGAGAGGGGAGTTTCCATTGTTGCGTGTGGAAGGCAGGAGCTCGGCCTCCTTGCCCCGGGTGCAATCACTACGTCAATAGTTTCTGGCACGCCTGGTGGGACCAACTAGGACAAGTTGTGTCCAAAGAGTTGAAGAATTTTTGGTGTGTTCTTCAACCAACCAGCCTTTGGAGGCTTTTGCATCAACACCAATGGCAACTCTGAGTTGAATCTACTGGTTAAGCAGCTTGGTGCCATCAAAAATCACACTTTTGTATGTATAATCCCTCTGCACACAATCATGGACCTTGTTGTCCTTCTTATAATTTTGATCAGACTTAGCCTCTTTATGGCATCTCCCCAAGTAGCCCTCTTAGTTGCCCTTTGACCAAAAGGGCAAATTCCAATTCTGAGATCTTTCACCCTAATGGCAACCTCCTGACCTAGGGGGAAATAGTGGAATCATGGGGCAGGAAAGATGAGAAGAAAGGTTTTGCTCAAAACCTTAAAAAAGATAAAGCTGTTCCTACCCATGATTCCTATGATCTCCAAGAAAGGCTCCTTCAAGAAAATATAGCCAAAAGAATTGCAGAGTTAGAGTCCCAAATGAGATTACTCAGCCAACGTGTGATGGACCTGTCTGAACCCAACCCATCCACACACCTCCAAGAGAGCTATCAGACCACACCTGATATAGATGAAGATCTGACCAAGGGGAAGGAGGAGAATCATATGATTCTAGCTCAAGGACTGCATTGTCTTCCACATGGTTCTCCCACTTCACACCTTCTCAAGGAGGAACCTGTTCTGCAAGAGGTGAGTGAGGAGCAAAAGATCCAGTCTACAGTTCTTCAAGAGAATATCTTTGAAGATCTAGAGATCTGGACCTTCGAGGAGGAAAAGGAGAGGTCTGTCTTCCTAGAGGAAAGCCTTGAAGAAGAGAGCTTTGAATAGAGAGGTGATGTTCTATGGGATGAGCAATCATTTTGTGAGTCCATTTCAAGCATCATCATAGTCACCCTTCTTCAAGAAGGCCAAAAGGAAGTAAAGGATGAGTCTGACAGAGTCTGCAATGAAGCAGAAGGAAACGGGTCAGACCATGATGCACTGCAAAGGAGCTATACATGTCAAAGGGCTAACGGTGATAAGCCAGCAGCCACTGATTTCTTGGTGAAATGCACTAGCATGAAGGACTAGCATTCAACAAGCCTCCAGGGACAAGAAGAATAAATGTATGTTGGAGGCATGTTCGAATCTAATCCACTCGGATACCAGCCAACTCAGGTGACAAGCAAGAGGAGCAGGTCACCAAATCTCCTTTTCTTTCAGCCACTTGTTTGCCACCATAAGTCTTCTTGCCAGGAAGGGGACTTAAGAAGTTTTCCCTTTGATCCAGGAGGGAGGCAAACATTCCTGGTTAGCTATATATAGTAGTTTGTTTTCAGTTTCTTTCATGCTTACCCTAAGTGCAGTTTGCACAGGTAGTGTTTTTAGCCTTGTGTGTTTCCCTTTACGTGTGGGGTAAAAAGCTTCATGTTTGATTCTTGGATCTTTGGGGCTGTTGCTAACCTTTCATCAAAGCTGCATCTGACTCCGTGCCCAATGGACTACAAGGCAACTAATCTTTAAGCATAGCAGGCATGCTTCCCCTGGGAGTTGCCAATTTGTTGACCATTTTTGCCCAATAGGCCAAAAATCGGTCCCCTTCTTCCCCTGTTGTCTTAGGCCAGTCAATTTTAGGTTGCATAAGTTCATCAGCCTTGGTTCATGAACTGGTTCAATGCTTCATTGGTTCATCGCTTGGTTCAAATGGCTTTAGTTCAACATGTAGGTTCAAATGTAGAAGCGAACAAGGAAAGACCCGATGACTTTTGCCGAGGATGATGATGTCTTAAAAGCCGTCAAATTTAAGTAGACAAATTGGCCGTTGGGTGATAGCCACGTGAACATCAATTTTAACAGAGTGAAAAAGCCATTGTTTTTTTAAATGCCCAAACACCAACCATGAAAGGAGCCCAAGGAATGCAGCGACCGCGCAGAGATAGCCCGAGGGCTGAAAGAGCCAGAAAGAGACAAGGTAGGGAAAAGACAAAAGTGCCAAGTGTAGGAGCAGGCAGATAGTCTAAGTGGTGAAGGGAGGCGTCGATTTAAGAAATTACTCAAGCAGGTGAAACAGTGTCTGTGAATTGACCATTAGAAGGCGCGAGCAGCCAACCATGTGACCCTTTTTCTTCATTTCACATTTATGAGCAAACAAACTGCGTAGGTGACTTCAAAGAGCAGTCTTAGTTAATCAGGAAACAATGCGGCTATGTCAAAAAATGCCTGAAGTCAGAGCCAGGGTCGACACAGCATTTATGTTTAAGCGGCTTGCTCTTCCCAATGCTCGTAAGGCACATGGGTCACTTGTAAAAAGGGTGCCAAAAGGCTTCATTTCTTCTTCTATTTATTAAAGACTTGTCTTTGAGAAATCATCTTCCATATTTGTAAGGCGTAGCCCTGGCAAAATTTCACTTGAATCAATAAACATATTTTTTACCTCTATCTTGGTTAGATATCTCTGTGTATGTCTTGAGTGTTAGTTTGTGTTTAGTCATTGTTTCTTAATGCTTTCACAAGTTCAACACCAACATACCTGGCATCTACAAGGTGCCATTTCTACAGTTGACAAGGAGAGCTATATTTGGAAGTGCAGAAACATAAGAAATTACTATACAGTGTGCATTTCACAGCACCTTTGGTGAATCTCTGTTTTCTATATTTTCCATTAAAGCCTCCCTGCCAATTTTCTTGCAGCCTGGTCCTTCTGCCAAGTTTGAAGTGTATGTATGTGTTTGTCTAATTTTAAGTGTGAGTGTGAGAAGGTCGATTTATTTTGGTGCATCACCTCTTTAGAGTAGATTTGTTTTCCTGCAATCTTTCTCCCTTTTCACCCCCCATTATATATATGTTAGCACTTACTAGAACAAATCAAATGCATCGAAGGGAGCTAGCCCTTACCTAGAGACTCTCCCCTCCAGCTTCGCCGGTCCCACAGGCAAGAGGGGAGTTTCTGTTGTTGCGTGTGGAAGGCAGGAGCTCGGCCTCCTTGCCCTGGGTGCAATCCACTGCATCAACAGAAATATTTTAAAATTATTTTCAAAATTTGAGAGAGGTTTTTATATAAAAATAAGAAATAAACATAACCCAAAAATTAACTATAAAATAAATTTCTTGAGTTCTAGTTATGCCAATTTTTACTACAAATAGTAAATTGCTCTTTCTGGAAAAAAATATGTAGTAATATTCAGAAAAATTACATTTTTACAAATTTTAATGAGTAATAAAAACATATTTTAGTGTTTCAAATAAATCTTATTTGACCTAAAATTTGTCAAAAAACACATAGTGAGGAGCCAAGGTTTTCAACAATGTTTGACAATATCAAAAAAAAACAAAAGTATACATGCGAGTGTTATACAAATGAATAAATGCTTGTGTCTAAAAATCAAGACAATGTTTAATAGTGCTAAATAATGGAATTGTGATATATCTATAAGATAAAGCAAGCGAATCTATTATATGAATAGACAGTGCAAGAAAAAATCAAAGATGAAGGGGTGATCTAGAAGGGTTTTGAATGATGTGTAGGCTCTCAAAGATACTTGTTCATATGTTGGAAAGTGTAGACTCAATATTTCAAATAAATAATTATGGAGGTAGAGCCATACCCATAGCCCACTAAACCTAGTTTCAAGGGTAAGCAAAAAGTAGCTCCTTTGAGCTAATTATTTGTTGATGCACTATAGAATCAAATGGATGGTATAGATTACTAATTGATTAAACAAAGGGATCATAGGAATTTTCAAGATACCATGAGGTACTTGGAAACTAAAGTTAGTGACTAGATTTGTACAATGGCTATGAATATTGGGGCAATCCCATCACACCATGATGTTTGTAAATAAAACACTATGTAGCCCTTCATGACATTAATTAGGTAGTTTATAAATTGCCATCACACATTCTCCAAAACAAGCAAAATCAAAGAAAAATAAATGAAAAATATTTTTGAAAGGGATAATAACAAAATCCAATCCAAAGTCAAAATAAAGAGCCTCTATGTTAGTATTTATTTGAGATCATAAGACAAACTTTTTTAGTGTCAGATTACTCTAAAGTCAAAAAAATGAATTATTATGTTACAAATAATATGCAAAGTTGATGATTGTATTCTTTTAGTGTTGGAAATTTATAGAATTTAATTAAAACCCTAAACTAAAAATTAAAAAATAGTACAAACAATGTTTTATTCTAAAAGTGGGTTCACCAAAATGTTTACCCTTTGAATTAATAAAGTGATTTAATTAACTTTAATATATTGTGAACTTGAAATTTGATTTAAGAGACAGAAATAATGCAACTCACTATAAAATAAATTGATATACATAATTTATAGAAGTTGTAAATTGTTAAATATAGAAACTAGGATTAGGGTTAGAGCGATGTCCTTCAAAATTGATCTATGCAAATTATAATATGCCTATGATGACTATGAGTGTGTAAAATTGCTCAAAAGAACTTGCAAACATGGTTTTAATTGAAAACTTTGCTTCTTTGTATACTAGGACAAGTGTACAATAATCGAACAAGGTCACACTGCACCATTTTTCTCTACTATGACTTTATTTGTGTTGACTATGCACTTAACTTGGAAGTTTGAGGTTGTTCACCTCTGTCTATAGGTCAACTATTTATATGTGGTCTCTTATTTGATGCATGGATAACCTGAAAGAGATAAAACCTTAGCCTACACAAGAAAAAAATAGGATAAAATACAAAAGAGAAAATAGTGGAGAAGTGGGATGTGGCCAAGCTATCCTCAGTAAACCTTTGTTGACTGAATGTTGATTATATGATTTGTGTGGACTTCAGGTTGATGTAGTTCTCCCTATGGTGAAGATCATATAAATGTAATGAATGCATCTAGAAAATTTGATTAGAATGCTTGACAAAATATGGCTTCAACCTGTAAGAAATTAAGGTTAACTTGACCAATGATTATATCACTACAGCAGAATTGTTGTAGGGCTCTTTGTTAAATAAATATGTATTTTTTGAAATAGCCTTTGCAAGAGAGTGTTAGAGAGTAATCAGAGGTGGGGGCGGCGGAGATGGGGGGTTCAAATGAAACACTTGATTTGTTCTTATAGGAGAACATTTGAATTATTTCTAATAGACAACTTTATGGATAACACATTATAGTCATTAGGAAGCATGTCATTTTGAAAAATTGTTTGTTAGAGTGCAGGAGACAAGTCCACACTAGTAGACAGGCGCACAATGTGCCTCTATCCATCTAGTGCACACTTGCCCATATGGATAAACGCTTATGAAACTAAATTGGTAGTGAAGTGTTTGTTGATTAGAGATGTTTAGGAATAACTTAATGAAGTCTAGAAGATATTCATAGAAATTGTAGGACTTGGAAGGTTTTCATGTAGATAAATGGATATCAGAATGGTGAGTTGGACAAAGTAAAAATGTTAAGGTCTAGTATTGTCAAGTATTTATTTATTTAATTTCAATGTCTACACATGGTTACCCAGAAAATATTGCATAAAATAAAATACATATTAAAATTTTGTATTGCTGATTTTTATGGGATTAGATGTTGACTTTTGTGAATTATTGTAATTATAATGATATATAGATTTTTTATGTGAGTAATAATTAGTATAGATATCTTAAATACATCTATCTTAAATACGTTGAGAGATATCAATTTCAAAGTTTTTATCTTGGATTTTTTGCATGCCACATTGATTAATAACTTCAATACTCTTTCCTCCAATTGCCCACTAACTAGTGACAAATAGTATCTTTCTAGATATACCAATGTGTTGGGCTCAAAAAAATCTTTCTAAAAAAATAAAAGGGCTCCAAATTCCACCTATTGTCAAGATATTATGATTTTTCGCTTAACTTCTTCAAACAAAAAGGAAAAAATTCTAAGCGACTGTCAAATAGATATCAAATTTAAGGTTGAAAGTTCTATGTGATGGTCAAATGGATGTCAGGTCAAACATAAAAATGAATAATTCACTCCATTACACTCCACTCCATCGTTATCATTGTAGAACGCTTATCAACGTAATTATTTATGGAAGTCATTTTAAGGTGATTTAAAACATAGACAAACTAAGACCAATCAACTTGTAAACTTAAGTCCACAATAAAACATTAAATAAAGTTGCTTTGTAAAACACTTAATTTTTTTAATTTATTATAAAAATTTCACAAAAATCAATAATATAATTAAAATTGTTAGTAAAAACTATTACTTAAAATAAATATTAAATATTTGATTATCTAATACATATTAAGTATTTGACTATTTCATATTAATAATATTTAACAATTATATATTTGTGTTATGTAATTTTATGAGGACTTTCATGAATAATCATTATTTTTATTTATATATAAAAACTGTATAAGGTAATAATTGTTTATAAAAGTTATTTAAAATATATATAAATTCATATTAATAAAATAAATTAAAAAATAATAATCTAATATTTAACAAAGAATCATATATTTATATTAAACTAATTGAAGGTTTCTACAAAATAATTTGATTTATGTTTTTTTTTTAATTTTTATTTACATATTTTATAAGTTATTTTAATATTACTTTCATAAATAATTTTTTATTCTTATATATGAAAAAAATCATTAAAATAATGATTATTGATTAAAATCATTTTAAAATAATTTAAATGTAATATTTAGCAAATAATCTTATAAAATTAAATGAAAACACACAATACATCTTTAAATTGTGCTTGATATAAAAGATTTTCTCTCTCTCTTTCTATGAAGAAGTGCTAACATGTCTATAAATGATTCCAAACTCTATGTGCATGAAAAACCTAAGGAAACCCCTAATAAGGAGGGGTTTTAGGATCCAAAATAAAAACATACTATTAATCCAAGAACCCCAATTTTGGGTCTTTTGTGTTTGAGAATCATTTTGTTTCATTCCTTGTTGATAAGCCTCCAAAGGAGGATGATTTGGTTATGGAAACCACAATATCTAAAACGCAGCTTCTAAAATATCCTCACTCTACCCCATTGGATCAGGGAAAACACATTATTGCTAACTCCAACTCTCTAATGGATCAGATTTTGGTTATAATAGCTTAGAAGAATACCCATCTTATTAGAAAACATAAATTAGATAAAACTGAGAAAATAGGCACATATTTGGGTGATGATTTGGATGACCCTCTCTTTTGAGCATTAATCCCCTAGTCTTCTTCCATGGATATCCCTTCCATTCCAGAGCCAAATAGAACCAATCAAACATCAAATAAAAAAATGAAAATGAATATTAATATTAATAAAAAAGCAGGAAGGAAATCTATTGTGACCCATATTCAAAAGGAAGGACAAAGATCAATCTCTTTAGACAGAGCAAAAGAGGGATCACATGTTTATAAACCCAATCAAACATGAAGCACATTTCTTGAAATATCAGGGATATTAAAGGTTACCCCTCTAAATGCAATGAAATTACTAGAATGTTGAAAGCTCATAACCCTCATGCATCTTTTCTTCAAGCAACCAAAGTTTCTAGTAGCAACATGAACTCTCTAGCTCAAAAGCTTTGGCCAATGGCTAATGTTTTGTCCAATGATTCTTAGGGAGTTTCTGGGGGCATTGCTTGTTTGTGGAACTCCAAAAAAACTTATGGTGGTTAATGCATTGGCCGTGCAAGGGATCATAGTGATCATTTCCCATATTAGAAATTCAAATCAACAGGTTTTGTTCATCAATGTTTACTTTTTTTTACTTAGGAAGGGAAAAAAAGTAGTGGAATAATCTAGAATATATTATTCAGCTCTTTCCAAGATCATGGGTCCTAATTGGAGGAGATGTTAATACTATCACTTTCTTAGAAGAAAAAATTGGTGGCAATAACAAGCTTGATATTAATTCAAGTCTCATGTTGGAATACATTTCTTCTATTAATCTTATTGACATTAAGTTTGGTAATGGGATCCTAACATGGACCAACTGGAGATCAAGTAATGTCTTCATTGTAGAGAGGTTGGATAGATTCTTGTTGACCAAAGAGTTTCTTGTTAATGGTCAAATCCCTAAATCTTTAATTCTCAACAATGTTGGATCAAGTCATTGGGTTGTTATGATAGAAGTCTAGAATTCACAATGCCCAAAATCTCCTTTCTATTTTCAACTGATGTGGCTTCGGCATGTTGGTCTTAGAAACAAAATTCAACATTGGTGGATGAAAGGTAAGCCTCATCATGGAACAAATATATTCATTTTTTTGTAGATGCTCAGCTATGTCAAATCCCAACTCATGAAATGGAATTGGGATGAGACATCAAGTTTAAAAGGAAAGAGGTATCTGATAGATTGGAAAAAGTCATTAAAACCATTTGTCTAAGCACTATTAATGAGAAGTTTAAGTAGGAGGAACTTGATTTAATCAATCAATTGGATGAATGGAATCTTATATAGGAATTATGAAGAAACAACAATCTAGAATCAAATGAATTCAAGAAGGGGATAAAAACTCGGTATTTTTTCACAAATCCATGTTGATGCAAAGGTCTTTCAATCATATTTCTTCTCTTAAATCAGATACTAGAAATCCAAAGTTCTCTTCGTAAGGTATTTCTAACATTGCGCTCAATTTCTGTTCTCATATATTTGTTGTTGTTCCTTTGGATATGGAAACACAATTGTAGATTCTCCAAGACATTCCTACTCTTATTTTTACAGGGGACAATTGTTCTCTTCTTAATAGTATTTCTTTAGCAAAATTAAGACATGTTGCCTTCAACATGAGTAAAGGGAAATCCCCCGAGCCATATGGGTTTCTTATTAAATTTTATCAGGAATTATAGGATATTATTTTGGAGGACTTGTTAAAGGTTGTGGAAGCAACCACACTGCTAAATTTATTCTTAAACAAATCAATAAAACCTTCATTGCTTTGGTTCCAAAGGCATAGGAGGTAACGAATATTTTTGGCTTTCATCCCATTGCTCTATGTAATATTTTGTACAAAATCATTCCCAAAATTATGGCTAATAGATTGTAACCCTTCCTCCATAAAATTATTTGCTCTCAGTAAGGTGGGTATGTGGTTGGTTGAAAAATACTTGATGATAATTTGTTAGCTCAAGAAGCCTTCCATTCCATGCAACACCAAAAGATCTAACTATCCTTATAAGGTTGGATCTCTCCAAAGCCTATGATAGAGTTGATTAAGCCTTCCTCTTAAGAATGCTCAAGCATTTCAATTTTTTTGAGGAATAGATTCTGTATTTCCTTGAGTTCTTTCTCATTTTTGCTTAATGGTTGTCTCACTAGGCCTTTTGGAACCTCCAGAGGTATTCGGTAATGAGACCCTCTTTCTCTGTATTTGTTTATCATTATGGTAGAAAGTTTGGGTAGAATTATTATCAGAGCTAGAGAAGCAAAAATTATTGGAAGTGTTACTCTTGCTAGGGGTCTTTAGTTGATGATACATCTATAGTTTGTGGATGATTCTTCTATGATGGGCAAAGCTACAACTCAAAGGGCTTCAAACTTTAATAAAAAGTTACAACCATTCAAGGAAACAACTAGTCAGATTATTAGTGAGGATAGGTCAAATTTTTATTTCTTTCACACATATCTTGGACAGGAAGCTATGATTATTGATAGACTTCGCTTTCGATAAGCTTCTTTGCTAGTTATCTACTTTGGTGTTCCCTTGAGGGAAATAATACTTTCTTATTGGAGTTGGTTAGTGGATATGATGAAATCTAAAATTTCCAAGTGGACAATAAATGGCTCTTTGTGGAAGGATGAATCACCTTGATCAAGAAGTTTTGCAAGCTATTCCTATTTCCTTCTTTTCCATCTTACATGTTCCCAAGGCCATCTTCAAAGAACTTGATCAAACATACCAAAGTTTTTGTGGAAGGGGCCTCAACTTAATAAAAAATGGTCTTTGGTGAAATGGACTACGTTTTGTCTCCACAAGCAAGGAGGTTTGGATTTCCGTTCGGATTAGCTAAATGGTCAAGATTTAGCTGCTAATATTTATTGGTGTCTTTCATAGTCTCCATCACAACTTTGTGTACAAACCTTAAGAGCCAAATATGTTGAAAATAAACTTCTTGATCAAATCGTTTAGTTCTCCCTTCCCTTGAAAGGCTCTCCTATGCTAGCTATTATGAAAATTGGTGAGTCTTTTATTAAGAACAAGTTGTTTTGGATCATTAAGAATGGTAAAAAGGCCCACTTCTGAATAGATTCTTGGGATGGTTACCCCCCTCTTGTTAAACAATATCCCCATTTTCATGGGCTCATAATAAATGTATCATGAAGATTGGATTACAGTTTCTAAGTACTCAAATAGGTTTAATAGAGAATGGAAAATTGAAAGTAGGTATATTTTCCCTGAAGCTCGATCGATTCGAATTTCATTGGACTCTAAAATCCAACTTCTTAAAATTCTTAAAGACATAGATCTTTCTTGCTCATATGAGGAAGACTTATTGGCTTGGGGAGGACAATGCAATGGAATCTACATTGTGGTAGATGGTTATTGTTCTTTTTGTCATCCTTCAACTTAACGTCTCAAAAAATAAATTAAACAACTTTGGAGTCATAATTTGTAGCTTAAAATTAGGTTTTTCATTTGGGTTATCCTTCATGGCAGAGCTCTTATAGGGATCAACTTATGAAAAGAGGCTTTAATGGCCCCTTTAGATGTGTCCTATGTAGGGATCATGAGGAAGCTTTTTTCATCTATTATTTCTGTGTCTCTTTATTATTGAGCAATGGTAATTCTTAGTGAGTCTTTTGGGCATCCCATGGACAGGTCATCCCTAATTCAACCCCTTCAAAATTGGAGCCACATTTCCAATTTGATGTCTTTTCTAATCAGATTCTTTGGGCTGGGGATTCTTTCATCTTATGAAACAAATGGAAGGAGCGAAATGCTAGAATTTTCAAGTAGAGGGCTATTGATAGTGTTTGGATTTGGTAACATACTCTTAATAATATCAAAGAATCGATCATGCACTTGATGAAACACTATGTGGCACCTTCCTAGTGTGGGATGCTCATTCTTCAGGATCTTCACATTGTTCCTTCTCCCCTCCCTAGGAAGATTCTAGTGACAAGGATCGCTCATTTATTCTAATCTAGGGCTTCAACAGAATCCATACATATGGTGCTTCGAGGGGAAACCCTGGTTATGCCAACATTGGAGGCATTGGTAAGGTTTTGGATAATTCTATTGCTTTCTTTTTCTACCAAAATTGGTATTACCACCAACAATTTAGTGGAAAGGCAAGCTATTGTGGAAGGTCTTAAGACTATTTGGCAAGTTGGGTGGAAGAACTACAATTAGTTCTAAGTTTTGGATTAAGTTGTTTTCCAATCCTAGTTCTAATAGTTCCAAGGATTGGAGAATTTGTAGAATTCTCCACAAAGTTCAATTACTTCAAGAGAAATTTGGCAAGATTATTTATTTGCATACTCCTCGAGGTTTCAATAAAGTTACAGATGCACTTGCTAATTGGGTTCTTGACCAATCTGAAGTGAAGGGCTTTGGTCCTCCTCCCTTATGATGGCCGACAAAGCTAAGGAATGAGCTCTTACACATGTTAACTCTGGGCAATAAAAATGTTGATTGCTAGAATCTTTGTGAGGTTGTCCTATCCTCCTCAGTTGGCTATTGTTGTTGTTGTTTTTGGTTCTCCTCGGTTGGTCATTGGCCTCCTCTCTATTGTTTTTATAGTTGTGGGGCGTGCTTCCAATTCTGATCTTGATTAGAATCATGTTGGGTCTTCTTTTTTACTTCGATTTTTGCATGAGTTGTAAGGTTTCAGTCTTGTTAATTTTGTTGGCCAGTACATATATGGTTCAGTGAGTGTTTATCTTTTAGTTAGGCGTGCTCTTTGAACATATCAAAATGGGTAGGACAAAAATGAGTCCTGAATAGTTTTGATAGAAGAGATGCCCTTACTTCCTTGGATCTTACCCAAATCTAACATCTCTCCTGAGATATTTTTCACCAAAATAAAGAAAAATTAAAAATTGTAAATAATCCTTATAAAATATAAACAGAAGTTTTTGAAAAACAATCAAGTGTGAATTTTTTATCGATATTGTAAGATCACATTCTGCGATCATATATTTTTTTCCATGATAATGAAATGCAGAATGCAATCCAATACGTCGATTAATGAGCATTACAAACAATTTTATAATTATCAGAGACTATAAAAACATAAAATTTTCTAAAAACTTATAAAATTCTTTGATTAGTTTCAAGTAACCGTTGCAGACTCCAACTCGCCCTATATTTTGAATGGCGGCGTCCAAAGTGACGTATCGTGGCGTTGATTGGCATGGCATGTGGTTGCTGCTACAATGTAAGAATCTTGTGAAGGGATAAAGTATTCAAGTATTGCAGAGTCCTCTGCTCTCTGTCTCAGATATTAAATGACAGTGGAGTTCATTTAAAATTTGAAACTCATATACGTCCAAAGCATTAAATCCCAACGGTCACCTTCTTCATTGCATCGAGACAGGTTCAAATTATAAAACTAAATCTACGTGAGATGACGTAATTCTCTCACCCTCCGTTTCTTTTAAATCAATTTCTTATATTCACTGCTCAGATCCCTTCCAAACATGTGAAGGCTGAAAATCTGTTTCAAATATGTTGGAATGCATTTATCAGCAATTGCGTGAAACCCACATTTTTTGTTCGTTATGGAAGAGGAGACGTTGAAGAATCTGTATATATAATTATTTTAAACGCATCATCATATCTATTAAAAAAAGAATAGAGATAAAGTATAGAGATGGTTGACAATAAAATAAGTCTCGGATTATATAGTACAACTTAAAATAGTATAAAATTAAGTTAAAGATGAGCAACAAACTTGAAAGGAATGTGAAGAGGGATAACACGGCAACAAGCAGGCTCCCCCAACAACAAATCTGATGCAATCTAACAATCTTGATTGCTATCCTGCCCAATTGGAGGCTTAAGCACTCCCAACTAGGGGGACGGGGAGAGAGCAGTCCAATATCCATGCCATTATGTGCAACAGAGGTCCACCAAGACAACCTACCAATAGACTTACCAAAACTCTATAGACTCCAACCACTCTACTGAGAAGAAGAGGGGGGTAAATGACTGCGTGAATGGCTCTACCACCGCCTCGACACTCGTGTAGAAGAGCTCTATGGTGGGATTTTAAGAGGAATTATGCTCATGGTGCAAGGAGCACTCCCCCAATTGTTGAGAAAATTCAGTGAGTGTTGAAACTCCAATGCTACTTTTTTGGTATGCATCTACATATCTAAAAGAATGAAGTGGTGAGCACATAAATTTTATCTTAGTATAAAACTATTTTGAAATAGTCTTATTATTGAAGATCATAAAATTTCTAGTTTTCCAAAGTTGAAAAGGAATAGAAGCTTTGAAAACATTCCAAAGAAAAGCCATATAAGCCAACTATTGAGCATAGTCTCCAAACAAGGATATTCTCCAAGTGATAGGCTCTGGATGAAAAGGTATGAAAAGGCTATGGATCAACTACCATGCACGATAACGCTGAGGGCAAGCCCTAAATAGTGGTTGAATGTCTTTGACTTGCAACACACCAGACATTTTGGATGAGCATTACTAATATGACAATATTTCTCTTAGTGAAAGCCCTTGATAAACTGAGCACCACAAAAAATAAACAAGCTTGGGCTCAAGCTTAACTTGCCAAATTTGGTTAAGATAAGCAAGCCAAAGTTAGGGTGAGGAATTTATACATAGCCACCTATTTAACTTTCCAAGAGTCAAAGAGAAAGGACCAATAATTTTATATGGAAGACCTAGAGAGTAATGTTTAAAAGGCATGCCACAATTGCATCCTGAGTACTTCCACCATGCCACTGACGAATGCAACCCTAGCTTGTGCATCATATCGTCAAGAATGAGTTCCTCGATATTCAAAATTAAAGGCATATCATAAGCAAGCAAATTATATTTTATCTAAAGAATGAACCATGAAGTCCAATATCGAGAGGAGATAAAATCTTGCACAATACAATTGTCTTTCTTGAAAAGTTGAAGGCATTTAATTCCAAGAGTTTTAACAAGCCAAATGTTGCTACTGCTAGTAGTGATGATTATTATAATATTTTCTCTCATAGTATTGTGGTAACACTACTAGATTTCACCCCCTTTTTTTAGAATTTTTGTCTAACCTCATTTGATACATTGATGCAATTAGCATTAGAATATATTCTGAAAATATTTTTGTCAAATATACACTATTAATTTTGAAAGCTTTAAGTGTTAGAGCTGCATCAAATACTCATTTTGCACCAATACACAATGTTTTAGGGGAAAGGGACCAGTAGTTGAGACCTTTAATTTTGGGGTCCCGCATATTTTATATTACACCACCTCAAAACATCAAATTTTAAACTTAGATAATATAATGTTTTTTTAGTCTGAATAAGTTGTCTAAGAGGCAATCCAACAATGTTTGAAGCCGTATCACCATATCGACATCGACATGCCATTTTTAGTCATTTTATAAGTGTGACCAAATGTTGGGACCCATATGTCTAATGATTTTTTAAATTTGATCAATAATAATATATAAATGAATACATTATTTTGGCATTGGCTTAAAAATTTGTGCACTTAGGCCTATCATGCAGTTAATATGGGTCATTAATAATAAACAAAGGGCCATGTTGGAAGATGTGGAGGTCATTAATATACACTTAAATTCCATGTTGATAGATGCTTGGTGGGTTTTATTTCCATTAATGTGGTGAGTTAATGTCGCCATGCCTGTTGCCAATACCTGTTCAGTGTGCCTTTTGGAGTCACTCTTCCCAAGTTGTCATGGAACCCAACTGCCTCTTCTACACAATGCAAGATTTCATAGAATTTGTAGCGTCAACATATTGGAGGGATGAAAAGTTTCCCATAGTTGAACACACAACGTCAACATGTTTCATAGGCATGTTTTCTATAACCGAACCCATAGGTGTGTTGTTATTCTTTTTGCATGTTTGTTATTTTTATTGTAATTATTTTTGTGTGCCTTTACATTTGAGTCAACTTTTATTGGTATGTTCATGACGGCCCTAGAGGTTTTCATTCACATATCATTAAATGTTTTTATTTTTGTATCAAATCATATCATTTTCTGAATTCAATGGCCATGTTAGAAGATGCTTGTGTCATTAATATGCACCGAAGGGCCATGTTTAAAGATGTCTGGTGGCCTTTATTTCCATTCTCATGGCATGTTAATTCATCCATGCACGTCATCTACAACTTGTGCAGTGTGCCTTGTTCAAGTCACTCTTTCCTAATTCTCATGGAACCCAAATGCCTCTTCTGCACATTGCAGTGTTTCATAGAGATTATAGTGTTAACATGTTGGAAGGATGAAACATTACTCACAACTAATCCCACAATGTTGGCATGTTTTAATTCACATCTGACTCAAGATTTTATGGTATTTAAATGGAAGCCTCAAAAGTTTTCATTCGCATACCGGTAATTATTATTATTTTTATATCAAACCAAATCATTTTATGAACTCATGTTGTTGAGTTATTTATATTTGTCATACATTTATGTTTTTATGCCTTCAAATTTCCATGGATTCTACGATCACACAATAAACGTTACCACACACAAATGTTTGTTTATATTGAAAGTGGTTAGAATTTTGAGTAGTGAGGAACATTAATGTCTTATTAGGTGTGTTTAATAAGCATCAAAGGGCCATGTTGGAAGATGCCTCCCAATATTAAAAGTGTTGTGGTAATCATGCTCATTGTACCATGTTAAAATGTCGCTCACTTGAAATAAATGTGAGATGAACAGTGATGGAATCCAACAACCTTTTATGTCGAATGCATTGTTTAACAAAGATTATATCTTCGGCATGTTAGATGGATGAAACATTATCCACCTTGAATAGCCTACAAATGTTTTATCAATTAGTGAACATTTACTAGTATGTGGATGAAAATGAAACATTTAGTGGGTGCTTGAAAAATCTATGGAAATTTGGAGGCATGGAAATAGAAATGCATCTTATATATAAATAACTCAACACCGTGAATGGAAAATATATCAACAACAGCTATGGAAAATAATATTTGTAATGTTGAAAATGTGAATGAATAACACAACAACATGAATTCACAACAACATATCAATAACACAACGACATGAATTTACAAAAAACATTTGATTTGATACATCTAACTCAACATTTACTAGTATGTGGACTAGTAAATGTTGAGTTAGATGTATCAAATCAAATGTTTTTTTGTAAATTCATGTTGTGTTATTGATATGTTGTTGTGAATTCATGTTGTCGTGTTATTCATTCACTTTTTCAACATTACAAATATTATTTTCCATCGCTGTTGTTGATATATTTTCCATTCACGGTGTTGTGTTATTTATATATACGATGCATTTCTATTTCCATGCCTCCAAATTTCCATGGATTTTTAAATCACCCACTAAATGTTTCAACGCACAAATGCTTGTTTAGATGGAAAGAGATTTGAACTTGGGATGAAATACTAAACATTTAATGGCATACACACATATGCTTGTTTGGATGGAAAGAGATTTAAATTTGGGATGAAATGTTGAATATTTACTAGTATGTAGATGGAAGCCTCGAAGATTTTCATTCACACGCCAATAAATGTTATTGCCTTTGTATCAAAATGAAGGTTTTCATTAACATACTAGTAAATGTTATTGTCTTTGAATCAAAATTAAGGTTTTCATTCACATACTAGTAAATATCAAATGACATACATTATATTTTTATTATTTAAAAAGAAATTACAATGATGACCAATGTCCACGTAATATGGGTCATTATTATGCAATGAAGTGACATGTTCAAAGATGTGTGTGTCCACATGAATGAACATTTGCTAGTATGTGGATGAAAGCCATAAAGGCTTTCATTCATATACCAATAAATATTTTTGTTTTTGAGTTAAAATTACTATTTTTATTCACATACCATTAAATGTTGAGTCAGATGTATCAAACCAAATTATTTTGCGAATTTATGTTATTATGTTATTGTTATTTTGTTGTGAATTCATGTTGTGGGTGACTCATTCACTTTTTAAACATTATAACTATTATTTTTCATAGTTGTTGATATTTTTTCCACTCTATTGTCAATTTATTTATTCATGCCTTATTTTTTTATTGAAATTTACTTTCTATAAATGGTGCATGTTTACTAGGTTGTTCAAAGTTATAACATTTGTGAAAGTTTTAAAAACAGTGTATTTATTAACATTATTTTATGTTTGTGAAGATTAAACTACTTTTACACATTTTACATTGTGTTTCTAAACACAATTTATTTTTGTAAAGTTTGTAATGCTCTTACATTGATTACATTATATTTTTTAATATAGTAATTTTAGTGCAAGATAAAATATATGTGCATACACAAAATCACATTACAAATATAGGAGCAAGGTATCCTAGAGATATTAGGTCTGCACTATGCGCAAGGACACTATTGGTAAAGTCTAACTCTTCAACAACTTTTGGGTAAGTTTTTAACACTTGTATCTTTTTTTTGAGTATTTGATGAAGCACATTTAGAACATTTCCATATTCAATGACAACTTATGTGAGCAATATACAGGTATAAATAACTAAGTACATCATCCATCTCTTATTCTATCCTTTCTAAATTAATTAAGTATAATATCTAGCAACCTATTTCAATTCAGATCAATGTGTCTAATGCCATGTTTTACATAATCTAAATTAGTGTATAGTTTTCTTGTACTTATATCTCTTAGTTATAATATAAGTAAAACATTTTAATGAACTTGATCACTGCTTTCAATGGAAAAACCCCTAGGTTTCTTTCTTCATTAGGGTTTCAAAAATTTCTTCTTAGATTTTTAGATTTATCCATTATTAGGGTTTGAATCTCATATCTAAATTATGATTTCCCCTTGTTAGGTTTCCTTCTACATTATGGTTTCCAATTTTGGTATATATATAATCCTTAAACCCCCTACTATGGCTATAATGGAAGATACCAATGATTTGAATACTTCTTCTCTTGATATAGATAACAATACAAAAGATATTAATAATAATATCCAAGACATTTTTGTTGATATAGATAAGGATGAACTTAAAAGAGTATTTTGATGATATAAATAAGAATTAATGTAAAGAGTATTTTGATGATATAGATAAGGATGAACTTAAAGATTATCTTGAGATGAATCCACATATGATTGAAACATTGTTATATATAACTAGAGATGAAAAAAACTAACAAATGAAAAAAATCTTAAGGAATCATACAAATGAATTTTTTAATGATATTAATCCACCTTTTAGAGGCTTAGATCCTACATTAGGTGTTCATACTATTATACCTACTCTTTCCATCCATGTGTCTACACATATGGTTACCCACTTGGTACTTAATTACCTACTATGGGAACACCACAATATACTCCTTGGATATCTATGGATATTCTTATGTAACATACTCTTTCATATGAGCCTCCTATGCCTACAAATCATATGACATCACCTATTTCTAATCAATCTAATGCATTTACCAATCAAGCACTCATACAACATATTTTCAATCTTCAAGCCAAGGTTACTCAAATAGTACAACTTTCTAATAGAGCAGGACATACCACAAACAATCAAGCATTATTACATTACCCTTCGGCCTCAAATATTTCCACTTATCCATTACCTAAGAATTTTTTGCACCTTAGCTTACACCATTAGATGGTAAATGTGATCCATAACAATATCTTAGAGCCTTTCATGTGGCATATTTATATTATGTATCTAATGATAAGTTACTCATAAATATTTTCCTAGGAGTCTTAGGGATTATACCTTGTGATGGTTTTATGACCCTCTTCTTTAATCAACTTTAATGATAATGTCTCATATGCTCAAATTGTACAGATCAAAGATGGACCTAGTGAGGTCATTAATGACTATAGTGATTATTTGATTATTTGCATCATTAAAAGACTGTGATTTCAAAAGTGAAAAGTTTGATGGCTTACAAAGAATTACAAGATATTTTAAAATAAATCCTACTTTAGACCATCCCTGAGTCTATGGTGCTTAATTATTTGCAATCTTTTGATGACATGTACCTTTCAATAAAATAACATGAGGTCGAGCTAATTTCCATTAGCAAATTAAAGTATGGGAACAATCCTCTAACAACTTATAATTCCAAGTTTCAAATAAAATCACCTTTCAAAGTTAATACTAATGATACTAAGATTGAGGCTCAAATGACAGTTAATGCAATCTCATAATCTACTAACAGGCTTGTCCTTACTACACCTCCATGAAAGTAATTTACACGATTAGTAGAACCTCCTCATAGTGTGTTTAAAAAAATACTTGATTACAACCTCATATCCCTTCCTCCACCTATGGAGATTGACATGACAAGGAAAAAACCTAAGGGTTTTGATATTAATGAATATTGTGAATGGCATAGATGCACAAAACATTCAACTAATAGATGTTTTTCTTTATAACATAGGATTCAAGACCTAACTAAGAAGAATACTATTGATCTTAAAAATAATGGCACACCTACTAATAATTCAATTGTACAACATAATGTAAATCTTAGGATATTTTTGTTCCATTTCCAAATCATGAGGCACAAGAGACTAAGGCTAATCCTAAGGTATATAAGATCTATGATGTACACCCTCCTCCAACTTCTTACACTAAAGAAATAAGGAGGTTCATCACATATGTTGGGTCATGTGATCTTAATTATATTGTTAGTTTGTTAATGGTTAATCAGGTAATGCATCCCCAGTAAGATGTCCTTTTTATAAAATAAGTTGATATTAATAAACAATGTTAGTCATTATTTACCTATGTTTATAATGTTAGAAAGGTTAGTTGAACCACAAGTAGTTCAACCCATAAGGTAATTAGTTTGGTAGTTGAAGTTAAGTAAATAAAAACTTATTAAAGATTGAAGATGAAAGAATAACATAATAGTGTTAAATCTGAGCATTTTTTTGAAATCTTATTTTCAATAAATATTGTGTAGATGTTTTTCCATTTAATCATGGGTTAAGTTTATTTAAAATGATATCAAAACTCGATGGTAATGGATCCAAGAGTAAGCCATGGATGAAAGATGAGGAAGATATGAATCCATGGAATTTTATTTATTTTATGTGAGGTGATTTTTATAAGTTTTCTATTTCTCTTACCCTTGATACTTTTAAAAAACACATTGATTTAGAGCAAAATCTAAGAACGTGATTAAAAAAAAATTGCCTGAAATATTTTCCTAAAAGGCATGTGAAGTTTAAGTGTTATTTTTTGGCATTGAAATTCTATTAATGTTTGCATTGGTATGATAAAGCTGAGTGAAGTCATCAAAAAAATCTGAATTTTAATGATTTCCTCTTGCACATGGCTGCCTACATGAAAAAGGCATGTGAAGTTAAAGTGTAATTTTTTGGCATTGAAATTTTATTAATGTTTGCATTAGTATGATAAAGCTGAGTGAAGTCATCAAAAAATCTGAATTTTAATGATTTCCTCTTCCACATGGCTGCCTACAAAAAGTTCTAAAAACTACATAAAAGCATTGTCATTTGCTAAAGTTTGGTGAAACACCACCTATTTAATTTCTACCATTTGATGAAGCACCATCTACTGAAGTGTTTCTATTTTCTAAAAAATCATTCCATTTTATGAAGAAGCATTTTATTGACTAACCAGAAGCATTGAAAAACATTGTTGGGTGTGTTAATTGTTAGTCATGTTTATTGGGTGAAAATGCTTAAAATTTTATTCAAAACATCAAAAAGAAGAGTTTTAAATATTAATGGGCATTGGAACTCTGATAAAGACTAGAAAAATATTCCAAGAGAGCTCTAAATATGTCTGAAGAGCCATAAATCAGTAAAAGTGTGTTGGTTTTTTTTTAAAAAGTGTGATTATTTGTGTTAGGGTTTGATAGAAGGTCCTAAAGTGCCATATGAAAGACTCATAGAAACAATTTTTGAAGCTTGGACGTGGTTCTTGTATGACACAGGGTGCCATTTTATGGAGCTTGATTTGATTTAATAGATTGCCATTATCCATGCTGAAATATGTCAAAAAGCATGTTGTATGAAGCCCACAAGTTATTTTACTAATTAAGCATTGCCAAATAAAAGTTAAAAGTTTTTACTTTTATTTTTATTTTATTTTTTTGGACAAGAAAAAGGTTGTATCTATAATATTTTAATTCCATATTGCAATTAATGATATGTGTGAGTTGGTAAAAGCCATTCGGTAAAAGGCTTTAAAATTCTTGGTAAGGTTATTTGTAAGACATTAAGAATAAAAAATTCTACAGATTACAGGGTCAATTGTTGGTAAGGTTATTTGTAAGACATTAAGAATAATATAGGTCAATAAGTTTGTAAGACATTAAGAATAATATAGGTCAATAGGTCCAATCTCACTAAGTGAAAATCTATTTTTTTGAATTCTACAATTTTTAGTGTTATAGCCTATGCACAAGTTATTTTTTACCATTTTTACTTTTCACAAGGATATATGCATGTAACCACTTGATCTAGGGGTTTTAACTCATTTTAAATCCATCAAAAGAGTTATTTGTTTGTTTTTAACTTTCTCTTATAATATTTTTTATAAAATGTATTAAAAACTAAGAAACAAAAAGTTTAAAATGTATAACATGTGCATTTTCGATAGAACCCAACACCTTGTTATTGCTCTAAGTATGAAAATAGGTTGTTTTTATGATGAAACAATGAGTGTAACATTGTTTCACATCACCAGTGTTGTCATAGAAATACTAGTTTCATTTTGGGTTTTACAACTGCATCGAGATTGATCAAGTTAATAGAGCCAAATCCCTACCCATCTTGAGTTTGGTACTAGCTTTTAAATCGAGTTTCATTGTAGTAGTATCTATGGATCGATGATAGAAGTTTGATGTTTTTAATCTAATTTTTGGGTTTTGATTTATATGATATTATTGACGTGGATAAACCTAGTTATTTGGTGATGTTTTTTGCTACATAGCTTCTCACCTCCCATTTGGCGGGGGGTAGATATTGTCTTGGTTTTCAATTAGTTGTCAATGATTGTACATCTAACAATGGTTTATAGCTCTAGTAGTGTTGATAAAATTGGTCAAAGTTATTGGGGAGTTAGGTGAGATGTGCCATACAAAGGTACCAAATTATCATTGAGATAGAGATCGATGCAATTGAGTATGACCTTGATGATGTTCATAATTTAGTACAAGTACAAATGATTAGAGTGAATGAATATACCCATGATGATGTCCATATTCATGTCAGGATAGGATTAGCATAAGCGACAGTAGTTGATCAGAATCATGATGTACAAAGGGTCAGTTGGTTGGTTATGATAGTTATTGTTGGATGGATTCATATTAATTTACTCTAGATCATATTTTGGCCTCCTTTGGATCAAGGGTTTTTTTTAGATCATGTGATCTAAATTATATTGCTAGTTTGTTAGTGGTTAGTTGAGGCATGGTTGAAGCCTGCATCTCCGAATAAGATAACACCTCATTAATTACCTATATTAATAATGTTAGAGAGGTTAGCTGAATCACATGAGGTTAGGCCCATAAGGTAATTAGTGAAGTAGTTCAAGTTTACTCAATAAAAACTTATTAAAACTTTAGGATGAAATAATAATGTAACATGATGAAGCCCCAACATTTCTATGAAATCTTCTTTTGAACAAAATATCATGTAGATACTTTTTTATTTAATCATGTGTTAAATTTTATAACACTATATATGGTCTTATTAGTACAGTTACGAATATATCATTAAAATGACCTATAAATTATGTTTAAGGACCATGATATTATGGATGATGATTATACCAATGCAAATTTAATCATGTGTGATTTCATTTACTCATATCATAAACAAAGTGTAATGGTGGACTTCAATTTAATTGAAAACATATGCATAATCCCATTTCGTACTAATGTTGGGTACACACATAGATATTTGATTGCTACAACAGACACAATCAAAGGACTGAATGGAAAACAAAAAAACCCATTTAGGGCATTATGTTACCACTAATGTTAGGACTATGACTATTGCTAATTGGTTATTCATTTTTACTAACACTCAAGCACATTATAAATTCTATTTTGATGACCGTGAATACTTAAGATACATGTAGTCCCATCCTTATTACATCAATGTTTGATTTATATCCATAATGACAAAGTAAATACAAATCCAGTTGTTCCATATGAGTACCCTATCCAACTTAAGACATTTCTTATTGTCATTCCATACTATCCTAGTGTACAACCTACATAAATTTCACCTCCACAAGCAATGCATATTCCATTGCAATGACAAGAGATTGATTTTCCTAGATGATCGATTCTCCATCATTTTATATGACATCGACCTATTCAAGTTTAGCATACATAAACTAGTTCTTCACATATTATGACAGTCTTACACCATTATTTTGAGCTTTTGAGCATGTTACAAAAATGACAATGATCCATTCTCCTGACATACAATGGAGTCCATAAGTTATATTAAGTATCAGAACTATACAATACATACATGTATGATTATTATGATTATATTGATGATTCTAGATGTTTCATAACTCATGACTACTTTTCAAATTCTGATAGTGACATACATAAGGATAATAAATTCCTAGAAATAAATCCTTCTCAATTTCCTACTCTGTAAGAATGCATCTTTCATTGGGTCTCTTGAAGTCCAATTTGCACTTGAGAGCTTAATCGCATGATTCATCATTATCCTATCCTCATGATCCTTATCTTAGGTTAATATTTAATCTTATATACCTCAATTATTTATTTTACAATTGGGTTCATGTTGGCCCATAAGTATACCTCTATAGAGAGAGTTGTATACTAAATCTCTCAGACACTATTTGATTACAAACTCAATTACACTATAATTGAAAATCAATGTGTTTCCATTTTATTTTCCACCATGAAATTCAAACACTATATTTTGGGTTAAATGATCAATTTCATTTTTCAAGTAGATACTCTCCACCACTTGGTAAATAAGAAGATGCCTATCAGGAAAACCAAAAAATGGATTATGCCCTTAAGAATTTGATTTTAAAATTATCCATCAAAAATCAAACAAGATCTTATCCATAGTTTAAAAACTTGTTGTCAATACATTACCCAATGACTCATGAGATGATTGAGAAAGAATTTATCAATGAAATCGTATACCTTGTAACCTATACTCATATTTTTAATTATGGATGGTAACAATATATTATTATATATCTTCAATACCAATCTTATCACAATGGTGCCTCATTTTGATGAGATTATCAAATATACAAGCTCATTATACACATTGTCAATGTTTCAATAATCCTCTTTAAGAGAGGTCTTGATGGTGTTCTCATATAATGTATTTCTACTAAGGATACTCAACATGCGCTTGAGGAGTCTCATGGTAGTACTTTTGGTGAGAAATTTAGTGGCTAGACCACTACTCTAAACATTACTAGGATGACCTATTAGTGGTCCAATCTCATCAAAGATGCCCATAACTACACAAAGAGGTCTAAGCAATGTCAAATTCATGGAGATGTTATTCATATCCCTAGTGGTTTTTTATATTCAGTCTTAGTTCCATGTTCGTTCTTGACTTAAGCTCTAAATTTTTTCAATGAATTTAACCGCACCTCTTCAAATGGACATTGATGGATAGTCATATCCACTAAATACTTCACAAACTTGGTTGAATCCATGCCATTCAATAGCATGACATGTCTTATGGTTTCCAAATTCATGTTTCATCAAATTAAATATTAATTTGGTGTATCAAATACCATCATGGTCAAAAATAAATTAGGTTTCCAAAGACCTAAGATGAATGAGTTAAGAAAAATGATTCATATAAATATCCATTTCTCCTCTACCTTAACCCTAAGCAATGGTTAGATTGAATATTATAAAAAAATTGAATTATATACTTCTTCACATTGTTGTAAAGTCTTGACATGATTAACACTCACAATTGTTTCCATCTCTTTTGGCATATCAAACCAATGTTCAAATTGCCATACAAGAAACCCCCTATTCCCTTGTGTATTTTTTTGAATTCATCCTCCCTTTTGTGGGTTAAAAAACTTTGAAATTTTTTTAGATGAAGAGTAGCATACTTATTTCCTAGCTGAGCCAGAATAATTATATGAGTGAAGAATTGATGCATTTGAGCATAATCACATTTATCAAAGATGATAATTAAAATCTTTTGAAAAGTGTGTTCACTTACATTCTTTCAAACTTAGTGACAAGGTGTTTTTTTTTCAACAAATACCATGAGAAAAGGGACAAGTTATATGATAAAAGGTTCAACCCCTTCATCATTATTGATAATTTAAAAAATGATACCTACCACCTTTCTAATTTTGAGAGTCATCCCCTCAATAACCTAGTCAACGGGTTTTTCCTCAAGTACTTCCATGTGTGATAGCCCATAGATAGGATTCAAGGAGTTTCATAGTTTTTGGTAGTATAGATTCCTCCCCATTAATGTTATGCCACCTCCATGGGTTTAATTTATCACATGTGCTCATGTGGATTCATTATTAATTTACGTACATATTTGGGGTAGTAATATATTCCATAATAATTAAAGGTAAATCAATTCATTTAGAATCAAACTTAAGCACAACATAAGCATATCAAAGTATAAAACATACTATATAAATAATCTCAAAGAATAACATTGACTTTATATTGCAATGTCTTGAAATCATGTGATATAATAGTCTCATACATATAGCTTCCTTGAGCGCAAGCCACACATCCCCCAAAACAAGTGTAATACCTATGTCTAGATTCCTAAAGCCTAGGCCACATATGCCCTAAAAAAAGGTGTTATACATCAATATACATATGAAATCATATATATTTTTCTACATACTCGCTAAAACATGTGCTATATAATACTAAATCAAGCAAACATGGGCCCTACATATACAAACCTAGAGCTTTATCACTTTCATACACTGGAAATTTATATGTTTCTCTCTCAATTGATGTGGGAACATCCATGTCACAAATATTATTGCATAATCCAAAAACATGGGTTCATTTTATTTTGTGCACATTTATTTTGAGTTGTGAAATTTCTCGTCTCTTGCAACAATGTTGCACATATGGAGGAAGATCAACATCAAAGGCAAAGAACATCATCAAATGTTCCATGGGAAAATTAAGTGTATCAAGGATGGTTGAAAACATCTCCCATTGGTCAAAATTACCTTTTGGTGGGATCATAATAATACCACCACTTTATGTAGGTGGTTATTACGAAATTGATCTGTAGTAACTAGTGGTTTCAAATAATACACAAAATAACTGTCTAGATCCAAAAATAATAACATGTGGCCAATTTTCCAAGACAAAGGGAGATCAAAGGTGTGGTAGGATTATAGTTTCAGGCCACCAATATTTGAAGATATTTTTGGAAGAGAGTTAGACAACTAGTTCAGATCATCCAAAGGCAAAAGGAAGAGAATCAAATAAATTGGAGAGAAGAGTCCAACTCTAGAGAAGAGTACAACGAACAAAGCTAAAAATATATTGAGTGATATATTTTCATTAGAACATAGTAATTAGACTAAGAATTCTCATTCATATTCATAAAGAGAAAGGAGAGTGTGAATGTATGTGTAATATGTTTAACACAATTGGACATAATAAAGAGAGTCCTTTTTGCTTTCCATTTTGAGTCATGTGCCTATAAGCATCCTTGAGAGTAAAATAAGTGTAACATCTTTGGGCATTAAAATATCCATTCATTTGGCCCCCTCATTACCATCTACATCAAATGATATCAGAGCAAGGTTTACCTTGTTAGGTTATGTGTGAGGACTCTTGTTGAGTCCTTATAAAGGTGTGAGAGAGAATCTTTCAGTTTGGTGAAGATATGGCACATAGAGGTAATCCCATCAGAGGAATAAGAAGAGAAAGGGAACCTAGAGTTTCAACAAGGAAAGATGATGAAAGGAATCTAATTAATATTAGAGCAATGGAGATAACACAAAGAAGAGTAATTTTTTAGCAATCATGGTAGGCATCCTAGTGAATGGATGCCCTTAGCCATACAGCTATAGTCATAGAAAGGATAACAACCCTTTTTATTTTATTAATTCTCAAGCCTTAACATCATCTACATTCACATTTTGCCTCTCTACTCTACCTCTCTCTCTATAAGACTCTTTGGAATTTTACAATATCACCTCTCATAGTTATAGACTCTACAACTTCATCTTATTATATCCCTCATTATGTTCTTTCAGCCCCTCAATTCTAATTTATGGTAGTCTTTTTTTCCTCTATGTTATCATCCCTCCTTATATTTTTCACTCCTAAAAACACTTTTTTTCCTTAGAGACTCTTTAACTAACACTTCCACCCTTTGTAACTTCCCTATAAACATTTATGGCATTTTGGATCTTGAAATAGTTGCCATATCGATGATCATTTTTGAGGATCCTGATAAACATGTGAAAATGCCCCCCTAGATATTCAAACATGCACAATGGCCCATATAGGTGGAAAACCACCCCATGTTCACTGTAAAATGAAAAATTTAATCAATATATTTCCAATGATCTCTTGTGGAAGATATGGCCACTTAAAATCTGCTTTGTAGCTTGCCCTACGAATGTAGGATTTTAAACTATGTCCCTTTTGAATAACCAACATTGTGGCATATGTCACATCCATTTGTTTGTCCCCAACATACTTTATTTTTATATTATGGCCTTTGTGTGTCCTATGGACCTCCATATTTATTAAGTTCACTTAGTGATCACTCATGTGTTTGCATCCTTTATTTTGGCCTCTACCCTATGCGGACCTAGTGGGGTTATAAACTCCAAAAGATGTTTTGGTCACATATCTAATCTTACTATAGCCCCCACATTTGACCTGTGACCTTTTTAAAAATAATTTGTGATTGTGACATTATTAGTATTAGGATGTGAAGTATATTTTACATGGATTTTGTAAGATTATATGTGTGATAGAAGTACATTTTTTTATATTTTGTATTATAATTCTAATGAAATGTTAAACATTTACCTCAAACCAAATACAAGATGAAATGAAAGGTCAAAAAGGAAAATATTCATGTTCTATTCAAAGCCTATATATATTGGTGTATGTAAAGGAATAGATCAGCTCTTTGAAATAGCTTTGAATTTAATACCAGTATTTTTAATTATGAGTATTCAATGTCCTCTTGTGTTAGGATTATGTCTTATACAAACTAGTATATCCTTTGGGTTTCTTCTGATGTAATTTGGTCAAGGATTTAAGATGATATGCTATGTTTTATGCATGAAATAAATAGAATTCTGATAAGTTGTTTGATATTTATTGTTTAATATTTTTAAAGAAACTTTGTGTGTGTTTCTACATGTCTTCTCTTTCCTATGGCTCATCATAATAACTTAATATTGTGTGAGTCCCCTTGTAACCCATAAGACTTAAAAAATTAACATGTCCTAATGAGGAATTCTAGGCACCACTACTAATAATGTTTCCATTTTGATATCTGCAAATTGTCAAGATGGTTGCCTAGTCAAATGGACCTTGAGAATTGGCTAGATTTGATGATTCGTGAGTTCGTAGAAGAAGAATTTATCATAGTAAGAGTACATGCCTAAGAGATAATTTATTATCATATTCATGGAGAAATTTATTAATTTTTTTGGTATAAGTCACTTGAGATTTTAGTTGTTTGGCTATTTGAACTTGAATATTTTTGCTTCAATCCTTGTCACACATAGCACTTTTATTTGAGTGGAGAGAATATTAATCATTAAAAAACCTAGACATAGAGTAGACACATGCAATTGAGCACTAGGTGAAGACTACCATTCATGGGTACATTACTAATTTGTTGTACAAAGGTACGTTGTGTTTGAAGGTGCAACAATTTTTTTGGTATAAGGATCAGAGGTAAAAAAATTAAGTGACTTCCTTTATTGATAAAAATGCTAGTTATGAAAAATACCATGGTGGTGATTCCACTTGACATGGATTAGTAAGGCAAGGAAACATGGGGATGGAAAGTAGAGGAATATGAATGAAGAATAGATAAACTATGGCTATTGGACCAAAGGAATTTTGTAAATAAAGATGAATCAATCGATAAATAAAAAATAAAAGATTGCAAATATATTTTGGGGCTTCAAAGGGTGCTTGTGACGTTAGAAAAGATGGAATAAACAGTGTCTTATAGAAGATTAAATGTTGAATACAACAAGGTAGGGATGGTAGAGGAAATATGTGGGGAATAGGAAGAAGTAGACCTCCAAAAGAAGAGTCTAAATTTGATGCTCAGATGGAGTAGGAAGACACCATAGAGACTAAAGGGAACATAGAAATTTTTAAGGAATTTATGACTAACTCAAGAATTAAAAGGGAAGTGGAATTAAGAATCACCAAGGATTATTGATAGGTTGTTAGAATGGGTTTATATTATGTGTAATGAGTAGCTATATCGGTAGTTGTTATGCTTGGAATAGGAGGAAAAATCTTTCTAGGATGCTCTATTAAAGCCAAGGTACGTGTTAGGTTCAAGAGGGGCTATTATGGATAACCAAGGCATATTTCATTCACTTCATGGGGAAGGATCCCCTATGCCATATTTATTTAAAATGATCAGCATACCAAAATCATTTATAGAGCTAGAAGATAGTAGAAAGTGGTTTACAAAAGTTGAATAAGTTATGGATAAGAATAAAAAAGAATTTGATGGTGAAGATAGTACCATTTTGGGTTCATCCACAACAAATATATCAATCTGTATCTTATGTATTCCACACATCCTAGTGAAGACACCTCCCAATCTAGTTTTAATTAATCTATTTTTCAGGAAACATATCACTCCATGTGGGATATTTTATCACATTGATGCGATATCATGGGTCTTATAACCCATGGTAGTACCTATTGACCTAAAAAATGAAGTTTCAAGGCAAAGGTGTAACAATTAATGAAAAAAGAAGAGTGAACTTATCAGAGTCATGACTGGTAGATCTATAAGGTTAATTTTATCACACCAATATGACCTGAAAGGAGGTCAAACATAAGTTGATAGGGAAAATTAATATGCAAAAATACATCAGCCAAACTATTCTATAATTTAAGGAAATTAGAAAAAATCCTAGAGAGTCAATGTGGGATTATGTTCATTGGTTTTTTTGTCATCAATAAGGTGAATTTAAAATTTTAGAATCTTGATAAATATGCTTGGTTTTTTTAGGGCTTGCAAAGTAAGATCTAGTTCACTATATCCAAAGCTTAATTTGTAATAAAATCTAAGGCCAAATTAGTTCTGATTAGAGAGGATAAAATAGAGGATTGTGGAAAACACCCCCCAAACACTACAAATATGGATGTTAAACTATATGTAATATTGCACAAGATGGATGAAACCCATGAAGGAAATAAACCAAGGTTGGCTATATGGTCCATTGAATGTGGCCATGGACATCATCAGAATGAATGTCCTAGATTCAAACGAGAATTTTATGAACTATGTCACACAGAAGGCCATGCGACCTCTAAATTTCATCTCTTACAAAATAATGTGTGACAAAATCAAAGTTTATACCACAATATTTTATAAATCTAAAACTTGTGATGAAAAAAAATATAGGGCCCTACAAAAAGATGATATTATTAGGAATGTCTTTCTGGTCATTGTGCAACAGCCTCCCATAGAATACCAATCTAGGAGTTTAGATGACTATGTAAGGTACA